>MU105565.1:16211-237655 GCA_012274485.2 Sinapis alba | reverse complement strand
ACAAGACCCTTCAGAATCCTTCAGAAATTCCTGGATCAGATTCAAATCATACCAGAGAGATTGTCCACATCATGGGTTCAACGAAGTAAAACTTCTCATCACATTCTTTAGAGGTATTGGACTGCAGTACCATATGGCTTTGGACACAGCCAATGAGGAGAATTTCAGCACCAGGAGTCCTGAAGAGGCTACATGGTTGATTGAGAATCTGGCATCCAGCAGCAGCACCAAGAACACAGATTTTAAGAAGAAGAAATCAACTCCAACAATGAGCAAGGAGCAGATTGAAGAAGTCAAAGCAAAGCAGGATAGTGTTCAGAAGTTTCTCAGGAAACATGTCACCTTTGCAGAAATGGAAGCAATGGAGTCTGAAGATATGATGAAATTGAAGAGGATGTGAACTACCTGGATGGGAATGGTTTCCAGAGACAAAGAAATCAAGGTTTCAACAGGAACTCCTATGGGAATGGCCAAAGGAGCAATTTTAATCAGAGTTCACAGCGAAGGCCTTTCAACAACAACATAACCTATGAGTCCTCCTACTACTAGAACCCTCCTCCCGAAGCTCAAGAAAGCAAGATTGAAGCAATGGTTGACAAAGTTTTGGAGGGACAGCGGAAGATAACAATGGACTTCAATGGAAAGATAGATGGCATGTACCTCAACCTCAACACCAAGTTCGAAAATCTCAACACCCATGTGAAGAAGCTACAGAATCAGGTGATGCAGACAAGTGAAACTATTAGGAGACATAAGAGCCTGATCAAGGAGAAAATAGAGGCTGGACAGAGTCAACACATCAATGCAATGACTGATGATGATTTTTGGGTAGAAGTTAAGAGAGAAAGACTGTTAGTAGAGCTGGGAATTTTCGAGTCAACCCGCGGGTCGAGTTATTTGGATTTTCGCGGGTCGCAGGGCGGGCGCGGGTTATGAATTTTTTTCGCAGGGCGGGTGCGGGTCAACCCAAATTTAAATGCGGGTATCCGCCAACCCGCAAAAAAAAAATTAAATTTTGTAAAAAATATATATATTTTATAAAAGAATAAAAAAATCGTTAATATTATTAAAAATATATTTTTTATTAAAAAATATATATAAAAAATTATTAAAAATATTTAAAATAATAATTTTTATTATTATTTAATTTACCCGCGGGTCAATTGGATTACCCGCGGGTTTTAGCGGGTCGGGTGCGGGTTGGATAAATTTGTCTTGCGGGTCAAGCGGGTCAATTTGTTTTTTAAAAAAAAACACTCATCAACCCGCGGGTTGCGGCTCGCGGGTCGCGGGTCGCGGGTTGACCCGATTCCCAGCACTAGCTGTTAGAGAGGGATTCCGTGTGGAAAATTCGTGTTCGTCCGACAAATCGACATGCATCGATCGATACATGTCAAGGAGCATCGATCGACGGCACTCATGGATTTAACAGTATCGAGGAAACCCTCAACCATCGATCAACGGAGGTACTGGAGAATCGATCGATGGTTTCCTGCAACAAAACGTGTTCATCTACCAAAGGTCATGAATGTGACAACTCCAGAGCAGAGGATCATTCTGAAGAAAAAGTGATCCCGGGAAGTTCGTAATTCCATGTTTGATTAAAGGTCATGAGTTTCGTAATGCCCTCTGTGACACTGGATCATCAGTGAGCATCATACCCAGAGCTATGGCAGAAAAATTAAACCTGAGAGTGGAGTCTTCCAGTGATTCATTCGTTTTTGTGGATTGCTCCAAAATAGATTCAGAAGGTATTTGTAGAGATGTCCACCTGCAGATTCATAACGTCTTAGTCCCTATAGACTTCCGTGTCATGGATATCCATATCAATTGGAACTCTTCACTACTACTTGGAAGAGCATTCATGGCAACCGTGGGGGCTATTTGTGACATGAAAATTAACAGGTTGTGCCTCTCCTTGATTGATCCTAATATTAAGTATGAAATTTATAAGAATAAATATGCCCTCATTGAGTTGTCTAATGATGCAGAGCTTGTAGCCACATGCTTCTGCAATTACGAGTTCAACGAGGAGTCTGAGGATGGGGCATCGATCGACACCCAACCCACATCACCGATCGACGCGTTTGCTGTTCAGCAATCGGTCGACACCCACCCTTTGTTATCGATCGACAACCTCACACCAGAAACGAGCAACACCTGCCATGCAGATGGCAATTACACCCCAGCCTACCTCGAGTACGACGAAGATTACAGAGAGGAGGAGCAAATCGAGTACCATGGTACCACACTGGAAGAGACTGGTGTTTTCTAAATTTCCCATCAATTCGGGAAATCGACATCGATCGACGGCAACCATACGCTATCGATCCATACTGACCAAGAAGATGAGTCCGAACTTGCCAACAGAGATGAAGACCTGTTCGGACAAATACTTGGTAATCAAGCATCGATCGACGGTTACCATACACCACCAATCAATGGAGAGCTGATTGAATCTTGTATCAGACGATGCCAGCTGGGCGAAAGTGGAGAGATGCGCATCGATCGATGCACCCCATTCAGTGTCGATCGACATAGAGCAGCAGAAGATCGAGAAGATTCGTAATATTCCATACACGCCTCCACATCTCAGATCGGTCGACATCAGACAGAACGCATCGATCGATGGTACGATTCCGAAGTTCCATAAACTTTACACTTCAACTGCCTACTATACGGAGAGTTCAGCATCGATCGACAGGATACATCCAGCATCGATCGATAGGATACATCCAGCATCCATCGATGGCTGTATCGAGCATGCTACAAGAGCTTATGATGCTAAAGGCAGAAGAATTTTCCATTAGGAAAAGAAAGATGAGTATGGCATCTATAGAGATGAGAATGGTAATGCACGAGCTACAAATGGAAGGGTAGTGAATGTGCAAGCTGAAGACATCAAAGTAGTTCTAGAGAGAGCTAGTATGTTTGAGAAGAGCTACATATGTCTACCGGAACATGCAGCAAGGATCAGTATGCCCATGGAAGATCAGAGGACATACAACAAAACAGAAATTGATGATATTGTGCATAAGGTCTACAAAGCTCAAGAGATGTCACTGGATGAATTCTACACAAGGCTTGATGATATCTACTATCCTATAGACAGATGCCCTACCAGTCTAACTACACGCATGGATGAGATGAAGCAAGATCTGGATAATATACAAAGACAGCATGCAATTAGGACAGACGAACAAGCATCGATCGACGGCACCCTACGACCATCAATCGACACTGATGCCAACCGGCAGAAGACAGCAGCAGAAACACAACTGGAAGATAGGTTTGATGAGATTGCTTTTTCTCAGAGCATAATGAAGGAAGATATTTCTCAACAACTGGAAGATATATCGGAGACTACAGCTGCAAGACTCAGAATGCTACAGTGCAGTATTGAGAACCTACAAAGAAGAATGCATTCACCGGAGGTTGCTAGAGAGGTTACAAAGAATTAGAAGACCAGAAGTGATGAAGCAGTAAGAAGCTTCATTGGTATATGGTTTCAGATGAACAGAGAATATGTAGACACTTGTTTTCCAAGTGTTTATCCACCTCCATACTAGTCAGAAAGTTCAAACGCCGAGCTTAAGACTATAACCAAGCGATGAGTGAGAGGCAACCCACTATTTAGTAAGTTTTAATTACTTTCTTGATTACATTAGTCTAATTTCGGATTTTACTATATTATTACAGGTTTTTATGAAAAAGGAATATGAGTCTGCACCGAGCATTGATCGACACTTGATCATTGTCGATCGGCGGAGTATTCTCCGCATCTATCGATCGCTACTTAACTGTGTCGATCGACGGTCATCATCAACATGCAAGTATACCATTTTCCTTTATCAAATTGTGTCTTTATGATTTATTTTCCTCACCAATCTCGGACTAAATAACACTCATGATAGTATTGTTTAAGTCTGGAGGAGGTTTACTAATATTGTTTTCTATTTTTGATTTTTATACTTATAAAAAAAAAGAGTATGAACTTATAGGTCAGACATCAATCGACACCAAAGAGTCACCATCATTTGATAATAGATTGCGACCATCGATCGACATGTCGTACCCCGCATCGATCGACACTCATTACAGAGTCTGGTATCGAGTTTCCTACTTAAACTATTACTTATGATTTAAATTTTCCTAACCAAACCGGGGCGGATTACACTGGGAACAGTGTAATTTAAGTATGGGAGAGGTTTGCAAACGCTATTTAATTTGTTTTGAGTTTTATTTCCTATATATATATATAAGTTTTTCAAAAAGTTTTATTGTGTCAAAAAGGGATTATGATCAAAAAATTATTATTGACTCACCACACTTTAGCACCATTCTTAGAAGGTTATTTGCATAGATTACTAGAGATACTAAAGTGGATCATCCTGCCACCATATCACACTTGCTTAGAAAGTTTGAAGGAACCGAAGCTGATTTCCATCTCTAATCCTGACATTATCAGCTTGCTTTGGGGCTTGGTATACACTTAATCGGGTTCCTTCTGCAAGTCTTTAGGTACAATTCATTGCACCTTTGGTTCCCTTCTCTCTCTCTCTTCAGCATCTACTTAAAAGTCTAAAAGATTGAGATGATTTCCCAATATGCAGAGGGGTAGGTACATTACCTATGAGCCCACTATTCTAATTCAAAGGAATGATCACACATTGTTGGAAGCGAGGGGTAGGTAAATTACCTATGACCCCACTATTCGCCTACAACATTGCCCATAAAGAAAAAGAAAAAGAAAAAAAAAGAAAAAAGAGAAAAATAATAAGAAGAAGAGATCTAAAAAGATTCATAGAAGAGAGAAAAAGAAAGAAGAAAATGGATCAAACAGGACTTTGTACCTAGTTGTTCAGATACTTGCAGAGGTAAAAACTTATGTGTCATTTGATCGATACTCCCAAGGTAAAGCATTCACTTATATTTTATGCAAAGAAATGAGATCAGTAGAGGGGAGAGTTAAGCTAGTATTTGCTAAGTTGTTGGTAGAAGGGATTTGGTTGCTACACTAGGATAGAGTATATAAAGTTTCTCTGTGATTGACTTGATAGGATGTGGTTGCAACAAAGTAGGGTGATAGTTATGCTTAGATATTATGTGAGTCCCCACTTTTCAAAACCTCTTTCACAGACTTGTTTGCTTGAGGACAAGCAAAAGGTTAAGTCTGGGGGAGTTGATATAGCATATTTATTACCAGTTTTAGGCCATATTCTAGGCTCTATTTAGAGTCTATTATGTGTGCTTAGGCTATGTTTTATTATATTTACTTGTCCATGAACGTTTTGGATACATATGAGATACTTGGAGCTTTTGGAGCATTTAGAAGAGAAGAATCCGTAGCTGATCATCTAGGGAGTCGATGAAGCCATCGATCGATGGATCACACTTGATGCAGAACACTTGCCATCGATCGATGATCAAAGCCGAAGACAGAAAGACAAAAATAACTTGGACAAGTTTTGACCTAGAATTAGGGTTTTATATTTATATCTTGACAGAGATAGACAAAGACAAAGAGAGGGAGAGTTTTAGAGACAGAGCATTTTAGATTCATTTTGTATTAGGAGAGAAAGGAGAGACTCCTTCAGTGTTCTCCTGGAAGACATATGCATGAACGTAAGTTGCCACACATTTTATCTCATTCTCATTATTATGAAATAAAACAATGTGTATCAATTACATTAGTGTAAACAACTTGCTGGGATAATATGTTTCTTTGTACTTACATGTTATCCCTAATGTAAAACACCATATTTGGCATTTCAGGGTCATCAAAATATGTTTCCGTGTTGAAGATCACTCTCATTATATCTACCACATAAGTGTTTTTGATTCTGTTACTTACATCTACATATCTGAAATATATTTTAATGGTTATAATTCATACCTATGGGATAGTTTATGTCTCTCCTGCCGATGTGAGGGATTTCATGGATACTACTGAATTCCATGTAATGCAAATTGTTCAGAGGATTGATGATGTGGACTTGAGTATACCAAGTAGCAGTTAGTCGGAATCGAAATTTTGTGGCCTTGAAACCTGGATAGGCATGACCAACTTCTACCCGAAATATATTCACCCACTTGCCCTCTTGGTTTTCAAGGCCTCCTATCCTATATGCAAGGCTACTATTAATTGTGAGCTCCATTTTCGTTCCCTGAAATAACCAAGTTTAAATATCAAGTTTTTAGTTTCGTTGTTGCATGTTATTTGAAACTAAAGAGCATGATTTAAACTTACAGCTTCATCCACTAGCACATAAATCCAGTGCGGTCTAGAACTGGTAACATAGGAATAAAAAAAAGTAGATCCTCAGTAATTTCACTCTAAAATGCCATGATTTGATGCTCTCGTTATACACAACTTCATCAAGCATATTCTAGTGTGTCATTATAGAGGTGTTTGAAACTTGAGAGAGATGATGAGAGATGGTGAGAGATGATGAGATATGATGATTTTTGCAAAGAAATAGAAGAGAATGAGGGTTTTCGAGACTATTTAATGAGATCTACTGGAATGGAGTTTGAAATTAATGGGATTTAGTAAAGTGGGAGACAAAAGAGAGAGAGGCAAGGCTAATGATGATTATATCCAAGAGAGAATAGAAGTTAATTTGTACTTTTGCCTATTAGAGGCGTCAATCAAATATCTTAATTGAAGAAGTTATTCTTTCCTAGTTGTAGTGGGTAAGTGGATCATTAAATTCACGGGTTTATTTGTAGTTGAGGTTAAGAGCATCAATAAATTTTCACTTAGTTCTATAAAAATATACAATCTTACTTGATCTAAAATTATGCATGTTTAGTGGGAGAGAGAAGGAGGGGTTTTGAGAAAAATATAATGATGATTATAGACGAATTCGGCGATTGTTAAATCACCCTTAAATGGAAGAGTTACATCTTGTAGTTGGGATAATATATCCTCTATTAAATAACATTTTCATTTATTATCTCGGATGCTATTTCTAGCAAATTAAAACAATGTAATTTCTAATTTTCTTAACGTTTTACATAGTTTTATAAATTTAGACAAGCTAAATTATTATAATTTTTCTTAGTTTCATGAATTTAAACAATCTAAATAAGTTACTTTTACTTAGTTATACACAGTTATATATATTCATTGATTAAAATTTTACACAGTTTCAAATATAAACCATGCGCTTGTTGTTGCAGTGAGAAGTTGTGTCTTCTAGACTCGTGTCTTCTCGAGGCATCTATCAAATCACCATTAATTGCGGTAATATCATCTATGGATTAACCCAAAAATAGGATTGTTAGGTTAAAGTAAAATTCATTAATTGAGTTGTGTTTAATGCTTGTATTCTAGAGTAGCTAACTAGGATCTCGATGATAAGACATGGACAACTGCGAGAGTAGGTTCTGTGCCAGAATAGATTCTGTTGAACTAGGTTGTTAGATACATGCGAGAGCTGGTCTAGTAATTATGGTGGACTTATCAAATCTCGTCCATACTTCCTTCTGATTTCACCGTCGATCGACACCAGGCCGTAGCCAAAGATCGATGGTCATTCATTTTGCTCGCATACGAGAGTTGAAGTTAAAAAGGTCATAATAGTTAACATTTGAGTTCTAGAATATTTACATTTTTGTGCTTCCTATCCATTATAATTCATAAAGCTTGAAACCCTAGATCTAGCATATTTACATTTGTATTTGCACCTAGAATATTTCTGTATTTGCATTAATAACATATTTCCATATTGCGTCATACATCTTGACAAGGAATATTTCCTAAATCTGGTTATTCATTACTAATATATATATTCACCTAGCTTAGTCTTTAGAAATAAGAAATCTATTGTGTGTCTTTGCTCTCTGTGGACTCGATCCCTAAGTACTACACCTGATCTCTTTTGACAAGAGTATTATAGAGTGTGTTAAGATTAGGGTTAATTTGACAGTAGAATGTTTAGGATATTGATTACCTTGCTAGAACAAAATACACACCACGTCAAATTTGGCACCGTTTTCGGGGAGCATAGATCGCCATTAGATTTAATTTCTAGGATTTATTCTAGGTTTGTTACTCATTTATCAAGTTACTAATAATTTTTCTTTGCTTTGCTTTCAGGTACATGCAAAGAAGCACCAGAAGCAACAAAGGACAAGAATTGATAGCACTCTCTGACCCTGACAGAATTGAACGCTCAATCTGTAAAGAAAGACGACAAGCATCGATCGACGACACTAGTACCGCGTCGACTGACACTTCTTCACGGACCGTATCGACCATCATCTGAACTCTACTGTCGACCGATACCGATCACTCCACATCGATCGACACCGACCCAAATTCATCGATCGACATCAACATCACCTCATCGACCAACGCTAACCGCATAGCACCGATCGATGACATCCAACCCGCATCGATCGACAGACACAAACGAGTTCAGATGGTTTCTATCTTGATACTGATTAGGGATGAGAGCGGAGACCTGTGTGACCCCGACGGTCACATGTGTAATGCAGCAGGTCGGAAGATAGATGATCAGGGGACTATAATCCCTGATGCAGAAGCAGAAATAGACGCCGCAGAAGCTCAACCTAAAGCTAATGCCCATGTTGTTCAAAGAACACTGGCTGACTACAACCATCCAGACTAGTACTACGCCAACAAATCCCCATTCAACCTCCAGCTTTTCAAAGACACGATTTTGAAATCAAGCCCGCCTTCTTCGGACTTGTAGCACAGACACCCTACCATGGGCTGCGACATGAGCACCCTATGGATCATCTGGAGCTACTTGAGGATCTAGTGACTGCCATTAAAACCAATGGAGTCCCTGAGGACTATCTTTTATGTAAGCTCTTCAAGTACTCACTTGCTGGAGAAGCTTCATATTGACTCAAGCAGTTACCACCAGGATCCCTGACATCCTGGACTGACATCAAGAATGCTTTCTTGCGCAATTTCTTTGATGACGCGAGAGCAGAAGATCTTAGAAGCAAGATTGCCATCTTTTCACAAGACCCTTCAGAATCCTTCAGAAATTCCTGGATCAGATTCAAATCATACCAGAGAGATTGTCCACATCATGGGTTCAACGAAGTAAAACTTCTCATCACATTCTTTAGAGGTATTGGACTGCAGTACCATATGGCTTTGGACACAGCCAATGAGGAGAATTTCAGCACCAGGAGTCCTGAAGAGGCTACATGGTTGATTGAGAATCTGGCATCCAGCAGCAGCACCAAGAACACAGATTTTAAGAAGAAGAAATCAACTCCAACAATGAGCAAGGAGCAGATTGAAGAAGTCAAAGCAAAGCAGGATAGTGTTCAGAAGTTTCTCAGGAAACATGTCACCTTTGCAGAAATGGAAGCAATGGAGTCTGAAGATATGATGAAATTGAAGAGGATGTGAACTACCTAGATGGGAATGGTTTCCAGAGACAAAGAAATCAAGGTTTCAACAGGAACTCCTATGGGAATGGCCAAAGGAGCAATTTTAATCAGAGTTCACAGCGAAGGCCTTTCAACAACAACATAACCTATGAGTCCTCCTACTACTAGAACCCTCCTCCCGAAGCTCAAGAAAGCAAGATTGAAGCAATGGTTGACAAAGTTTTGGAGGGACAGCGGAAGATAACAATGGACTTCAATGGAAAGATAGATGGCATGTACCTCAACTTCAACACCAAGTTCGAAAATCTCAACACCCATGTGAAGAAGCTAGAGAATCAGGTGATGCAGACAAGTGAAACTATTAGGAGACATTAGAGCCTGATCAAAGAGAAAATAGAGGCTGGACAGAGTCAACACATCAATGCATTGACTGATGATGATTTTTGGGTAGAAGTTAAGAGAGAAAGGCTGTTAGTAGAGCTGGGAATTTTCGAGTCAACCCGCGGGACCCGCCGCGGGGCGGGTGCGGGTCGAGTTATTTGGATTTTCGCGGGTCGCAGGGCGGGCGCGGGTTATGAATTTTTTTCGCAGGGCGGGTGCGGGTCAACCCAAATTTAAATGCGGGTATCCGCCAACCCGCAAAAAAAAAAAATTTAAATTTTGTAAAAAAATATATATATTTTTTAAAAGAATAAAAAAATCGTTAATATTATTAAAAATATATTTTTTATTAAAAAATATATATAAAAAAATTATTAAAAATATTTAAAATAATAATTTTTATTATTATTTAATTTACCAGCGGGTCAAGCGGATTACCTGCGGGTTTTAGCGGGGCGGGTGCGGGTTGGATAAATTTGTCTTGCGGGTCAAGAGAGTCAAATTTTTTTAAAAAAAAACACTCGTCAACCCGCGGGTTGCGGGTCGCGGGTTGACCCGATTCCCAGCACTAGCTGTTAGAGAGGGATTCCGTGTGGAAAATTCGTGTTCGTCCGACAAATCGACATGCATCGATCGATACATGTCAAGGAGCATCGATCGACGGCACCCATGGATTTAACAGTATCGAGGAAACCCTCAACCATCGATCGACGGAGGTACTGTAGAATTGATCGATGGTTTCCTGCAACAAAACGTGTTCATCTACCAAAGGTCATGAATGTGACAACTCCAGAGCAGAGGATCATTCTGAAGAAAAAAGTGATCCCGGGAAGTTCGTAATTCCATGTTTGATTAAAGGTCATGAGTTTCGTAATGCCCTCTGTGACACTGGATCATCAGTGAGCATCATACCCAGAGCTATGGCAGAAAAATTAAACCTGAGAGTGGAGTCTTCCAGTAATTCATTCGTTTTTGTGGATTACTCCAAAATGGATCCAGAAGGTATTTGTAGAGATGTCCACCTGCAGAGTCATAACGTCTTAGTCCCTATAGACTTCCATGTCATGGATATCCATATCAGTTGGAACTCTTCACTACTACTTGGAAGAGCATTCATGGCAACCGTGGGGGCTATTTGTGACATGAAAATTAACAGGTTGTGCCTCTCCTTGATTGATCCTAATATTAAGTATGAAATTTATAAGAATAAATATGCCCTCATTGAGTTGTCTAATGATGCAGAGCTTGTAACCACATGCTTCTGCAATTACGAGTTCAACGAGGAGTCTGAGGATGGGGCATCGATCGACACCCAACCCACATCACCGATCGACGCGTTTGCTGTTCAGCAATCGGTCGACACCCACCCTTTGTTATTGATCGACAACCTCACACCAGAAACGAGCAACACCTGCCATGCAGATGGAAATTACACCCCAGCCTACCTCGAGTACGACGAAGATTACAGAGAGGAGGAGCAAATCGAGTACCATGGTACCACACTGGAAGAGACTGGTGTTTTCCAAATTTCCCATCAATTCGGGAAATCGACATCGATCGACGGCAACCATACGCTATCGATCCATACTGACCAAGAAGATGAGTCCGAACTTGCCAACAGTGATGAAGACCTGTTCGAACAAATACTTGGTAATCAAGCATCGATCGACGGTTACCATACACCACCAATCAACGGAGAGCTGATTGAATCTTGTATCAGACGATGCCAGCTGGGCGAAAGTGGAGAGATGCGCATCGATCGATGCACCCCATTCAGTGTCGATCGACATATAGCAGCAGAAGATCGAGAAGATTCGTAATATTCCATACACGCCTCCACATCTCAGATCGGTCGACATCAGACAGAACGCATCGATCGATGGTACGATTCCGAAGTTCCATAAACTTTACACTTCAACTGCCTACTATACGGAGAGTTCAGCATCGATCGACAGGATACATCCAGCATCGATCGACAGAATACATCCAGCATCGATCGATGGCTGTATCGAGCATGCTACAAGAGCTTATGATGCTAAAGGCAGAAGAATTTTCCATTAGGAAAAGAAAGATGAGTATGGCATCTATAGAGATGAGAATGGTAATGCACGAGCTACAAATGGAAGGGTAGTGAATGTGCAAGCTGAAGACATCAAAGTAGTTCTAGAGAGAGCTAGTATGTTTGAGAAGAGCTACATATGTCTACTGGAACATGCAGCAAGGATCAGTATGCCCATGGAAGATCAGAGAACATACAACAAAACAGAAATTGATGATATTGTGCATAAGGTCTACAAAGCTCAAGAGATGTCACTGGATGAATTCTACACAAGGCTTGATGATATCTACTATCCTATAGACAGATGCCCTACCAGTCTAACTACACGCATGGATGAGATGAAGCAAGATCTGGATAATATACAAAGACAGCATGCGATTAGGCCAGACGAACAAGCATCGATCGACGGCACCCTACGACCATCAATCGACACTGATGCCAACCGGCAGAAGACAGCAGCAGAAACACAACTGGAAGATAGGTTTGATGAGATTTCTTTTTCTCAGAGCATAATGAAGGAAGATATTTCTCAACAACTGGAAGATATATCGGAGACTACAGCTGCAAGACTCAGAATGCTACAGTGCAGTATTGAGAACCTACAAAGAAGAATGCATTCAACGGAGGTTGCTAGAGAGGTTACAAAGAATTAGAAGACCAGAAGTGATGAAGCAGTAAGAAGCTTCATTGGTATATGGTTTCAGATGAACAGAGAAGATGTAGACACTTGTTTTCCAAGTGTTTATCCACCTCCATACTAGTCAGAAAGTTCAAACGTCGAGCTTAAGACTATAACCAAGCGATGAGTGAGAGGCAACCCACTATTTAGTAAGTTTTAATTACTTTCTTGATTACATTAGTCTAATTTCGGATTTTACTATATTATTACAGGTTTTTATGAAAAAGGAATATGAGTCTGCACAGAGCATTGATCGACACTTGATCATTGTCGATCGACGGAGTATTCTCCGTATCTATCGATCGCTACTTAACTGTGTCGATCGACGGTCATCATCAACAGGCAAGTATACCATTTTCCTTTATCAAATTGTGTCTTTATGATTTATTTTCCTCACCAATCTCGGACTAAATAACACTCATGATAGTATTGTTTAAGTTTGGAGGAGGTTTACTAATATTGTTTTCTATTTTTGAGTTTGATACTTATAAAAAAAAGAGTATGAACTTATAGGTCAGACATCAATCGACACCAAAGAGTCACCATCATTTGATAATAGATTGCGACCATCGATCGACATGTCGTACCCCGCATCGATCGACACTCATTACAGAGTCTGGTATCGAGTTTCCTACTTAAACTATTACTTATGATTTAAATTTTCCTAACCAAACCGGGGCGGATTACACTGGGAACAGTGTAATTTAAGTACGGGGGGAGGTTTGCAAACGCTATTTAATTTGTTTTGAGTTTTATTTCCTATATATATATATAAGTTTTTCAAAAAGTTTTATTGTGTCAAAAAGGGATTATGATCAAAAAATTATTATTGACTCACCACACTTTAGCACCATTCTTAGAAGGTTATTTGCATAGATTACTAGAGATACTAAAGTGGAACATCCTGCCACCATATCACACTTGCTTAGAAAGTTTGAAGGAACCGAAGCTGATTTCCATCTCTAATCCTGACATTATCAGCTTGCTTTGGGCTTGGTATACACTTAATCGGGTTCCTTCTGCAAGTCTTTAGGTACAATTCATTGCACCTTTGGTTCCCTTCTCTCTCTCTCTTCAGCATCTACTTAAAAGTCTAAAAGATTGAGATGATTTCCCAATATGCAGAGGGGTAGGTACATTACCTATGAGCCCACTATTCTAATTCAAAGGAATGATCACACATTGTTGGAAGCGAGGGGTAGGTAAATTACCTATGACCCCACTATTTGCCTACAACATTGCCCATAAAGAAAAAGAAAAAGAAAAAAAGAAAAAAGAGAAAAATAATAAGAAGAAGAGATCTAAAAAGATTCATAGAAGAGAGAAAAAGAAAGAAGAAAATGGATCAAACAAGACTTTGTACCTAGTTGTTCAGATACTTGCAGAGGTAAAAACTTATGTGTCATTTGATCGATACTCCCAAGGTAAAGCATTCACTTATATTTTATGCAAAGAAATGAGATCAGTAGAGGGGAGAGTTAAGCTGGTATTTGCTAAGTTGTTGGTAGAAGGGATTTGGTTGCTACACTAGGATAGAGTATATAAAGTTTCTCTGTGATTGACTTGATAGGATGTGGTTGCAAAAAAGTAGGGTGATAGTTATGCTTAGATATTATGTGAGTCCCCACTTTTCAAAACCTCTTTCACAGACTTGTTTGCTTGAGGACAAGCAAAAGGTTAAGTCTGGGGGAGTTGATATAGCTTATTTATTACCAGTTTTAGGCCATATTCTAGGCTCTATTTAGAGTCTATTATGTGTGTTTAGGCTATGTTTTATTATATTTACTTGTCCATGAACGTTTTGGATACATATGAGATACTTGGAGCTTTTGGAGCATTTAGAAGAGAAGAATCCGTAGCTGATCATCTAGGGAGTCGATGAAGCCATCGATCGATGGATCACACTTGATGCAGAACACTTGCCATCGATCGATGATCAAAGCCGAAGACAGAAAGACAAAAATAACTTGGACAAGTTTTGACCTAGAATTAGGGTTTTATATTTATATCTTGACAGAGATAGACAAAGACAAAGAGAGGGAGAGTTTTAGAGACAGAGCATTTTAGATTCATTTTGTATTAGGAGAGAAAGGAGAAACTCCTTCAGTGTTCTCCTGGAAGACATATGCATGAACGTAAGTTGCCACACATTTTATCTCATTTTCATTATTATGAAATAAAACAATGTGTATCAATTACATTAGTGTAAACAACTTGCTGGGAGAATATGTTTCTTTGTACTTACATGTTATCCCTAATGTAAAACACCATATTTGGCATTTCAGGGTCATCAAAATATGTTTCTGTGTTGAAGATCACTCTCATTATATCTACCACATAAGTGTTTTTGATTATGTTACTTACATCTACATATCTTAAATATATTTTAATAGTTATAATTAATACCTATGGGATAGTTTATGTCCCTCCTGCCGATGTGAGGGATTTCATGGATACTACTGAATTCCATGTAATGCAAATTGTTCAGAGGATTGATGATGTGGACTTGAGTATACCAAGTAGCAGTTAGTCGGAATCGAAATTTTGTGGCCTTGAAACCTGGATAGGCATGACCAACTTCTACTCGAAATATATTCACCCACTTGCCCTCTTAGTTTTCAAGGCCTCCTAACCTATATGCAAGGGTACTATTAATTGTGAGCTCCATTTTCGTTCCCTGAAATAACCAAGTTTAAATATCAAGTTTTTAGTTTCGTTGTTGCATGTTATTTGAAACTAAAGAGCATGATTTAAACTTACAGCTTCATCCACTAGCACATAAATCCAGTGCGGTCTAGAACTGGTAACATAGGAATAAAAAAAAGTAGATCCTCAGTAATTTCACTCTAAAATGCCATGATTTGATGCTCTCGTTATACACAACTTCATCAAGCATATTCTAATGTGTCATTATAGAGGTGTTTGAAACTTGAGAGAGATGATGAGAGATGGTGAGAGATGATGAGATATGATGATTTTTTCAGAGAAATAGAAGAGAATGAGGGTTTTCGAGACTATTTAATGAGATCTACTGGAATGGAGTTTGAAATTAATGGGATTTAGTAAAGTGGGAGACAAAAGAGAGAGAGGCAAGGCTAATGATGATTATATCCAAGAGAGAATAGAAGTTAATTTGTACGTTTGCCTATTAGAGGCGTCAATCAAATATCTTAATTGAAGAAGTTATTCTTTCCTAGTTGTAGTGGGTAAGTGGATCATTAAATTCACGGGTTTATTTGTAGTTGAGGTTAAGAGCATCAATAAATTTTCACTTAGTTCTATAAAAATATACAATCTTACTTGATCTAAAATTGTGCATGTTTAGTGGGAGAGAGAAGGAGGGGTTTTGAGAAAAATATAATGATGATTATAGACGAATTCGGCGATTGTTAAATCACCCTTAAATGGAAGAGTTACATCTTGTAGTTGGGATAATAGATCCTCCATTAAATAATATTTTCATTTATTATCTCGGATGATATTTCTAGCAAATTAAAACAATGTAATTTCTAATTTTCTTAACGTTTTACATAGTTTTATAAATTTAGACAAGCTAAATTATTATAATTTTGCTTAGTTTCATGAATTTAAACAATCTAAATAAGTTACTTTTACTTAGTTATACACAGTTATATATATTCATCGATTAAAATTTTACACAGTTTCAAATATAAACCATGCGCTTGTTGTTGCAGTGAGAAGTTGTGTCTTCTGAACTCGTGTCTTCTCGAGGCATCTATCAAATCACCATTAATTGCGGTAATATCATCTATGGATTAATCCAAAAATAGGATTGTTAGGTTAAGTTAATATCCCTTAATTGAGTTGTGCTTAATGCTTGTATTCTAGAGTAGCTAACTAGGATCTCGATGATAAGACATGGACAACTGCGAGAGTAGGTTCTGTGCCAGAATAGATTCTGTTGAACTAGGTTGTTAGATACATGCGAGAGCTGGTCTAATAATTATGGTGGACTTATCAAATCTCGTCCATACTTCCTTCTGATTTCACCGTCGATCGACACCAGGCCGTAGCCAAAGATCGATGGTCATTCATTTTGCTCGCATACGAGAGTTGGAGTTAAAAAGGTCAAAATAGTTAACATTTGAGTTCTAGAATATTTACATTTTCGTGCTTCCTATCCATTATAATTCATAAAGCTTGAAACCCTAGATCTAGCATATTTACATTTGTATTTGCACCTAGAATATTTATGTATTTGCATTAATAACATATTTCCTTATTGCGTCATACATCTTGACAAGGAATATTTTCTAAATCTGGTTATTCATTACTAATATATATATTCACCTAGCTTAGTCTTTAGAAATAAGAAATCTATTGTGTGTCTTTGCTCTCTGTGGACTCGATCCCTAAGTACTACACCTGATCTCTTTTGACAAGAGTATTATAGAGTGTGTTAAGATTATGGTTAATTTGACAGTAGAATGTTTAGGATATTGATTACCTTGCTAGAACAAAATACACACCACGTCAAATTTGGCACCGTTTTCGGGGAGCATAGATCGCCATTAGATTTAATTTCTAGGATTTATTCTAGGTTTGTTACTTATTTATCAAGTTACTAATAATTTTTCTTTGCTTTGCTTTCAGGTACATGCAAAGAAGCACCAGAAGCAACAAAGGACAAGAATTGATAGCACTCTCTGACCCTGACAGAATTGAACGCTCAATCTGTAAAGAAAGACGACAAGCATCGATCGACGACACTAGTACCACGTCGACCGAAACATCTTCACGGACCGTATCGACCATCATCTGAACTCTACTGTCGACCGATACCGATCACTCCACATCGATCGACACCGACCCAAATTCATCGATCGACATCAACATCACCTCATCGACCAACGCTAACCGCATAGCACCGATCGATGACATCCAACCCGCATCGATCGACAGACACAAACGAGTTCAGATGGTTTCTATCTTGATACTGATTAGGGATGAGAGCGGAGACCTGTGTGACCCCGACGGTCACATGTGTAATGCACAGGTCGGAAGATAGATGATCAGGGGACTATAATCCCTGATGCAGAAGCAGAAATAGACGCCGCAGAAGCTCAACCTAAAGCTAATGCCCATGTTGTTCAGAGAACACTGGCTGACTATAACCATCCAGACTAGTACTACGCCAACAAATCCCCATTCGTCCTCCAGCTTTTCAGAGACACGATTTTGAAATCAAGCCCGCCTTCTTCGGACTTGTAGCACAGACACCCTACCATGGGCTGCGACATGAGCACCCTATGGATCATCTGGAGCTACTTGAGGATCTAGTGACTGCCATTAAAACCAATGGAGTCCCTGAGGACTATCTTTTATGTAAGCTCTTCAAGTACTCACTTGCTGGAGAAGCTTCATATTGACTAAAGCAGCTACCACCAGGATCCCTGACATCCTGGACTGACATCAAGAATGCTTTCTTGCGCAATTTCTTTGATGACGAGAGAGCAGAAGATTTTAGAAGCAAGATTGCCATCTTTTCACAAGACCCTTCAGAATCCTTCAAAAATTCATGGATCAGATTCAAATCATACCAGAGAGATTGTCCACATCATGGGTTCAACGAAGTAAAACTTCTCATCACATTCTTTAGAGGTATTGGACTGCAGTACCATATGGCTTTGGACACAGCCAATGAGGAGAATTTCAGCACCAGGAGTCATGAAGAGGCTACAAGGTTGATTGAGAATCTGGCATCCAGCAGCAGCACCAAGAACACAGATTTTAAGAAGAAGAAATCAACTCCAACAATGAGCAAGGAGCAGATTGAAGAAGTCAAAGCAAAGCAGGATAGTGTTCAGAAGTTTCTCAGGAAACAGGTCACCTTTGCAGAAATGGAAGCAATGGAGTCTGAAGATGATGAAATTGAAGAGGATGTGAACTACCTGGATGGGAATGGTTTCCAGAGACAAAGAAATCAAGGTTTCAACAGGAACTCCTATGGGAATGGCCAAAGGAGCAATTTTAATCAGAGTTCACAGCGAAGGCCTTTCAACAACAACATAACCTATGAGTCCTCCTACTACTAGAACCCTCCTCCCGAAGCTCAAGAAAGCAAGATTGAAGCAATGGTTGACAAAGTTTTGGAGGGACAGCGGAAGATAACAGTGGACTTCAATGGAAAGATAGATGGCATGTACCTCAACCTCAACACCAAGTTCGAAAATCTCAACACACATGTGAAGAAGCTAGAGAATCAGGTGATGCAGACAAGTGAAACTATTAGGAGACATTAGAGCCTGATCAAGGAGAAAATAGAGGCTGGACAGAGTCAACACATCAATGCATTGACTGATGATGATTTTTTGGTAGAAGTTAAGAGAGAAAGGCTGTTAGTAGAGCTGGGAATTTTTGAGTCAACCCGCGGGACCCGCCGCGGGGTGGGTGCGGGTCGAGTTATTTGGATTTTCGCGGGTCGCAGGGCGGGCGCGGGTTATGAATTTTTTTCGCGGGGCGGGTGCCGGTCAACCCAAATTTAAATGCGGGTATCCGCCAACCCGCAAAAAAAAAAATTAATTTTGTAAGAAAAATATATATTTTTTAAAAAAATAAAAAATCGTTAATATTATTAAAAATATATTTTTATTAAAAAATATATTAAAAAAATTATTAAAAATATTTAAAATAATAAATTTTATTATTATTTAATTTACCCGCGGGTCAAGCGGATTACCTGCCGGTTTTAGCGGGGCGGGTGCGGGTTGGATAAATTTGTCTTGCGGGTCAAGCGGGTCAATTTGTTTTTTAAAAAAACACTCATCAACCCGCGGGTTGCGGGTCAATTTGTTTTTAAAAAAAACACTCATCAACCCGCGGGTTGCGGGTCGCGGGTTGACCCGATTCCCAGTCTTAGGGATGAAAAAAGGGATTATGATCAAAAAATTATTATTGACTCACCACACTTTAGCACCATTCTTAGAAGGTTATTTGCAAAGATTACTAGAGATACTAAAGTGGATCATCCTGTCACCATATCACACTTGCTTAGAAAGTTTAAAGGAACCGAAGCTGATTTCCATCTCTAATCCTGACATTATCAGCTTGCTTTGGGGCTTGGTATACACTTAATCGGGTTCCTTCTGCAAGTCTTTAGGTACAATTCATTGCACCTTTGGTTCTCTTCTCTCTCTCTCTTCAGCATCTACTTAAAAGTCTAAAAGATTGAGATGATTTCCCAATATGCAGAGGGGTAGGTACATTACCTATGAGCCCACTATTCTAATTCAAAGGAATGATCACACATTGCTGGAAGCGAGGGGTAGGTAAATTACCTATGACCCCACTATTCGCCTACAACATTGCCCATAAAGAAAAAGAAAAAGAACAAAAAGAAAAAAGAGAAAAATAATAAGAAGAAGAGATCTAAAAAGATTCATAGAAGAGAGAAAAAGAAAGAAGAAAATGGATCAAACAGGACTTTGTACCTAGTTGTTCAGATACTTGCAGAGGTAAAAACTTATGTGTCATTTGATCGATACTCCCAAGGTAAAGCATTTACTTATATTTTAAGCAAAGAAATGAGATCAGTAGAGGGGAGAGTCAAGCTAGTATTTGCTAAGTTGTTGGTAGAAGGGATTTGGTTGCTACACTAGGATAGAGTATATAAAGTTTCTCTGTGATTGATTTGATAGAATGTGATTGCAACAAAGTAGGGTGATAGTTATGCTTAGATATTATGTGAGTCCCCACTTTTCAAAACCTCTTTCACAGACTTGTTTGCTTGAGGACAAGCAAAAGGTTAAGTCTGGGGGAGTTGATATAGCCTATTTATTACCAGTTTTAGGCCATATTCTAGGCTATATTTAGAGTCTATTATGTGTGTTTAGGCTATGTTTTATTTTATTTACTTGTCCATGAACGTTTTGGATACATATGAGATACTTGAAGCTTTTGGAGCATTTAGAAGAGAAGAATCCGTAGCTGATCATCTAGGGAGTCGATGAAGCCATCGATCGATGGATCACACTTTATGCAGAACACTTGCCATCGATCGATGATCAAAGCCGAAGACAGAAAGACAAAAATAACTTGGACAAGTTTTGACCTAGAATTAGGGTTTTATATTTATAACTTGACAGAGATAGACAAAGACAAAGAGAGGGAGAGTTTTAGAGACAGAGCATTTTAGATTCATTTTGTATTAGGAGAGAAAGGAGAGACTCCTTCAGTGTTCTCCTGGAACTCCTTTGGTTTTTATATTTTATATCATATCTATTCTATTCATCTATGATTTATGTGACAAAGATCATGCTTGAGTAGTTACTAATTAGATTTAGAGTTGAATGATAGCATCTATGAATTAGCCCAAAAATATGATTGTTAGGTTAAGTTAATATCCATCAATTGAGTTGTGCTTAATGCTTGTATTCTAGAGTAGCTAACTTGGATCTCGATGATAGGACATAGACAACTACGAGAGTAGGTTCTGTGCCAGAATAGATTCTGTTGAACTAGGTTGTTAGATACATGCGAGAGCTGGTCTAATAATTCTGGTGGACTTATCAAATATCGTCCATACTTCCTTCTGATTTCCCCGTCGATCGACACCAGGCCTTAGCCGTCGATCGATGGTCATTCCTTTTTCTCGCATACGAGAGTTGGAGTTAAAAGGGTCAGAATAGTTAACATTTGAGTTCTAGAATATTTACATTTTCGTGCTTCATTTCCATTATAATTCATAAAGCTTGAAATCCTAGATTTAACATATTTACATTTATATTTACACCTAAAATATTTCTATATTTGCATTAGTAGCATATTTCCATATTGCATCATACTTCTTGACAAGGAACATTTCCTAAATCTGTTTATTCATTACTAATATATATATATATATATATATATATATATATATATATATTCACCTCGCTTAGTCTTTAGAAATAAGAAATCTATTGTGTGCCTTTGCTCTGCGTGGATTCGATCCCTAAGTACTACACCTAATCTCTTTTGACAAGAATATTATAGAGTGTGTTAAGATTAGGGTTAATTTGACATTAGATTATTTAGGATATTCATTATCCTGCTAGAACAAAATACACACCATGTCAGTCCTCTCATTAAGGTCCTTAAGAGACAGTAGTGTTCCCGTCTCTTTGGCCTAAAAATATATATGAAAGCTGTTAGAATTATTAAAAAAATAAATAAAAAAATAATTGAAATACTCACCATCTTTAGAAGGACACCGGCATGAGGTATTTGACCTGATGAATGAAGCATCAGCAAGTCACCATGCTCATCTCTGGTCGGACGGGAAGCGAAGCAACTGTTAGCGACTCTAATCGCCGAAGGGGTGTTCCAATAACGGATGAGGCCATCCCACACATCCTTTGTGATCTCAGAGGGTTTTCTGAGCTCATAACCCTTCACCACCCAATCATCCTTCCAGTTCGATATTGTGTCGGTCAATCGAGTCTTCGCTTTCGCGACAATCGCCTTCTCGTTGATCCCTAAGAACAATTTTCATTTTTGCTTTAACAGAAAAAATAAATTAATATAATTAGTTACAACTAAAAGTATTAATATTAAAAAATTAAAGTATATATAATTAATAGTAACTTATAACAAAACATTTGAACCATGTCTTTCTGATGTGGTCCGGCGTCGATTTCCAGTTCGGATGTGGCTGGGAGAAGTAACCTTTAATTGTGTCGGATACGCTTTGAGCAACACAACCGTCAATTCCAAACCTGAAGAGAACAAATTAAAAGTATAAATTATTTAATATTTTTATAAATTAAAATTAAAATGTTTTAAAAAAATTATGTAACAAAAAGTATTTTCCGGTCGGTCAGGGTCTAAGACTGGTAAACCTTCTCTACCTGGCTGAGCGAGAAGGTCCTCGACGGTGTACATATCATAAAGAGCACTTGGCGGCACCAGGAAATCGGGATGAATCCCGGCCGCAGGAGCAGGAGCACCTCCTATGGAACATGATCAGGATGCACCGGTGGTGCAACAAACAGAGGAACCGGCGGTACTGCAGCAAAAAGAGGCGACTGAGAGACTCTCTGAGAAGACTGAGAGTCGGGGACCATATCCAAAACCGAAGAACCGGGAGCTGAAGAAGATGATGCGCATGTATGACTACCAGGCACACAAACAGATCTTTGTAATAAGCTGTAAACTTGTTTTTCCTAACCACCTGCAAAAAAAAATTAATAAAATTATTAATCAAGTAAAATTTAATAAAACTATTAACTAAGTAAAATTTAATTAGATTATTAATCAAGTAAAATTTAATTAGATTATTAATCAAGCAAGATTTATTTAGATTATTTAATCAAGGAAAATTTAATAATTAAGATTATTAATCAAATAAAATTTAATAAGATTATTAAACATATTTTAAAATTCCCTACACTAATCACTTAATCTAAGCCTAATCACCCTAACTAACTACATAATCTAATCTTAATCACCCTAACTAACCATCTAATCTAAACTAGAGAGAGAGTAGAGAGAAGTGAGTACTTTATCAAAGGAGAGGCAATAGATACAAAATGAGGAGAGGCCTAGTTCGCGTATATAAAGAGAATTATATTTTCTTGTAAAATCTACGTAATTTTACGAAGAAATAACCAGGCCCGCGTTTTTATTTTCAAATTTTTCCGTAAAGGCCTTGTACCCTTACGTGAAATTAACCAGGCCCTCTTTTTTATTTTACGAGGAAATAACCAAGTCCGCGTTTTCTTTAAACAAGGACTTTACGACGAATATTTACGAGTAATAAACCAGACCCACGTTTTCTTTAAACGAGGACTTTACGACAATTTATTCTTACGAGTAATAAACCAGACCCGCATTTTCTTTAAACGAGGATTTTACAACGATTTATTCTGAATCCCTAAAACACAAAACCCCAAAGCCCAAGTTCCATAACTTATAAACTCCATCTCTACTTTCTAAACCCTCAATCCACAATTCCCTTAACATTTTGCCTAACCCCAAAATTAATTTATTAATGTAATTTTAATAACTAAACAAACTGAACACATCCATTTAGTCTAAAAAGTCATCATTTGATATTAAATAAAAAATTACATCATCATTCGGATACATTGTTGACATTCGAGTCATCACTAAAGATATCATTATTTTCATCAAACTCGTCTTCAACAGCTTCGTCTGTGGTATCGTTGGAAAGATCTTCGTATTCACGATTATGCAGATCAATGAGAAAGATTTCATCAACTTGTTGTTCAGGTTCCTCGAGTTCATTGATGTGTTCTTCTTGCAAAGGTGGTTCTTCTCCAATGAATAATCGTCTACGAGGTGTAACTTTGGTAACAGTTAACCAATTTATTCCAAAGTCTTTCACCCAAAGGTATGGAATGAAGCTAACTTGGTCTGCTTGCGAAGATAATATGAAAGGCTCGAATTTTTTGTACCTTTCTCCAGCATTGACATCAATAACACCGAATTTGTTAAACCGAACACCTTTGTTGACGACGGGGCTGAACCAGTCACATTTGAAGAGGACGCGTTTCAGCTGCAATAACCCTAGGAATTCCACTTCAATAATCTCCTGCAAGATCCCGTAGAATTCTGTTTCGCCTTTCACACATATTGCAAAGTTACTTGTCGCCCGCTGTCTACCATACTCATATGTATGAAAATAAAGCCTAGTATAAAATACATCAGGGATGTAGTGACCTTTGCAACTGGACCTTGAACTAATTCGTGAAACCATGAGGGGTAAGATGGATCGTCATATTCAACATGTAACAATAAAAATAACGTCCGAATTGTTCATATTAATGGCAAATAAAGATGTATGACAAAAAAATTTGAGTTAATACATGACTCCTCAACCACTTAATGAAGTGTTGATCTTTTCTACTATCTACCTCACTTATGGATATCCATGATATTGCTTCTTCGACTTGAGTAACAAATAGACTGTAAAATCACATTTTGTGTTAATTAATCAATGATTGAGAAATATTATATATATGTGTGTGTGTGTTACCTTTCAAAATAACACATCAATGTATCTTCGCAATTGAGTAGGATATAAGTGTGTGCACTATGTGCGTCTTCATCACTCGACCACCAAACCTCTTTCAATTTCCCACCCAATCGTTCGATTTGGCAAAAGATGTATGGAAAACCATCAATCGCATATGTTGGCGCGACACCACCATCATCATATCTTCTTGGAGCTATTTTCCTGGTACATACTTTTGGTGCAAAGTAATACGATCAGAAGTGAGATGTTTCTTCCGTCAAACTGCCAGAAATTATAGAACTTTCAACTTTCGCGAGGTTTTTGGCTTTTCCTTTCAAATGTTTCATGGTCCTCTCATACTGATACATCCATCTGTAGTGTACAGGTCCACAAAGCAATGCCTCATACAGAAGGTGGACTAGAAGCTCCATGACGTCAAAAAATACCGGAAGAAATATCTTCTCCAAGTTGCACAATAAGATAGGAATGTTCTAATGAAGTTGTTCAAGGAAATCCTCTTTAACAGTGTGTGTGCTCAGATCCCTGAAAAATGCTTACATACCTTGTATATTCCAAAAATAATTAAACACTTTAGTAGTCATATTATTAATTTGTGCATAAATAAAGAATTCTATTCCAAATGTATTACATGCAAGTGTTTCATTTACCTTTGTTGGGAGTAACTCTGCAAATGCAACGGGAAGTAGTCGTTGCATAAAGATATGGTAATCAAGACTTTTCATCCTAGAGAACTTTTGACCTTTTTCAACACATCTAGACAAATTTGAAACATACCCATCGGGAAACTTCACTTCTGATGCCACCCAGTTGAACAACACCGCATTTTGTTCTGATGACAATATGAATATCAGAACTAGAACTTTTTCATTGCTTTTTATATGTAACTCACTTCTTGAGAAAATATCAGGTAAGTCCAACCTTGACTTGATGTCTTTTGTTTTCCTTGGAACATTCAATATTGTATTCACAATGTTCTCAAAAAAAAAATCTTCTCCCAAAATATACCCTTCTTGTGCCAGTTGTGCTGAACTCCATAATAATCAGACATATTACCGGGAACATGCCAATTACTTCCACACCAAACGGGTTCTTGAGCTCTATAGTGATCGATTTGCGCTTCAGTTTGTTCTCTAGTTAAATATGCAGGAGGAGTGTCTCTCACAACCCTTTTGTACCTAAACAATGTCCTGTTTCTTCGGTATGGATGGTTAATGGAAAGAAATCGAGGGTGTCAATCGAACCAACTTGTCTTCCTACCATTCTTCAATTGAAACGCATATGTAATTCCATTACAATACGGACAAGTTAATCTCTCATGTGTTGTCCATCCATACAACATCCCATAAGCTGGAAAGTCACTTATGGTCCACAAAAAGCATCGCTCGCATCGTAAAATTAATTTTCGTTAAACAATCATACGTCCTCACCCTTGTTGACCACAAATCTTTCAACTCTTTTATCAATGGCTGCAAAAAAACATCTAGATACCTTTTGGAGGCTTCCGACCAGGTAATAATATGGTCAAGAATAGAAACTCCCGTTGCATGCACATCTCAGGTGGTAGGTTGTCTGGCATAAGAAAAATTGGTCACAAAGAATATTGTCTTCCTGACATTCCAAATGAACTAAATCCATATGTGCATAATCTAAGATATACATTCCAGCTATTTTTTAGTGAAATCTGAATGTACCTTATTAAATTGTTTCCAAGCTCTTGCATCTGATGGATGATTGATCTCACCATTCCTCTGGGTATATTTTGCATGCCATCTCAACCCTCCAACAGTTTTCTCAGATTGGTACAATCTTTTCAATATGTTTGTAATTGGTAGGTACCACATCCTTTGGTACGGTACCCTATTACGCCCTCGTCCTTGCGGTTTGAATCGTGGCTTCTTGCAGAATTGACTTTTTTCTAACTTCTCATCATCTCCCCAGTAGATCATGCAATTCTCGTTGCAAACATATATCATCTCCGAAGGCATTCTAAGACCATAAACTAATTTATGAATCTCATAATAAGAATCAGCTGACATATTTTCTTCCAATAATTACTCTTTAAACAAGTCGGCCCATGCATCCATGCAATTTTCAGGTAGATTGTGATTAGTTTTAATTTTCATCATCCTAGCCGCTAACGACAATTTAGAGAGACATTCTCTACAACCATTGTAGATTGGCTGATTCACATCATCTAACATTTCATAAAAAAATTTGCATCTATGTTAGGTTCTTCAACTTCATCAGCTACAAATGGATCAACTACCATTTCATGAACTCTATCATAATCTATCCTCTGCTCCTCCTGATGGTAACTATTTTCATTATGCAAATGATCAACCGGTTCATTCTGAAAATTGCAATTACTACTACTAGCTTTATTCCCATATTTATAACTTTCTCCATGTTAAAACCAAATATAGTAATGTGGCGTAAACCTCTATTTACTAAATGCTTCCATACATTTTTACGAGGGGAAAATTTTGTATTGTTGCATTTCTAACAAAGACAAAACATCTTACCGCTTTCCTGTGTGAGCGGTGTAGAATCTGCTTGATGCATAAATGTCTCTATCCCCTCGAGAAATTCTTTCGTCACTCTCTCGTTAACATCTTTGTGATTATACATCAAACTCCGCAACTCATAAATATTCCGATCACCAGACATTGCTTTTGCTTTGTTTTTTTTTGCTTCGTTTTTATGTATTTCATTTGAAAGACAAATAACATATTTATAGGAAGTTTTTAAACTTGGTAGGTGAGATTTTATTACAAAATTACGAGGAAACATAGTTGGTAAAACCAACGAAATTCACGTTTACAACTAATAAGTAGGTAGACTCGAGATTTCTTCGCTAAACATACATCAAATATTTCCTCATAAAATAAAGCTAAACAATGTCGACTTTATGATGAAATTTTTTTCCACGTAAAGTCCACGTCAAATTACTTTTATTTTACGAAGAATAAAAATACACGTTATTTTACGACAAAACTACGTTGAATTTGTGTTTTCACGTAAAGTACTCGTATAATCGACGTAGATTTACGAGTCAGCTTTTTCCTCGTAAAATGTCGTAGTTAATCAAATGTTTTCTTATAGTATTTGGACCACCCTGATTTCCAGCCAGTATCAATATATATGATCATGTAACATCTAAAAACAGTGATGTTGTAAGTAAAGACCACAATACAAAGCTTTTGAACTTTGTACTTTACTATAGCTATTTATTCAACAAAAATTATAGAACATAATAGTTTTATGTAAATATGATTATGATTATTGTTCAAAATTGATCTATGTGTATTTTATACAATAAATATTAATGGCCAGCAACATTAATGTGGTTTAAATATAACAAAAATATAATCTTTTTAAAGTCAAGTCCGCGTGTACACTCGGGCTCATCTAGTAGACATAATTTTCCGTTTAGCGCCCAAAATTCTAATTAACTTTTCCAACCTATTTTGTAATTTACTACATCTGCAAATGATCATATTTTATTGTTATCATAATTTGAAAATAACATAAATTGATAATTTATTTAATTATTACTATGAATCACATCATAATTTATTATAAATACATATAAAGTTTGTTGTCAATAAACTAAACATTAAGATCATTTTGGACATGGGACATAGCATGCACATTTGTTTCCTGAGATGCAACCAGTGATTACTCCTTGTATCCCTGACCCTTCCGTCTTCTTCTTGCACGCAGATAGGCATGATGACTTGTTTTGACAACTTCCAGGCTTTTGGTTATCTAGATATATGGGGCACATATCTTTTTTATTTTTATTCCCTTGCCCCATTGCTCCAGCTACTGTTATATATAAAACATAAATTTCAGTGTATGTAATGAAAAATGTTTTCGACAAATTTTAAATACTGAAAAAATATTTTAGATAATGTTTATTTAATTTTCAAAATCATTCATTATTTGAGGTATATAAAATATGTAAATAATCTGATATAAAGATATCTATAAGTATCATGCAAATTTCCTTGTAAAATGATACATCAACTTTATTTCTTAAACAAAAACTATAGCTTTACATATTTATTTACTCAGGAAACATGAATTTGAAGTAATGAAGAAAAGGTGTTTGTTGAATCAATTTGGATTTTTAAAAATCTTCATAATATATTAAAACCATATATCTAGACAAAATACTATTTAGATATCAGTTTCCTAGATTTAGTACAAAACTATTGTATGCAATTTTACAAGTTTATATATTATGCAATTTCATATTGTAAATGAACTACACCAAAATGTCTATAACAACTTAGCTTATTAAAAAATAAAGTAATACATTGTAGAAAACACAAAAATAATAACATTCTATTTTTTTAAGAATAAATGTAATATATATTACAAAAGTATAGACACAAACCTAGTACAAGAATGATAAGGAGAGTTAAAACATTAAATGATAATATAAGTGATTTTTTCATCCTTGGTAATATGAATGAATTGATTATGCTTTTTATCAGAAAAAATTGTTGTGTGTAAAGAACAAGAAAGAAACAAGAAAGTACATGTATATATAAGAAGTCAAATGTATCCTATGTTACAATATATCTAATTTAAGCTAATTACCTCCTTTAATTAAGATGAAAAGAGTTGGTTTTGCATAATTCTAGATTCTGTTTTACTTATTTGGTATATTAATGCATTAAACTCGCTCATATTTTATCAAAAATAGATATCTAATTCACAGTCTTTGTTTTTTGGGTAAACATTAAGGAATAAAAATTTGATTTATATGAGGAAATGCTTTTTTATATATATGTGAGTAAATGCTATTTATAAAGAAACAATTGAAATCTGTTTATATATTAAAATTGAGATTTTTTTTTACGTGAATTCTTTTAATGGATCGATTATAGATGAAATTTCAGAGAATTTGAGTAAATTTTATTGGATATAGTATTTATTTTTATTTAGTTTAATCAAGTATAAAAGTAACAACTAGACGGGTCCAAGGAAAACATAATCAAGTTTAATCAAGGAAAACGTAATTAATGTTTATAACCACCGTCAAAGTCCGTTGTATAGAGAAATAATCTCAGATGCTCTTAATGAGGCAAAATTTAATCTATCATACTCTTACTAATTCTCACATACTCTTATCTATTCTGATACTCTCCATAAGGATGGTTAATGTCCAAAGTGCCCTTTCTATTGACTGAGAGGTTGACTGATTGAATGACCAATCAAATCATTCCAAATCCCAAATCGGGAATCCTTCATCTTCTCCGTTTCTTTTTCCTTGCAATCGTCGCAAGCTCCGAGCATTGAGCTAACACGGTTTCGTCGCTTGGATGCTGAATCATTAAGCTATTGATTCCATTTTACAGGGTATGTATCTTAAATTGTATTTCGCTAAACCTAATGTTTAGAATCCACCTTACACGATCGATCGATTTACAGGGATTCCGATTTACAATATTTGTAGTTGTAATTGGACTAGACTAATCGAGGATTAGAATGTGTGGATGGTCTGTCTATTAGGGAATTTGATAATCAACAACGGTATAATCATAAGAAAAGATAAACGTCGGAAATCATAGCTGATAACTATTGAAACGAATTAAGGAGGAGAAAACAACTAGAACTGTAAAAGTTGGGAAAACTTGGGTAGATTAGATGGTAAACTGTAAGACTTGGTTACTGACAAAATTGTGTAAGAAGGTATAACTTAGTATAAGTTAGATGGTATAATTGTATAACCAGGTATAACTTTATGGTTTAATCTTTTTTTGTATTGCAGATATGTCTTTCTTCTACAAACATACACTTTGATTATGATAGACATTATTCTAAGTCTGGGGTTGATTATGAATGGATCCCAACCGATGCTTGTTTGTATGTTATATCCTTTAGGACATCGTTATTGGAGGAGATCACTTATTCATTGTTGAATGAGAGGATATGCATGAAGATGGGAATAAATCCGTTTAAGAAGAGGCTGAATTTGAGTTACATTTCATTGGTAGTGGAACCTAATAGGCAATCATATATTTTGGATGATGAAGATGTGTTTGTTTATCTAACACTAGTGGATAAAGAGCAAAGAATAAATATTTTGCATGTAGAGGACATCCGAGAATTGAAAATAGTTCAAATAACCGAGAAATTATTAAGAGTTGAGAAAGAAAGCTCATGTAGTATGAACTATGGTGAGCGTGAGAGTGGATATGGAGAAGAAGAGAATGTGGGCACTGGTTTGGAACAGAAGGAACCTAATGAACATCTCCACAAGAAACACAATAGAAGTAGGTTGTAAACCTTTCACTTTCAGCTTTAATGTTTTTATTGTATGGGAACGTTGAAAGGTGGAGTATTAAGAAAGGTGAGATTTGTATTTTGTGTTTGTGCAACTAAGTGGAACTTTTTTCTTTACTGGATATGTACGATAGGTAAACTGAGTAATATGATTGTAAATAAGAACTTGTTAATAAGTCAAGAAAGTAAAATGTTTATATATGAGTTATTTTGTGTTGATTATGATTTAGTCAGAACAAAAAAAAATTATATCTCGTTACTTATTAGTAATCATGTAGGAATTACATTGTCTTCTTATAGATTTTTCTTTAATATTCACCTGGTCTCATTGAAAAACTTACTATGGCATGAAATCAAGTTTAAGTTGCGATGATCATATGATAAATGAATCTAGGAAACTGAATATAATTGGTATAACCATAAAATCAGTCATTCAATTAGAGTAAAACTGAGATAAATGGAAAAAATTATAAAGTACAACTTTGATGTTTTATATAAAACTGCAAATTTTGGTAAAACTTTTATCACGAAAATCATCGTAGGATACAAATTTCCCGCCCACCAACTTTTCAAATTTCTAATTTCACTCTTCCCCCTTCCCAATTGGCTAAGTATAAAAATCCTTATTTTTGGTTTTTCCCATTCTATATCTTCCACTTTCTCTCTCTTTCCCATTTATCTCTCTCCTCTCTTTCTCGAATCCCCCCTTTCCCTCATTCTCTCCCAACTCTAAAAGAGAAATAATGTTGAACCCAATAACGGTCGCTTCATCTTCTACAACAAGATGAGTAAAAACTCCGAGACTACCTAGTAAGTGTTGGTGCGGGAAGAGCATCATCGAGCTCATCTCCAAATCCAGGCCAAATCCGTATTGTCGGTATTATCGGTGTCTCTATGCGGCTTCACTAAGGGTACATCCGTTTAGCTTTAGTTATTGAAGGCTCGTTCTCTTAATTAGTTGTACGTATTAATTTTTTGAACAAAATGATGTAGCTCGAGAATGACGATCATGTCTTCAAATGGGTTGATGACGCTTTCACCGACGAGATTCAACAGTTGGACTACCAAGTTTGAATGCTAGAAGAAGAATTTCAATTGCTAAAAGAAACAATATTGAGTGAAAGTCCCAAATAATGCCTAAGATGATAATGATATCATCTGGTTGTGTTATCATTAGTGTCGTTGTAGTTTTAGGAATTTTGACGTACAAATAATTCTTGGATATTCGTAATTCTTAAATCTGGTGACTAAGTTATGCGAAGTTGGACTACTACGAAGTTTGGTATATTTAAAAAGTTTCTCTAAAGTTTACGATGTTGGACAATTGAAAAAATGAAACTAACTTCAAGTTATTCTTAGTTTCACGCTGTAGCCCAATTACAAAAGCAAAACATTAAAAAAATTGGAGCTATTTAGAATAAGTGCCATATTCTTAAATTTTTTGCCCTATTTAGAACAATTTTTCCCTATTTAGAAATTCATGTTAACTTCAACTTATTCTTAGTTTCACGATGTTGCCCGATTACAAAAGAAAAACTTTAACAAAGTTGGAGCTATTTAGAATAAGTTTGCCATATTTAGAAATCCATGTTAACTTCAAGTTGGATAATTACAAAATGTAAAAGATAAGATAAAACATTCAGGAGCTATTTAAATGTCAATACATAAGATAAAATCTTACAAAGGCCCTATAGCCTTGTGCCTCCGAACATAAGGATCACTGTTATTGACCAATTGGCTGAACTCCTCAACCTCCTCCAACGTGGATTGAACTTGAAGTCCGATAATCCACCCTCGGTCAGAAGATATAATCAGAAGGACTAAAAAGATATGTATAAATGTAATTAGGAAACGTTTTACTCAACTAACACATTTAAAAATATACAGATTTAAAACTAAACACATAATATAATATACTTACTAAAACGGTCAGAGATCCTCCACATCTTAAGCACCACAATCACCTGTCTACGATCCCTCATAATCTCAAACTGATCCTGGAAGGCATATGCATGACCGTAAGTTGCCACACATTTTATCTCATTCTCATTATTATGAAATAAAACAATGTGTATCAATTACATTAATGTAAACAACTTGCTGGGATAATATGTTTCTTTGTACTTACATGTTATCCCTAATGTAAAACACCATCTTTGGCATTTCAGGGTCATCAAAATATACTTCTGTGTTGAAGATCACTCCCATTATATCTACCACATAAGTGTTTTTGATTCTGTTACTTACATCTACATATCTGAAATATATTTTAATGGTTAGAATTCATACCTATGAGAAAGTTTATGTCCCTCCTACCGATGTGAGGGATTTCATGGATACTATTGAATTCCATGTAATGCAAATTGTTGAGAGGATTGATGATGTGGACTTAAGTATACCAAGTAGCAGCTAGTCGGAATCGAGATTTTGTGGCCTTGAAATATGGATAGGCATGACCAACTTCTACCCGAAATATATTCACCCACTTGCCCTCTTAGTTTTCAAGGCCTCTAAACCTATCTGCAAGACTACTATTAATTGTGAGCTCCATTTTCGTTCCCTGAAATAACCAAGTTTAAGTATCAAATTTTTAGTTTTGTTGTTGCATATTATTTGAAACTAAAGAGATGATGATTTAAACTTACAGCTTCATCCACTAGCACATAAATCCAGTGCGATCCAGAACTGGTAACATAGGAATAAAAAAAGTAGATCCTCAGTAATTTCACTCTGAAATTCCACATGTGATGCTCTCGTTATACACAACTTCATCAAGCATATTCTAGTGTGTCATTGTGGAGGTGTTTGAAACTTGAGAGAAATGATGAGAGATGGTGAGAGATGATGAGAGATGATGATTTTGCAGAGAAATAGAAGAGAATGAGGGTTTTCGAGACTATTTAATGGGATCTACTGGAATGGAGTTTGAAATTAATGGGATTTAGTAGAGTAGGATACAGAAGAGTGAGAGGCAAGGCTAATGATGATTATATCCAAGAGAGAATAGAAGTTAATTTCTACTTGTGCTAGTTAGAGGCGTCAATCAAATATCTTAAATGGAGAAGTTATTCTTTCCTAGTTGTAGTGGGTAAGTGGATCATTAAATTCACGGGTTTACTTGTAGTTGAGGTTAAGAGCATCAATAAATTTTCATTTAGTTCTATAAAATTATACAATCTTACTTGATCTAAACTTGTGCATGTTTAGTGGGAGAGAGAAGGAGGGGTTTCGAGAAAACTGTTATGATGATTATAGACGAATTCAGCAACTATTAAATCATCCTTAAATGGAAGAGTTACAACTTGTAGTTGGGATAATAGATCCTACATTAAATAACATTTTTATTTATTATCTCGGATGCTATTTCTAGCAAATTAGAACAATGTAATTTCTAATTTTCTTAACGTTTTACATAGTTTCACAAATTTAGACAAGTTAAGTTATTAAAAATTTGCTTAGTTTCATGTATTTAACCAATCTAAATTAGTTACTTTTAGTTAGTTATACACAATTATATATTCATCGATTAAATTTTTACACAGTTTCAAATCTAAGCCATGCACCTGTTATTGCAATGAGAAGTCGTATCTTCTGTACTCGTGTCTTCTCGAGGCATCTATCAAATCACCATTAATTGCGGTAATAAATCATATCTCTTTGCCACTGTTAGAGGATCATCTCCATTATAAAAGGGTTTATCACCTTATCCAAATAAATAAAATGAAAATCTTTCCATTTACATGATAAAACGAATATATCTCCATGTCGTACTCCAACTTGGCTTCTCTCCCTCCTTCCATGCTTCATAAGATTCTCTCAAAGGTGGTAACAAGCTAACTCCGGAACTTCGGTAGTGCAAGAGTTACTTTTTTATGGATTCAATCAAGTTACCAGAGAAGAATACTTCTATCGATCTGCAGATCTCTTTCACTTGTATGATTGGATAGATGAGGTCAATGTTATTAGAAAAATCAAGCTTAGGTGCTACCAATTCGGTAATCCAGAGGCCATATACATACGAGGAATGTATGCGTTCTTCATCCTCCATTTACTTGATGAAGGAAGGGACAAAATTCATCTTGATGGTGAGAGAGGATTGTTGTTGGCCAAGTACGTAGATGGTATGCTGAACTTAGCATTTACTGTTGATGATAGAGGATTGGTTCACAACTATCCTAGTTTTATTCGTGAATTTGTTGATCGGATATATCAGATAATCACTACTTTGATATTCTCAGGCCATTGGGCTTACGAAAGACCTAAGATGTTTATGTCTCTATTGGAAAGAATATATCTCAACTTATCACATGATTGTTGGTGCTCAAAAATAATAGAACCGGTGTTTCTAGTCTCCTTAGATGGATCAAGAACACGGTGGAGATGTGATCGGTGTTTCTAGCAATGTGCAGCTTGGGACTTCTGCAATGAAATTTATTTGACCACTGGTCATTGGCCAATTGAAGATTAGTTGTGTTTATGAGTTAGGACATGTACTAATAATCTAGTTTTACTAAGTTTATGTAAAATACATTTTACATAATGTAATGTATCTAATTTTTCTCTATAAAGTAATATTTATACATTTTAACTTCAATAAATATATCAATAACAACACATGTATCCAAACAAAAACATAATAAAAATGCAAATCTAAAATTACGACTTAGTTCAATTTAGAATAATTTTATAATTGATACAGTCTATATTAGTTGAAGTTTTATTACGATATACAATTACACCAATATTTACAATTACATCAAGTCTTACAAAGTTTTCAGAAGTTATGGAGAAAGAAATCCGAATTTTATAGATCGGATCTGGATGATTCGTGAAATAACCTTGCTAGTTTGGGTTATAGTTATGCAAGTTTCTCTTAATTTTGTTGTCTTTTACCAAATTTTTTTATTTAAATAAAAGTTTAATAAATTAATAAATAGGAGAAGAGAGTGCGAAAATATTTTTTTTGTCAAGGAATATTGGAGCAATTGATTCCGTTGTGTAAGTACAACAGCATTCTGATCAAAACAACTATGGTGACTGATGATTTGGCGCTCAAAACTATATCCGTCGGAGTTTTGTCTCTTCGTGAAAAGACAACAGGTTGTCCACCGCCAGCAACGGCCGAGGGTGAAGACTGTAAACGTGACCTTTTGGATGCTATTGTCTTTTGTGAAAGAACCGAGTTATGAAAACAAGATCGGTACTTTTGAAAAACATTGCTAGAAATAGATAAAATATCCTATTTAAATAGAGGCAGAAGAGGTACTTTTTAGGTAAATCAAACACACAAAGGAAAACCAATAGTTTCATTTTTAGGTACTCATTACTCTTGAAATAGGTTCATCTCCCAAAATAGTTTCATTTTTAGGCACTCATTACTCTTGAAATAGGTTCATCTCCCAAAATAGTTTCATTTTTAGGCACTCATTACAACCAAATCAAAAGGGTATCACGACTTGCCACTTCTCTCCTACCATAAATATTGTTAAGATTGCGGTGGTTTCAAAATTGTAATATGGCAGAAAGTAAATATTCGATGGTCATTAGTTGAGAGACATTCAATCAAATATTTAATGATTAGCCAAAAGCGATGAGGAGTATTGTCGAAGAAAAATATCGCTAATCCTGGATGGTTGGATCGGAAGTAATTTTTGATCGAACAGATATAAAGCGAATAGGGCCGTCTCCACCCATTAAAGAGGAAACATATATCACTTAATGGGTAAGGGGGTAATCGTTTAGCACATAAATCCGGCAGAAAAATGGCTTATTTTTCAACCTGAAATTTACACGACGTGCATTTTCGTTCCCAAACTTTATAGTAGTAAGTATTTCATATTGAATTAAGCAAAAACTCAAAAATATTATATGAACTATCGTATCTTTTCATTCTCGAACATTATAATAGCGCATATTTCATATTAAATAAAACAAAAATTATAAAATATTATATAAACTCTCAAAATCATGTTTATATATATTAATTTATCAAAACAACGTTGTTTTGAATAAATTCAGTAAATTAAATTTATAAAAATAATACATACTTATATATATATATATATATATAGACTTTCAAAAGTGTTAGTCATCCGTGAGTTTAAACCTTCCAAAAAGTTAATTTTTAATTTAACGGATAACTAACACATTTGACTAGGCCTGGGCGTTCGGGTTCATGTCGAGTTTTTTGTATTTTGGTTATATTTTGTAATATGTCATAGGTATCATCTAGTAAATTTGTAAGTATAGATCAAGATCAAATATAACAAATCGGTTTCGAGTCGATTTGTATTAGAACATATAAAGTAATCATATATCATTCAAATTTGGGTTAAATCGGTTCGGTTCAGATATATCTAAAGTAAAATCTAAAATTTAAAAGCAAAACATAAGAACTATATACTTATTTATAAAGAACTTAGTATTTAAAGTACTTATTAAATGTTAAATATTTATTATTAAATATCACATCGAAATAAATATGAAATTGAATATCTAAAATACATATTTGTGTTTCAAATATTTATATTATATATTATATATTAGTTTGGACATTATACCGGTTTTTTAGATATTTTGGTTTTTCGGATTTTTGAGTTATTCTTTCGGAATTTGGTTAATAACACTTCGAGTTGGATATATTTTGTAATAGCCTAAAATATCCATTCATGTATTTTTTACATTTCGAACCGGATACGGATCAGAGTTTTTGGTTTGGGTTCATTTTGGAACGTGCTGTAGAGTACAAAAAACAAAGCAACCGAGCAGTTTAATAAACTCTTTTCGAACTTTATTTTTGTTTACCATATTTATTGTCAAGAATAATAGTCCATTTCAAACAAATTATCTTAGAGACCTATTTGAATAGACTTTTTCTATCATTTTCCTAAACTTAACTATTGTTTTACTACATTCTTGATTGCGGGTTTTCTCGCACACCTTCCAAGGTAAGAAAACACCGATCTCAACTCCAGCAACATCTAAGTACTCCTCAAAACTATGCATGTGACCTCGCCTGCCCGTTTGGCGGATTGAAGGTTATCTCTCACCATTGTTTTTCATTGTAATGGCTCATATTGTAAACATGTACTATTACTATGTTCTCTAAAAATCATTTGTGATAATTTGTTTGCTTTTGCTTTTATTATATTATCTTTCTTCTCCTAAACGTGTAAATACATCATCTTAATTAAAAGACAAAAATATAATTATCCACTACTTTGATTACCATCTCTAGTAGTACTTCATTTTGAGGGAAAACATAAAAAAATGAAGGAAAACCTTTTTTCAATGGTGCATCAAATTTGAGGAAACACCATTCACAAACTCATTTTAGTGTTAAGTTTTTTTTATTTATAAATTAGTCTTTATACTTTCTTATAATTGTGTTTTATATCTAAATATTTTAATATTTATGTTTTATACTTAAAGAAATTATTAATACTTTTGTAATACAATTATAAGTATATAAATTATTATATCTTTTTTTAGAAACTAAATTTATATGTATACAATGAAGATTAACATACTCTTACTTCTGATATTAGGTCTCTTTCGAACTCTTGGAAGGTATCAAGTATAAAGTTAACCACAAATTTTAAATAATCGTGTTGTTCATCCATGGCATGATGATCATCGGGATCCAACCAACATTTTCAACAATATAGAGAATCACCATCCATGTTTACTTTTGCATCAGAATGATCTACTTTATTCATTGACTTCCAGTGCCTTTTATAGGGAATACAAAGAACTGACCCAACGCAAATAAAGGACACACCACACACAACACACCACACAACACACAACACACCGAAAATGACGCAAAGACTCAAACAGACTTATCACTTAAAGATCAAGGTACATATAGGTGATGTGGCTCTTGATTTTTTCACCAGGACGGGTAAACTCATCATCTATTTCGTAGCAAACATTCGTCATACGTCCACAGTTAAACATTGCTTTTAGAACTTCGCGTGGCACGTTAATTGGCTTCAAAAGCTCCCCGTTCAACATCTTATTAGCGTCTGCATTAATTTGACGAAGTTTGTTAAATGCTTCTTCTTCCGTAACTCCATATTGCTTCTTGTAACAGTTAATCGAGTTCGTGACATATCCTCTGTTCATGTCATCCTAATCAATGTCAAAATGTAAGTTTGGTTATCAATAAACAAAATGTAAAAAATAAATATTCCTCATTGTACCTCGAAGCCCCAAAGATCATTCAGTATTCTTGTTATTGTATACATTGATATCACAAGTTCGTCTCTAGATTTCAACCATTCATACGCTTCTTTCTTGGAGATATCCTTCATAGCCAACAAAACACCTGCTAAAGTAAAATCCACAGCAACCTCGACTCCGGCAACCTCTAGATACTCCTCAAAACTAGGGACGTGATCCGCTTCTGCCCATTTAGCGAGTTCAAGATTGGCTCTCGTGATTCTCTTGCACTGCAATGCTCAAAATATAAACACATGCATTACAGTAACAGAGAAAAATAATTTACTATATGAGTACCTCATCAATTGTAGCTTTCAAGCTGTAAGATCCTCCTAATTCTGATTCCACTTCTCTTTCAAACTCTTGGAAAGTATCGAATATAAATTTAACCACAAATTTCAAATAATCAGGTTGCCCATCCATGGGGTCATCGAGATCCCACCTACATCATCAGAATGTATTGATTTTGCATCAATAGAAAAAAATAGCATCACTTTAAAAGGACTCAGAAATTGAAATTTAACATCACTTATTTCTTATTAGTGCCATAGGAGCTATAATAATTATTTTCGATTCGTACTAGTCTAGTCGCCGTGTCATAACTCTTATTCTGAAAGTAAAAAAATGTGAACATGTGACCTGTAGACGATAAAAATAAACTCATACAACTTTAACATATACTACATATATATAGATTACCTTTCGATTGCACTGGCAAGGATTTCAACTTCACGAAGAGAAGCATATCTGTCGCATGTGTCATCAAGAACTATTTGAATCGCGAACAGTTTAGCTACCATAATCCTCACACGTGAGTATTTTGGCTCGAAGTATGCTAGCGCCGATACGTGCATTTCCACTATTCTGTCTCTGTAGTAAGGTGGTAACTTAGATTCAAAGTCTTTCTCCTTGTACCATCTGGCATCCAAAGTACATTAATATACAATGATGAGAATTAACTTCTTTCAAGGGTTGTATAAAGAAGCTCTAAGAATAAAGAGTGTATATATAAATACTAGTAGTTGAGGAGATTACTTCGAGAGGTCTTTGAGTTCTTGAAGGTAAAGTAACTGGAGGAATTTGAAATTAAGCTTGGCAAACATTAGTAGTGTCTTGTCGCAGTCTTCTTCTTCTTGTTCGTAGAACAGGATATATTCCCTTGCAACTAATATCTCCGCATTCTTATGTTGCGGTTGTCCTAATGCATTTTGTATACTCCTGGAAAGATGAGGCTGGCATGTCCCACTTGCAACTAACTGCTCCAAGTAACTCGATGTGAAGCTCATGGCTTCATCCAATATATAATCTGTCATTGTCCCTATGTGAGAAGCTTCGTACAAGCTCAAGATACCCTTGGCATCCTCCTTAAGACATTCTTTAAATTTTCCATCATCCCCTTTGAATCTCCTAAAAACATCTATTCACAAAAATGAATCTGTTAGGTTTATACCTATAAAACCTAATGGATATAACCCGCCCGCAAAACCCAAATTATAAGACAAGATGTATTTCCATTTTTTTCTTTCTAAAATATAGAACCTATTTTTGTAATCATTCAATCTATAAGACAAGATCTTCGAAGTTTGGAGCCAGTGGATAAATATAAATCATCCGTTTGGGAATCAAAACCGCTCTCCCAAGTGGCACGACAGAAGCATAATTAGAGCACGACTTCTTACTCTTTTTGTTCAATGCATGTGAGGTATTATAACTACAAACTAATATTTCATTTAAATGTGGATTCTTATTGGAGCCACCTTGTTATAATTATTAATCACACAAGGACAAAACACTTGTATGATCTAGGTAGAGAATCCTTACCGGAAGAAACATTGTAACCATATGTTCTGAAAACCCAAAAGATGATGGAAACTGTGTACAAATCATCTTCACCAGACAACATCTCTTCAAACTTTGTAAAACCCTCATTTAGATTCTCCTCGATCTCAGCTTCGAAATGATACGCGAGACCAAGGCTAACGAGCAAATAGATGAAAAGGATATTTTTCTTGGTTGAATCAACTTCACTGGAAGACAAGAATATGTCCTCCACTTTTGGCTTTAGTGCTTCGATTTCTCTTCCAATCGAATCCATTTCTGTTAAGTCAGCTACTGCAACCAGAGTGTCGACTTCTCTGGTTAGTACGACGGAACAAACGCGAGATAAGAAAGAGAAGATGTGATGCGAAGAAAACAGAGCAGGAACAGAGTAATGAAAAAAAGGGAGGAGAGTTTGTTCAAGAGAGAAAGACAGGAGCACACACAACTTTAACCAGTTCACTCCCGTTAACAAGGGTAGCTACGTCTGGCCGAGACTATGCTCGGAATCCACTAGAATCAGTGATTACAACACAAGGAGATACAAGTGACCCGCCTAATACCCTTCACTAGTACTTAGACTCACTCTGTAACACTCCCTGTAACTTAGAGAAACGAATTGTAAAAAACAGCTTATACTAATAACAATTCTTTCCCTTATCACTCTCTCTATTCTACTCTTTCTCATATTACCTCAGTGCCTTTATATAGACAAGAGACATTAGGTTACTCGTGCTTGCAGCGCCTCCATGGTGACGAGTGTCATGCCGTTGGCGCTGCTCCGTGATCCTATCCTTACTGCAAGGACTTTTGCTTTTCTGATCATAAACGGACAAGACCTTGTACGCTGAATAGCTGGCTCCCCTTCATCGTTTTCCTAAAAGCAGAGCATGCCATCCAAGTGGTCCAGATAAAGCAGACTTACTTTAGTCTTGATTTACTTCTACTGCGGTAAGTCTTGAGTCACCATTTGCACTTAGGATTCAAACGGTTGCGTGATCATCAAGTGAGCAGCTCCACAAATCTCCACCTGTGAACATGATGAGGAAGCTGCAACGTTCTTGAGGTGATCCTGCACGAGTAAAGAGCGAGAGAGAGTAGTAACAGTGTTAGTTCTAGTTTCTTGGATTCCAGTCCCGGATTCCCTGAGTTTTATTACTCAGCCTTGACTTGCAGCAAGTCAAGTGCGGCTTGAAACTTGCTTACAGCCAAGATCTTGGTGAAGATGTCTGCTGGATTCTTCTCAGTAGAGATCTTCAACACTTCCACGGTTCCTTCTGCTATTACTTCACGAATGAAATGACACCTGACATCAATGTGCTTGGTACGCTCATGATGCACGTTGTTTTTCGAGAGTGAGATGGCACTTTGTGAGTCACAGAAAAATCTCTACACTCTTCTGATCATAGCCAAACTCCTTCAGAAGGCCCTTCAGCCAGATTGCTTCTTTAACCGCTTCAGTCAAAGCCATATACTCGGCTTCTGTTGTAGACAGAGCCACGACTCGCTGTAGTCCAGATTTCCAGCTGATGGTATTGCCTCCCAATGTAAAGACAAGTCCAGAGATGGATCTTCTTCTGTCTGGATCAGCAGCAAAATCCGAATCACAGTATCCTACCAGCTTGAAGTCTGCGTTTTTTATGTAACACAAACGAGTCTGGACTGTTCCTTTGATGTATCTCAGCAGCCATTTCACTGCTAACCAATGTTCTCTGATTGGTTTACTCATGAATCGACTGACGATACCTACTGGATAGGCCAAGTCAGGGCGTGTGCCAATCATGGCATACATGATACTTCCCACGGCGTTGGAGTAAGGCACTGACTTCATAAACTCTTCATCTCTGATCAATTTATCTTCAGTTGCAGCACTCAGTTTGAAGTGAGCTCCTAAAGGCGTTACTGCATGCTTTGCTTCGGACATGTTGTAAGTTTCCAGTACACGCTTTAGATATCCTCCTTGGGAAAGCCACAGAGCTCCTGACCTCCTATCTCGAGTAATTTCCATCCCCAAAATTCGATTGGCTGCGCCAAGGTCCTTCATTTCAAAACGTAAACTGAGGTCGTGTTTCAACTGATCTATAGCTTCCTTGTTTCTGGCTGCCACCAGCATGTCATCTACATAGATGAGTAGGTAGATCATTGATCCATCTTGCAGCACCTTGGTGTAAGCACAGTTGTCATATTCACTTCTCATGAAGCCAATTTCAGTCATGTAAGTATCAAACTTCTCATTCCACTGCCTTGGGGCTTGTTTGAGACCGTATAGAGACTTGTTCAGAAGGCACACTTCATTCTTCTTGAACATATGTTCATAACCTTCGGGTGGCTTCATGTATATCTTCTCAGTAAGCTCTCCGTGTAGGAAAGCCGTTTTGACATCGAGTTGCTCCAGTTCAAGGTCTTCTTGAGCAACTATGGTAAGCAGAATCCTTATGGAAACATGCTTGACTACTGGAGCAAAGATTTCGTGATAATCTACTCCTTCTCTTTGAGCATAACCCTTCGCTACAAGCCTAGCCTTGAAGCGATCTTCTTCTACTCCAGGTATCCCCATCTTGTACTTGTAGATCCATCTGCTCCCAATGATCCTCTGATTTTCAGGGACTGTAACTGCAGTCCAAGTGTTGTTCTTGATCTGAGAGTCCATTTCTTCATCCATGGCTTGCTTCCAATGGCTCCACTTTGCATCAATTTTGGCTTGCGCGTAATCAGAGGGTTCTGCTGAGTCTCCATCCTCTGTAGTGTAGAGAGCTTCCGAGAAGTAATCTTCATCATCAAATCTTCTAGGAGCTCGGATCTCTCTCCTGCTTCTATCTCTTACGAGATGATAACTCAAGGGGGATTCTTCCTCATACATTTCTGATTCATCATTGAAGTCTATGGTGTGTGGTGATGGAACTGCAGGACTGTTAGGAGCTGTTGGTCTTGTGCTGTCCACGTGATCTCCACCTGAGCTGATATTACGTTCTTCATCAAGGTCCAAGTCAAGATATGAGAATGAATGCTCGTCTTCTTCTTCTCTAAGGTTTTCTTTCCTTTGTACCAAGTCCTTGTAGACTGCATTCTCTTGAAAGATCACATTTCTGCTCACCACACACTTTCTTTCTTCAGTAAGCCATATTTTGTAACCTTTGACGCCAGTGGGATAGCCAAGAAGAACACCTTTCTTGGCTCTAGGACTGAGCTTGCCATCATCAACGTGAACAAATGCAACACAACCGAATCTCCTTAGGTAACTGTAAACAGGAGCTTTTCCCGACCACTTCTTATCTGGAATCTCAAAGTTGATGGCTGTTGATGGTGTCTTATTGATGAGTACAACCGCTGTATGGGTTGCTTCTGCCCAAAACCTCTTAGGAAGTCCTGAGTCACTGAGCATGCTTCTGACCTTCTCCATGATGGTTCGATTCATGCGCTCTGCAACACCGTTTTGTTGCGGAGTGTATGCACAGGTACGATGTCTTTGTATACCTTTTCCTTCACAAAACTCATCAAACACACGATTGCAAAACTCTAATCCATTGTCAGTTCTTAGAGTTTTAACCTTTTTATCACTGAGATTCTCTACCAGGTTAATCCATTCTACAAACTTATCAAAGGCTTCGTCTTTAGTATTAAGGAAGTAGACCCATACCTTACGTGTGTAGTCGTCAATGAATGAAATGAAGTAATGACATCCACTGAGAGACATAGGAACCGATGGAGCTCCCCATAAGTCTGAATGGACATATTCCAGTCTCTCCTTTGTGTCATGTTGAGCAAGAGTAAAGCCTACGCGTTTAGCTCTTCCGTAGATGCAGTCTTCGCATGAGTCTAGAACAGAGACTTTCTTTCTGTCCAATAGTCCCTTCTTTACCAAAAGGTTCATGTTCTTCTGGCTCATGTGACACAGCCTGCGGTGCCATAAGATAGTATCATCTGATCTCCCTTGCACTGCCAATGATTCTTCAGTTGCTAGCTTCCACTTAAGCAGGTAGAGAGTGTCATATCTGTCTCCACTGAGCAGGATCCGATCACCTGCTTTGATGAGCAATCTGCCATCTTCAGATTCGAACTTGTATCCAGCCTTCTCAAATGTCCCAAGAGATAACAGGTTTCTGTCCATGTCTGGAATATATCTGACATTTGAGAGCACTATGTTCAGGCCATCCTCGTTTTGGATCCTGACAGTACCAGCACCTTTAACCCTTGACATGGTTTTGTTTCCCATTCTTACTGAGCCTCCAGCTTCTTCATCCAAGCTTTCAAACCAGTCTCTTCTGTAGGTCATGTGGTAGCTACATCCAGTGTCCATTATCCACTCATTTTCAAGACGCATGTCAGTAGAAGAGAGGGCCTCTGTTACGGACAGACCTGATGCTTCTGCAAGATTTCCTCTACCTCCTGATGACTCTATTTTGTTGCTTGACTGATCATGGTTCTTCATTGGTCCTTTTCCTTTGTTTGGACACGAGTTCTTGAAGTGACCATCTTCCCCACAGATCCAACATCCACGCTTAGACTTGGATTTAGACCTCATGCGGTTTCCCTTGTTACTTTTTTCTCGATGATCGCTTCTACCTCGTGAGTCATTCTTATCTCTTACATAGAGACCCTCTGCTTGACCTTTGATACTCTTTTTGTGCGATCCAAACTCAAGTTCCTTTGAGTAGATAGCAGCTATGACTTCATCTAGGCTCAGAGTAGCCCTTCCTGACCCATACTTCAGAGTATCCCTTAGCTGATCAAACGGCTTTGGTAGTGACATCAGTAACAAGATGGCCTGATCTTCATCAGACACCAGAACATTTGTGTTCTCTAAATCTGCTATGATATGAAGAAACTCGTCGATATTTCCTTCTATAGACAGATTTTCAGACATCTTGAAGCTGTATAGCTTCTGCTTCAGATAGATTCGGTTTGGAAGGGCTTTGGACATGTACAGCTTGTCCAAGGCATTCAACATAGANATTTTTCTGGTGGAAGTTCTGTTGTTTTACAGGATGATTTTACAGCTTAAGAAGGTATCATAGGTTCTAGAGATGATATAGAAGCTGCTGTAAACAGAGTCTTAAGAGTATCATGGGTTCTACAGTTGATATGAGACTGTTTTAAAGGTTGCTAGTAGTGGGTTAAACTGCTGGTGGAGTTCTGGTGTAACAGAATGTTTGGACAAGAAATGTGTTCAAGTTGAATCAAGGCTGCTTCAAGACAGGAGGCTGATCTGATTCTGTTTTGCATTGATCAAAAAAGAAATAACTGGAAGGTTGGACTCTCTGCAGGGGGTGATTCCAGTGACGCGTAAGTGATCGGAGTTGCAGGAAATGGTGGTTTATTCAATAACTGAAACAGATTTGGTTCTATAAAGACCATGGGAAGCTGTGTGATTGGGGATAGTGTCAAGCTGATTATTTCCACGTGATAGTGGAAAGCTTTTGAAGTATGTTGGCTAACAAGTCCAATGGAGGTTTGGAATTGTTTCTGATGTTTGTGATGACTTTTATCACAGGTTCGGTATTAGAGAAGAGGGGTTTACATGAGTATGAATCTCAAGCCATGGTGGAGATTTGTGAGATATGGCTATGAGATTAGTCATGTAAACAAAGTAAGACTAAAGGACTTATGTGCAATTAGGAGAAAGTCTTTAAGTCTGTCACAAAGAAGAGAAACATCACGTGAAGTATGTGTGCTCTTTAGTTGTCATGTTGGCAATGGTTCATTGGCTAGCTAATATCAAGAGCAAGGAGCCTTTTGCTTTGTGTATAAGTTGAGGTGGCTAGACCTAATGAACATGTAGAGAGAGTGGTTAAGAGGAACAGAAGTAGATCTGGTCCAAGATAGAGAAGAAAACGAGAAGGGGAGAGTCTCAAGTCATGAACGAGACTCTTCCCCTTGAGTGTCTCCGGCTTTCTCGTTAGAGTGAAGTCTGATGATGAAGATAGCTTCTCTGTTTCTCTCAGTAAAGAAATGAAGCAGATTCAAGAAGGTAACAAGAGAAAGATGAGAGCTTGGTGCGAAGGAAGAGAGATGTGTTGTTATACCGTTCTCGGTGAGCACAAGTGAGTTTCTCTGGTGGAGACTGAAGGTTGCAAACAACATAGTCACATCTCTTGGAGATGTGCACGAATCTGAGAAGGAAAGGAGTTGTAAGACTCTCTTTGAAGCACTATGAAGCATCTCACTCAGGGCAACTCAAAGAACAAGAAGACCCAAGGCTGAGACACTTTATGAGGTAGTCTCTACACTGGTTTCTGAAGCTGAGACAGTTTTCTGCAGAGACAGCTTTGGTAAGGTCTTCAGTGGCTAAGGGAATATCATTTCATACCCTAGTGACACTCATACTATGTTCTTGAGTTGCTTGAATAGTGTGTAACACTTGTATAGCTCAGGTTATGATGTGTACCCGAGTTAGATAGTGAGATGTAAACAATCATGTACATTGATGCGATTTTCATAGTGGATGCAGTTGAGGGACACAGTCTCCCTCCCCGGTGAGTATAGCTCTCTTCCACACAAGAAGAGGAGGTGAACACCGGGTGAACAAAATTGCTTGTGTCATTTTGTTATTTGCTCAATTCGTTTGTTACTTGCATGAATCTCAATGGCTGGAAGTGAGTTTAGAGTAAACGAAACTCAACAGATTGGTATCAGAGCCGTGGTTCAAGGATTCATGGAGTTAATGGCGAGTGAATGAGTTAAAGGAAGATATGAGTCTGTGGTTTTCTGAAGAGGTCTTCGGTTCAGTACGAGTCTGGTTTTCCGAAGAGATCTTCTGTTCAGTACAAGTCTGTGGTTTTTCCTCTGAAGTGGTCTTCAGTACAATACTCAAGAGGTCTTCGGTTCTGTATGAGCAGTGGTTTTCTCAAGAGATCTTCAGTTCAGTATGGTCTGTGGTTTTCTCAAGGTCTTGGATTCAGTTAGCCGGTGGGTTTCTCAAGAGATCTTCGTTTCTGTTCAAGTGTGTTGTGTATGGTGATTACATGGGCAACAAAGTTAAGTTTTTTTGGTAACTTAGAATTCTTTTGACTGGGGGACGCCTTGGAAGAAAGAATTCTTGATTTTATATATGGCTGTTATGGTTGGGACAGAAGTGATGGTTTGGGATTCAGTTGTTCAGAGGACTGTGATTCAGGTCAGAGGCTTCGGGGTAACAGAGGAAAGTCTGTTGAGGCATCAAGAGGTTCTGGTATTGGTAGTGATCTTCTAGCGTAAGAAGAATCTGTGGATAGTCAGTTTTATCAGATAAGGCTGATAGGAAAATCTGGATATATACGGTTGGTGGTAATCAGATTATCATCAGAGAATTTGTAGCTGCAAGGTAGTCTCAGGGTATTGGAACATGGCTGATATGTTTGATGTTTTTTGAGGCAGATTGTGTCTGAACTTCGAATGTTTGGTTAAAACATATGGTGAAACAAGCTATGGTTCAAGCTTTGGTATAAGCTGGAGGTTTGAGCTAATGTTTACAAGAAGCTTTGTCTCGACATGGTGATAACAAAGACTTAAGTTCTGGGCAGACCTGTGTTAAGCTTAACACATGGCTATTTTATTGGAAAAGAAGTAGTTGGTTTGCGAAAAAAAATCTGAGTGGAACAAGAGTTTTTTGCTCAGGTGGAGTAAGTTGGGTTACCGGTGATGTTGACTAAAAGATTGCAGAAATCTGAAGCTAGTTGTGTAAGTGACTGAGTTTGGAGGTTGAATTATCATTTTCTGGTGTTTTACGGATTTCTAGTATATGGCGTAGAAAGGGAAAGTGAAGCATCTTCAGTCCACACACAAAGTTTTGAAGTAAACAATGGAATTGTTCATGTTCTTTCAACATCAGAAGGAGAGTTCATGAAACTAGTGGTTCTCATGAACGCCAAGTACGTTGTGGTCAGACAACATGAGATGAGTTCATAAGGGCTCATATATGGACTGTTCTTTAAGTAAAAGAAGCTATCAGTGGAACAAGCAACAAGAGAGATACTTCATGGCAGTTTAAGTGAATTAAAATTGTCTGGTTTGTGTTGGTGTTGAGCGAAAGATCAAGCATCACATAACTTGATATTTTGTTCCAAGGTGAAGCTTTGTGAAGAATAGGCTGATGATCAACAAGAGAGTTTTATTCAAGAATGAGCTAAGATTAGAGACGGAAATTCTCGAGGGACTTTATGTCCAGGTGGAGCTGTTGATGTCTGAGTTTCAGAAAGTGGTTCTGATTTAGAATTTTATGCTCTAACAGCTTATGGAGTAACTCATGGGATGTTGGTAAGGAAAAGTACATTGTCTAAGAGTGATGTAAATCATAGTCAAAGATAAGAGTACTTGGTTCTTGTGAAGAAAGAGCCACAAAGAACATGTCTTTGAAGCTGATTACATGTGAGAGGCTGAGACATGTAAAGTGAGTTAAATCTCAGGTTTGCAAGGTTTATTTCTGAGAGTTTTACTATGTTGAAGAAGCTACTTAAAGAGTATAAGTGGCGAATTTTCTGGAGTGAGCAGTAAGCTCAATAAACTGTGCTGAGATGAACATTATAAGGACAACAAAAGAGTCCTTAAGGAAATGAGACAAGTTTGAAGAATGTTTAACGCTGTCTCAAGAATGCTGTCAAATGGAATTTTCTTTTGCTTGGAACGGTTCTGGTGGATCAAGAACAAGGCGGTGTAATCTCAGAAGTCAATGTGCTGAATTAGTGTATCGAAAGTCTTCTTAGCAAAGGTGTTAAGCGGCGTGTTCTGTTTGTGAAAACGGCGGTGCATGAAGTACAAGAGAGCTTTACGAGATGTCAGAGTTTGTGGTCTATGGGCTGAGATGAAAATCAGTGAATAGTTTCAAGTTAATGCTTGTTCAAACAAGATAAGTTGCTAAACAAGTTGCTGATTTCTGGTTAAGGAAGAAGCTGAAGTTATGAATTTGGGATGAAAGGTTCTAAGGGGCAGCAAAGAGTTTTTTTCTTTCTGAAAAGTGGATATGTAACAGATTTAAAAGCTTGTTGTATCAAGTATACTGCTCAGAGAAGATATGAGGCTGTTCCCAAGAAGAAAATTGGTTTTCATCTTAGATGGAGTTTTAGCAATGAAGAAACTCTAAGGAAATGTAATACAAATTGCTTGTAAAGGCATATTGTTTTGGTGATAACTGATAAGGACTAGTTCATATCTAGCTTATCATGAGCATCATAAGCAGATTTATGAGCATTGATATAAATAGCATTTAAAGGTTATCAGTGGGTTCTCGCTGTATCAATGACATGTGAAGATGGAGCTGGTATATGCGAAAATACATGGTCATAGTCTGTGGAGTTTTGTGATGCAAAGTTGCTGGAATTTTTCTGGTGGAAGTTCTGTTGTTTTACAGGATGATTTTACAGCTTAAGAAGGTATCATAGGTTCTAGAGATGATATAGAAGCTGCTGTAAACAGAGTCTTAAGAGTATCATGGGTTCTACAGTTGATATGAGACTGTTTTAAAGGTTGCTAGTAGTGGGTTAAACTGCTGGTGGAGTTCTGGTGTAACAGAATGTTTGGACAAGAAATGTGTTCAAGTTGAATCAAGGCTGCTTCAAGACAGGAGGCTGATCTGATTCTGTTTTGCATTGATCAAAAAAGAAATAACTGGAAGGTTGGACTCTCTGCAGGGGGTGATTCCAGTGATGCGTAAGTGATCGGAGTTGCAGGAAATGGTGGTTTATTCAATAACTGAAACAGATTTGGTTCTATAAAGACCATGGGAAGCTGTGTGATTGGGGATAGTGTCAAGCTGATTATTTCCACGTGATAGTGGAAAGCTTTTGAAGTATGTTGGCTAACAAGTCCAATGGAGGTTTGGAATTGTTTCTGATGTTTGTGATGACTTTTATCACAGGTTCGGTATTAGAGAAGAGGGGTTTACATGAGTATGAATCTCAAGCCATGGTGGAGATTTGTGAGATATGGCTATGAGATTAGTCATGTAAACAAAGTAAGACTAAAGGACTTATGTGCAATTAGGAGAAAGTCTTTAAGTCTGTCACAAAGAAGAGAAACATCACGTGAAGTATGTGTGCTCTTTAGTTGTCATGTTGGCAATGGTTCATTGGCTAGCTAATATCAAGAGCAAGGAGCCTTTTGCTTTGTGTATAAGTTGAGGTGGCTAGACCTAATGAACATGTAGAGAGAGTGGTTAAGAGGAACAGAAGTAGATCTGGTCCAAGATAGAGAAGAAAACGAGAAGGGGAGAGTCTCAAGTCATGAACGAGACTCTTCCCCTTGAGTGTCTCCGGCTTTCTCGTTAGAGTGAAGTCTGATGATGAAGATAGCTTCTCTGTTTCTCTCAGTAAAGAAATGAAGCAGATTCAAGAAGGTAACAAGAGAAAGATGAGAGCTTGGTGCGAAGGAAGAGAGATGTGTTGTTATACCGTTCTCGGTGAGCACAAGTGAGTTTCTCTGGTGGAGACTGAAGGTTGCAAACAACATAGTCACATCTCTTGGAGATGTGCACGAATCTGAGAAGGAAAGGAGTTGTAAGACTCTCTTTGAAGCACTATGAAGCATCTCACTCAGGGCAACTCAAAGAACAAGAAGACCCAAGGCTGAGACACTTTATGAGGTAGTCTCTACACTGGTTTCTGAAGCTGAGACAGTTTTCTGCAGAGACAGCTTTGGTAAGGTCTTCAGTGGCTAAGGGAATATCATTTCATACCCTAGTGACACTCATACTATGTTCTTGAGTTGCTTGAATAGTGTGTAACACTTGTATAGCTCAGGTTATGATGTGTACCCGAGTTAGATAGTGAGATGTAAACAATCATGTACATTGATGCGATTTTCATAGTGGATGCAGTTGAGGGACACAGTCTCCCTCCCCGGTGAGTATAGCTCTCTTCCACACAAGAAGAGGAGGTGAACACCGGGTGAACAAAATTGCTTGTGTCATTTTGTTATTTGCTCAATTCGTTTGTTACTTGCATGAATCTCAATGGCTGGAAGTGAGTTTAGAGTAAACGAAACTCAACAAACTACACTGTTCCTTTCCCCCTCCGGCTAACAAGAGTTTATCTTTTCTTTCGGGGTGACTCCATTGACAAGTTTGGTCCGCCTAACCTTACTGATATAGACACTAAGGTTCTACCTTAGGTTCTATTTATTGGCTTACTTATGGCAAAAATAGTCTAATCTAATTATATCACCAAATTGGAAATTTAAGCTTCAATGCAATATATACCCGAATAATTTTATCTGACATCAAGGAACTTTTTTTTTTTTATCTTAACCACATTGTTGGGTTTGGCTCTAAGAAGAGACGCATACTTGTGGAACCTGTGTAATCTTTTCTCGAGATGCTGGTGCTAATGGTCTCTTCTATCGAAAATGTTTATTAGGAAATATTCATTAGAAGATGTTTCTCATTACAAAATATCAACTTGACCTTCGTATGTTTAGGTGTAAGAACTTGGATCCAACTAGTGACTTTGTAATCAATTGTTACTTACACTTTAGTATCACCTTCATTGTCATAATGAACAGAAGAAGAATCTGTAGAAACAGGAGGAGCACTGGCATTTCCACGAGGATTTCTTCTATTACCTTGTTCGAATAGCAAAATCATTCCAAACCACAAAGACCCTTTAACGATCCTAACCATTCCAATCGTCACAACCATATAATATAACCACCAATTCACAAAATCGACCGCTCCCACATCCAAACTAAGGTTAACATTATTACCATCGTTTGGTAATAATAACAACAACAATGCTCTTTTAGCCTCTGCCACACCAACCAAAGCCTCTACCTCATCCCGAAGCTTCCACCACCACAACGTCCCACAGCTCACGGCCAAAGCCACTCTCTCCACCACCGTCTCTTCTCTCCGGTGTTGACCGGAGATCAACGTGCTGTCCACCACTGGTCTCACGATCACCCTACACCACAGAAGCATTACTTCATGAAGACCACAGAAAAACACAAGCCTGCTCAAGAAGTTACGTTCACTTCCGATGATTAAACCGTTGGAACTCGTTCCTTCCAGGCCTAAACCGACGGAGATTTGAACAAGGAAGAGCGTGAGCCACGCCATGGTGACATGATGTGGATAAAGGGGAATCAAACGGTTAGGATCTGTGGCTGTGATCTTGGTGGTCAGACCAAGAACTAGAGTGTAAACGCTTATTGCCGAAACGGCCGCGTATAAGATGGCCGGATTCGTGTAATGAAAGATAGAGAAGAGGAAAGATGATTCCGTATGCGGAGGAGATTTGATCAATGAGAAGAGGAAGGAAGCTGAAGAGAGACGGCTAAGGAGAAGGAACGAGAGAGGAAGGAGGAGACTGAGGAGTGTTGTTGTTACTAGCCGGAAAGGCTTAACCACCAGCTGCTCTGCCTCTCTCAGCCACTTTCCACCGGCGCCGGCAATAATACTCATTTTATTCTAAATTCAAAGATGGTTGAGAAGTCAATAAGATACATAAAATCATTCTCTGTGTTATTTGAAGGTTTATGTATGAAGGAAAAATAAGCGAGTGGGTACCATGTCTATAGTTTCAAGTTAGGTTGGATGAAAACGAATCATTCATATATTAATTATATAAATTGATACATAGGCATAACAAGAGATTACTTGCCCATTATTTAAATAGAAGAGTGATGGGAAATCATTGCCTTAATTCTTTCCAATTAATAAGTTTCTCTCTTGTCACCACAAAATGTCAACTACATATATATACACTAGGTGAATTAATATTTACCAAAATGGTTAATCATAATAATTAGTTAATATGTGGGTTCAAATTTTTATTAAATTATAAATTATTTTAATTTATATGTATAAAATTAGATACATGATTACTTTAATAACATTATGTGGTTATATTAGTTAGATATGTGGTTTTAGGATATTGAATTGCATTTATCTCCCCAAACTGAACCACAATTACGTTTGGTTTAATTGTTTATCTTAGAAGACATAGACATTGGAGAATTCAAATCATTCTTGGGTTGGAACCGATCAGTTTTCGTGTCTTTCAGGTGAAGAGATTTTCGCCCATTTAAGAATCGATAGAGTTTTAGTTTGGTTTCGGTTCAATTTATTTATTTTAATGGTTGGTTCAGTTTTTAATTTGAAAATATTTTTTTCATATATACTTTATTACATTTTATTAAAATATATTATTTATAAATGAAATAAGTTATCAAAGATATAATTAGACTCGTGAAATTTAGTTAAATTATTACACATATAAATAATCTTTAAATAATTATACAAATTCAAGACTAAACTAAAAGAAAATAAATAAATAAGAAAAGGAGATTAAAATGAAGTAATAATCAAGAAAAGGAAATTACAAGGTTGGTAATGAAAGAAAATAAGATTTTTTTTCTAATTTTAATTTACTTTATTTTCAAACTTTTATCTTTCTAAAAAAATTTTATTAAAAGAAAAAAAATTAGGACAATTATTATAATAATTTATATTCTTTAAAGATATCTACGTAATTGATTATTGTGAAAGTTAACTTAAGAAAAACATATAAAATTGACTTATCAAATAATATTATATATAGTTTATTATATTATAAACTATAATTTTTAGAAAATGAACTTAGTTTTTAAGATATAATCAGACTCGTGAAATTTAGTTAAAGTATTATGTATATAAATATTTTTCAAATATATTTTTGAAACACGTCGGAAGAAATTAATTAATTAAAAAAATAAAAAATAAATAATAATTAAGAAAATGGATTCAAAGATTATTAGTGAAAAGAAATAAGAGATTTTTCTTTTAAGTTATTTTATTTTTTATTTTCAAAAAAAAAACTATTTATCAAAAGAAAGAAGTAATAATGACAGTAATTTTAATTCATTAAATATATCTGCGTAGTTGACTATTTTGAAAATTAATTGACCATGACACTTGGAAATATGATTTTCAAATAATATTTATAGAAATATATATGAGAAAAGATTGTTTTAAGTAATCGAAAGTATGATCATAAAATAAGTGGGGCTTATTGAAACAAAGATTTAAAAGAATTTAAGATTTGAGTAAATCTAAGAAAATTTGAGATTTGAGTAAATCCAAGAAATTTGAGATTTGAGTAAATCCAAGAAATTTGAGATTTTGAGTAAATCCATGATACAAGTTTTATGAGTTTGTTACAAGTTTTATGGGTTTTTGAAAAAATTTCAAAATTTTTGATTTTGTTATTTGAAATAATATTTTTATTTAAAGTAATATTTTTATTTAAAAATTAATATATTTTTATTTTTATTATTTTATGAAATATATAAAATATATAAAAGTTTTTAAAAATCGATTTTCAATTTTTTATTTCAAATAGTTTGATTTTATTTCTGAAAAAATTTCAGTTGAATTTTTTTTATATTTTTTTATTTTAAGTAATATTTTAATTTTTTGAATTAATATAATTTGATAATTTATCATTTTATGAAATATATAAATATATAAAAGTTTTTAAAAACCAATTTTCAAATATTATTTTTTCATTTTAAACAGTTTAATTTTTTTTTGAAGAATTTTCAGAGCTTGTGAAAAAATTAAAATCTTTATTTAAAGTAAGATTTTATTTTTGATTTAATATAATTTGATATTATTATAATTTTATGAAATATATAAATATATAAAAGTTTTTAAAAATCGATTTTTAAATATTTTTTTTTCATTTCAAACAGTTTAATTTTCTTTATAAAGATGTGAAGATTATTTTTATTTTTTGAAAAAAAAATTGTTTCACTGTTTTTTTACTATGAAATACTATTTAAATTCCACCAAATCTCATTTGATCGATTTTGTTGATAAAATTTATATGTTCCAATAAGCTGAAATTTAAAAAAACTTATAAAAAATGACTAATCAAATAAGCTTAAGGAGATTTTGATCTAATAAGACTTCTTAAATAAATAAAAAAGTTATGATAATTTAAACACAACTAAGAAACGACGACGGACTGTAACTCCATGACCACGAAGATTGTAGAGAGCATTTTGCAATTTGCATCATGTATCTAATCTATACTATTAAAAGAGACTATCTTGGGTTCCAGGGAGCGTCTACATCATCGTAATTTTTTCTCTCAAACAAAGTCATGTGGCATTATTATTAAATACACAAAAATAATTAATAAGTAAATATACAATATAAGGAAATATAAACAATAAGTAAATATACAACATAGTAAATAGAAATATTTCATTAATATCGTAATTTTTTCTCTAAAAAAAGTCATGTGGCATTATTATTAAAAACACAAAAATAATTAATAAGTAAATATACAATATAAGGAAATATAAATAATAAGTAAATATACAACATAGGAAATAGAAATATTACATTAACATTTATCACAATAATATCATTTGATATTAAAAGTAAATATACAATATAAGAAAATATAAATAATAAGTAAATATACAATATAAGAAATAAAAATATTATATTAAACATATATCACAATATTATCATTTGATATAAAAAGTAAATATACAATATAAGAAAATATAAATAATAAGTAAATATACAAGATAAGAAATAGAAATATTACAATATAAGAAATAAAAATAATTAATAAGTAAATATACAATATAAGAAATATAAATATTGCAATAAACATTTATCACAATATTATCATTTGATATAAAAAAATTAAATATACAATATAAATAATAAATAAATATACAATATACAATATAAGAAATATAAATATTATATTAAACATCTATCACAATATTATCATTGATATAAAGCTATACTAATAAAATGGACTATTTGAGATTTCAGGAAGTGTCCACATCAGTATAAAATTTTTCTTCCAAAAGAAGTCATGTGACATTATTATTAAAAACAAAAATAATTAATAATTAAATACAATATAAGAAAATATAAATAATAAGTAAATATACAATATAAGAAATAGAAATATTACATTAAACATCTATCACAATATTATCATTTGATATAAAAAGTTAATATACAATATAAGAAAATATAAATAATAAGTAAATATATAATATAAGAAATATAAATATTACAATATAAGAAACAAAAATAATTAATAAGTAAATATACAATATAAGAAAATATAAATAATAAGTAAATTTACAATATAAGAAATAAAAATATTACATTAAACATCTATCATAATATTATTATTTGATATAAAAGCAAGAAAACTAGAACACAGAAATATACTAAAATAAATCGAATAAACAAACATTTACACACCTGATTTTTTATATAAACATATATATAAACCAATTTCAGTTCAAATATATATTTTTTAAAGGAATAAGAAATAAAAAATATAAATTAATGTTATATTTTGTGAAAAATAAATTAATATTTAAAATATATTATTTTTATTTATTTGTATACCCCGCCCGTAGGGCGGGTGGATCACTAGTACTATAAAGAAGAACTTAACTCACTCCTCCTAAAGACACGTCAGAAAATAGAACTCTTTGGGCTTGCCACGTGGCAGTAACCTTTGGAGCGCATCGTTTCATTAAAGAATTTGATGCGTGGGTTTTTAATTTGACATGATTTTCCGTTTGTGTTATTATTCCAGCCCATCAAAGTGTTTCTTTAATTAGAAACGCGGCATCGAACGTCATTTACGTTATAAGAAACTTTGTTTCATTAAACTAAGTCGTACGTGGGCTTTTAAATTGATTTGGGCCTTATGTTTGTTCAGTTCGGCAACAAGTTAACATCGTAACTAGAATACCATAACACACGTTTAGCATGAGCCCATGCAACATAATCATAGCAAAAAATATTAAACCCACAACGACTTCATCTAATTTCAAAACATAATATACAACAATTCACCTATAATATTTTATAAAAATATTGTAATCAGTTTCCATTGTATAGTTCTGAGCCCATGCAACATAATCATAACAAAAAACATTAAACCCACAACAAATCATCTAATTTCAAAACATAATATACAACAATTCACCTATAATATTTTATAAAAAATATTGTAATCAGTTTCCATTGTATAGTTCATTTAATAATGAGAAATTTTCTTAAATAGCCAATTTTAGTTTGCTTTTCACAAAAATAGTTCTGAAGAAAATAACTAAAATAAGTTTTATTAGAAGCTAAAAAATGCAATTTGTACATTTAGGGTTAACTAATTTAGACATAGAGTTTAAAGTTAAATGGTGGGTTTGGGGATGGAGTTTCAAATTTCAAAAAAAAAAAAAAATATATATATATTCAAAACTTCAAAATAAAAAATAAAAAAGCTATTTTGTCATTTTATTTTTTGAATGTTATTTTTGTGACAAAAACTTAAAAATAGTCATTTGAGAGAATTACCCTTTGATAATTGTTTTAATACAATCTATTTAAATTTAGGCTAAATATTGTTACGGTCAAGCTATTATTTATTCTTCTTATTTACTAAAACAAATAGATTAAAAAGAAAATATAGATGATAAACTAAAAAACTTAGTGGATGAAAACAATTAACAGGAAAATAAAATTCATAATCTATACCTTCTATCTCAGTTATAATTCCCAATAATTTAATGTTAATTACTGATTATAATGATGATAGAAAAACATCCAAAATTCAAACTACACCTACTATTTTAATGATTTTTTAAAAAATAATCAAACAAGTTTTTTTTAACTACAAACAACAAAGAATAATCAGAATTAATATTATTGTCAATTGTTTTGAAAACAAACTAACATAAAATGAAAACTTACACAAAATAATATATTCCTTCCGTTTCAAAAAGATTCATGTTCTAGAGAAAAAATTAATTTTAAAAAAATATATTTTTACATTTCTAGTGCAGTTTTTGTCGACTAATAATAAAAAATGTAAAGTTCAAAAACATTGATTGTATTTTATAAAATTTTATTGGTTTTAAAATATAGAAAATATAAAATTACACAAAACAATAAATTTATAATTAAGTTTTAATATATTTTCTTCAAAAATATAAAAAATCTAAAATATGTATTATTTTGAAACAAAGAAAATATTTGATTAAAAAAATACTTCACATTCCGCGCGTAGCGCGGACCCGTACTAGTTTTTATAATAAAGAACCGAGATAGCCGTTGGAGAATATAATATACGAGCGGTAAAGCGAATGGACGGCCACAAAAGAAAAATGAGCTATTCGATCAGCAAGTCTGAAGCAAAGTACAAAAATAACTAAACCATGTCTTTCTGTATTTTAATAAAATGAGGAAGCTAAGAACCTCCTCATTGCAACAATCATAAGAGCTCTAAGTTCTTGTCCTTTTATATCCAGAAAATCAATCACTATCTTAACCGGTGCGGTCTGTTGCTGCTGGTTCGGAGGTCTGTTGCTGCTCCTGAACCGCCTTGTAGCATTTGAGGCTGCACAGAGGAACCTTAGTCTTTGAATCACGATACTTGTACGGATTGGTGCATGATGGTCCCGCACAATTTTCTCGCGGAGGAGGATACCTGCAGATACACAGAAAATGCTTAACATTGTTATCACAAGCCTATGAATAAGTCCTCATCATGCTTTATCAAACGTTGGAACACAAAACAAAATCCAAAGAACAAAAGAAGCCGAACTCTTGTCTAGAGCCTTCCTCCATATTTAAACTAACATTTGAAGCATGTGTAGGTGTTCACATTTATCACGGACTATTCTGATTTGAGTTAGTGAGAAAGAAAAAGAGAGTAGACCATACCCGGATGGTTTGGGATCGAACAGGCTAGGCACTTTGTCAATGGGAAATGAAACAGTGGTTCCATTAGGTCCCATGATTGTTCTGATGTAGCTTGTCGAGACCCTTTCCTCATGCGCAGCTTTCTCCTGTTATCAATATTCAACAACGCATATTATATGACACCAAATTTCAGCATCCCAGTTTTACTCAAATAATAATATATAAAAACGCATCAAACAGCAGAGTGGTGCATTTCCCAATACCTGAGCAATTTCATCAAGTCGCTTTTTAATCTTGTCCTCACGCTTCTTCCTGCTAGAATCTTGGCCTAGAATTTTTCTGATGGCCTCTGCCTGTAGACACAAAACAAAGATCATCATCCCTCACTTGGATTTGCCAATACGTTTTTAATGCGCATATCACATAAGACAGAGAGAGAGAGCAAAACACCAACCTCAGACTCCCTTGCAGCCTTCTCAACCTGCACTTTTCGCCTTTGAGCAGCTTCTGCCTTCTTCACTTGCTGCTCCATCTCTGAAAGATTCTCCCTTTTCCCTGTGTTTCAACAGAATTTCATCACCAATCTTTATTGCACAAAAGATGCATACTTGTGAATCTGAAGCAAAATAAATAATAAAAGAAGCATACTTCTAGTTGTAGGAGGTAATCCATCTGGAAATTCAATTGCGGTTGATTTTCCAGATGCAGAAGCAAGGGCTCGTTGGCGACTAGTCATAGTCGATTCCCTCTTGATCTCATTGCCAATCTCTATTCCATCAGGTACCGGCTCAAGTTCCTCTGCACCCATGTTTTCAGATGCAGAATTTTCCCCAATTGTAACCCCAGATGGCTTCAATTGCCTCCTCCCTGAGTCAGTCCCTTCATTACACACAGGGACATTCTTGTACCTGAGGCTTTCCACATATCGGATCTCACGATCACTGTCATCATCGCTATCAGAAACCTGCTTCTTAGGGGCTCGTTTGCTCTTGCGAACCGAGCCTTCCCCTTGTTTCCCCCTCCCTGTCATGGATTCTTCTTTCTCAGCGCCCTCGAGATCAGCCTTCTTATCTAAAGGGGAATTACAATCTTCTGAACTTTCCTGCCATTAAATGTCAAAAAGATAATGAGTCTGTGGTGTATCTAAACTGTCAAAAAAGCCTAGCAAAGATATTAAGACACAATCTAATCCTTTTCAGAATAACAAAATGAAATGCAAAATACTAAATATTTGCCAATTGTTGTCCCTAAACAGCAAAAGCATTTACTAGTTTGAGCTTAATTAACATAGTCTAGTCCCCCAAACCCGAAAGATTATGGGCCATAAGGCCCCCAAAAAGAGTGGCATTTACCGCGAAAGATACTCAATGCAAAAGGATGATAAATCTCAATGGATGCAAGACAATTCCAAACAACTTTAAGCTTTGTCAATATATAAAAAGTAGGATAATATACCTCCAAATGGTTGTAAGTAGTATCATTCACCGGTTTAGAAGACTTTCGAGGTGAACCATTAGCATGAGCGAGACGACTCACACCACCAATCTTAAGCTTCATTTTGTTCCTTTCACCCAAATGAGTTGCCTTTCCATTGATCATGCCATAACCTTCATCTTGTTTGTTTCTATTGATGATATCTCTCCGAAGAGAATCATTGTTTCCTCTTTGGGAATCAGCCCTGGATATACAGTGGCTAAGACTAAACTCTTTCCTTCTAGGGTTAGTGTCAAATGCAGGTATATCATCACTGGAGATCTTGCTGAAGAGATCTGGAGGTGTTAAAAGATTTGATGCATCGGTGCGAGGACGACGAGAGATGAGGCTGCGTTTCTTCCTCACCGTATTCTTCATAGGATCAAAATGAAAACCACCAGCATTATCGTCCATTGTAGAGTATATAGAGAGGCAGATACAACCTCCAAGGTGGAATACTGAGAAGCAAAAACATATGTGATGCATTAGACCAATCAAGTATATAGAGGGATCACAAAGAGTGAAGCGTAAGCCCATATCAAACAAACAAACGGAGTGGTCATATGAAAACACACAGACGAGAACAAAACACTCCTAAAGGCGAATAAGATCTCTAGCGGATAAACGCAATATAAGATGAACTGAAACCAATACTAAGAAGCATGAGATGCGATGCATATATATAGAGAGAGAGATCACAAAGAGAGAAGCTTTGGAAGGAGAATTGAAATCTAACGATGTGAACACCAGATCAAACTGAACAACTGAAAACACACAGACGAGAACATGATCTCTAGCGGAACAACACAATATCAAACGATCGAATCAAAATCAACGAAGGGCGGCCTCACGACAACGGAAATAAACAAACTTGACGAAAAACAATCAACCTCCCGCAGAGAATACCTAGATCGCTCAGCAAAGATGGAGACTCCGAATCGGAAGGATAGAGAAGATGATGATGATGAGAGTAAACCCCAAAGGTAGGATTTGGGGAAAAGATGGAGGATTGAATCCAGAGGAGGAGAATTAGGGTTAGGGCAAGAGACGACGAGAGAAGAGGAGTAGTAGTAAAGAGGCGGGGGAGAGAGTAATAATCTCCTCATCCTTCACCATTTGTTGTTGTGCTATTCCCTTCCAAATAAGGGATAAAAAGAAAATAAAAATCTAAAGATCCCTTTTCTATAAGGGTCTTTTTTTGCTTCTCCCTTTCCCTCTTTGGACAGATATAGAACTCGGTGAGCCGACTCAGATCGTAACTCGACTCTACTCATCTCTCTCGTTTCTTCTTTCCTTCTTTCTATCCTCTACTGCGTTTATTTTGGGCTCTTTTAGACTTGTTGGTGCGCATGTTAACAAGATTCTTTCTGGTGTGTATGTTAGCCCATCCTGCTTTCTGTCACCTCCTTCAAGGTCACGTGTTCCACTTGATGCATTACAAAAGAATAACAAAAAGCATGATTAATGGAGAATTCTTATAAGTTTTTAACATAATTTAAAAACCGATTTTTAATTTTAATAAAAAAAGGTTAAGAATTTATTTTTAAATATGGTTACTGAATATACATTATTAGAGCATGATTATTATATAGTTTTTAAGGTTTGATTTTTAGCGTAATATAAGAACCGTTTCTTAACTTTTATTAAAAAAAATTAAGAAACAGTTCTTAACTAAGAAATAATCTTTGCCTTATTAGTTATTTGTATCTGTATCGATTTTGAAGTACTCATTGTTATCGAATTGGATATCAAGTAATAGAATTTACATATTTGCAAATACCATACGAATTTCAAATAACAAAAATTATTAGTTACTTGGTTTGATATTACTCGTTACATGTGTTGTTATGAGAAGTAAATAATGTTGCTATAACGAGAAATTCAAGTTTTTGTCCATTCTTCTTCTTTATAATATACACAAATATTATGTTGATATTAATTCTTGTATTCTTTCTTAATAAATAAATCATTATATTCATATCCATATTTAGTATAGTATTATTTAGAAAATAGTTTTAAATATTCTGAAACACTTGTAAATAATTCATAGTAAGTACTCGCAAGTAACAAATAATAGATTGGGACAAATAACTTAGTTTAAGCAAGTGCTTGAAATAACAAATATTCATTTTTAACAAGTTAGGTATCAAATCTAATTTTTTATTACACGTGAAAAAGGTCAGTCAAAAATCAAATCCAGCTAAAATAGTAAATACAACTAGTTTGGTTAGTGAATAGTGGTTTAGGGTTACGTCATAAGAATCAATTTAGAGTTGAAACGTTTGAATTTCAAAACAACTGCAAAAGCTTTTTGGGTAGTATCATGTGTATTAGTAAGATTTTGTATTTCTTCGATCTGACTTGAAATATATTGTTTAGGTTTGGTAGATAAAATTGAAAAACAATAAATTATTCGATGTTCTTTTTCATAACTAGCCTTGCGCTTTTGCATGATTATTTTGAGACGTTTAGCAAACTCTATATTCTTAAATCAGAAATTCCCTTAGATAGCCTCTTTTAATTTGTTTTTCACAAAAATAGTTTTTAAGGAAGAAAGTGACCAAAATGTTTTTTTTAGAAGCTAAAAAATTCATTTATATGCATTTATACCCCTAGGGTTAACTAATTTGAACTTTAGGATTTAGAGTTAAGGGGTGGGTTTGGGGTTAGGATTTCAAATTTCAAAAAAAAAATAAAAAAAATCAAAATTTCAAAAAAAAAAAAGTCTATTTTGATCATTTTATTTTTTGAAGGCTATTTTTGTGACAAAAACTTAAAAAGAGCTATTTAAGAGAATTGCCCTTCTTAAATTCATAATATATTTTCCAAATCTTTAACTAGAGAGGCTAAAACACAAGGTATATTGTTTGTTTTCATGTAAATTAAAAATGATGGGATAAAATTGTTTTTCATAACCATTGGATATCTATGACTACAATCTAACAAATTATTATTAAGACAATATTATAAATTAACACTTGATGATATATATTTTTAAGAAAATACTCAAAAACATATACATTTTTTTTTTTAAAAATACTCTTTTTAACAACTCAAGTATCAAGTCTACATTTTTATTACTCATAAAAAGTAAGTCAAATATCAAATATAGCTAAAATAGTAAATACCCAACTTGTGCTCAATCCTTGTTTGGTTAGTGAATAATGGTTTAGGGTGAAGTCATAAAAATCAAATTAGATATGAAACATTTGGATTTCAAGACTATTGCAAAAGCTTTCGGCTTTATATGTAGAGAAAAATATATTGTTTTTGGTAGTATCGTGTGTATTAGTAAGATTTTGAATTTCTTCAATCTGACTTTGATATATACTGTTTAGATTGGTAGATATGTGAAAATCCATAAATTATCCGGTGATCTTTTCAATGTTTTCATAACTAGCTTTTTCTTTTTGTATGATTATTTTGAGATTTTAGCATACTCTATATCATTAAATTCATGATATTTTTGCCAATCTTTAACTATGAGACTAAAACATGAGGTATATTGTTTGTTTTCATGTAAATTATAAATGATGAGATAATATCAAAACTTAATTTAATAAAATAAGTACTCGACAAGTGAATATATTTTATATACTAAAGTACAAGTCATTTAATCAATCAAATTTTATCAAATGAAATATACTTTAAAATTGATTAAAATAATTTTTTCATCAATTCCTAATTTTCAGCAACTTCATCCTGACTTTCTCGAATATCACATTCACGTTCAAATTTGAATAATCATGATTTCAAATTGTTTAGTTTTCTTATATAAACTAGAGATTTTTCCGGGCTACACCCGGATTCTTGACTAATATTTTTATTTAATTTATTTAATATATTTAATATATTTAGTCATGTTATATAAATATGAATTATGATTAATTTTCAAAAAACATTCTCCAAAACTATATAGGTACGTGCATTTTATTTATCAGTTTAGTTTGATTTATTTTGGTTTCCAGTTTTTTGGTTCTATAATATAGGATGCATTTGGATAATCAGGATAGTTGGTTTGATTTCAATTTTTGTATCAAAGTTAAAAACCCACTAATATCTGAGATAATTTTGAATTTAATATGGTTTCGATTTTGATTATTCAGTTAATTCGGATAAATATTAGAGTTTCAGATTAAATATCAGAATTTTTAGTTTTTTAATAAAAACTCGGATAACTTAAAATATTTTAGATAAAATATATTTGGGTAATTTAGTTATGTTTTCAAAATATTTTTTATTAAATCCAAATATAGTTAATATTTATAAGTATATAAACTATATTATACCAGTTATCAAGTTTGATTCAATTTTTATTTTGTAAAATATAGGATTCGATCAGATAATTAATAAGATCCGTGGAACACAATCCGAACGTGGTTTATTTGGTTCGTCCGTTTTCGGTTTCAGATAAATATGCTGCCTATGTATGATGGTGAACCACAACATGAGATGAATACATTATTAATCAAAAAATAGTTATGATATAATTTTTTAAGAAAAAAATGTGCCGTCAATGCCAAGAAAATATGTGTGCCCACTGTACAGTAGACTTCCGTTATTACTTTCTCTTTCTTGTTTTCAATGCACAACAAATAGAAAACTGTCATTGAAATCAATTTACAACATCTATGTTTTGTTAACTTAACAGGTGTGATAGTTGAAGCGAGTTATGGGTCATATTAGTATTTCACATCAGCAAAGGTTTTATGCTTTTAGTATCAGCTAAAATTAGCAACATCAGCTATGTAAAACCCAAGGCCTAAACCCATACATCAAACCATTATTCACTGATCACGCTTGCTCACCACACAAAGGGTGCCCTTTCACCCACTCCTGTTATTCTTCCAGTTGCTGCTGTTGCAAAGCCTTCAACATATGCTCCTCTTAGGGTACATGGAGAAGTACGATCACTTACCATACAATCATACTTATTGTTACATTAATATTAATTTAATTAAATTTTTCCCTGATCTAGATGTAATTTATAAGCAACAGTCTAATGTTACTACTACATACACAATTACTGTATACATTCCCCGAGGAATCTAATATAATATTATACCTCCAGTTAAAGTAAAGGAGCTGATCGCAAAACCCGTCAAGCTCCAGATTCTCTACTATAGTCAAAGTAGGATTGAGAGCTTCCAATTGATTCACATGTTCAAAACCCTCAAGACAGAACTTCTGACCCAGACTGACCCTAATTCACTGATCGATGGTGGGAATGTCTTAGAGGAGCAAATGAGAACGCCGATGCTGTCCTGTCGAGTCCGCTGAACCAGCGCCTGTTGATTTAAATCAGACTGGTATATATCCCAAATCAGCCAGGAATGATATTCTCAAAACGATCTTAGTGCCTTGTTCTGCATATAAAAACGAAAAGATCAAGTTATTTCCTCTCAGAACGTTTTTTTGTTAGTGCAAATAAGTTGATTCATTTTACCTGAGCTTTCATGGACGGGAAGACATTGCAGAACCTTAAGGTTTCATCTCCTGCTCCGTTTTCGTTCGTTTTTCCATCAGGTGTTACCGCAAGGAACATAAATCGGTCTGTGTAACCTGTTAGAGTTGCAATCTGAACCCAAAAAAAGAAGCAGGTTCAGTAACCACATATACTTTATGCTGCCGAGTAATATACAGAGCCAAAGGTCAGAGAGTTTAGTACTTAATTTGGAGATGGTTAGGTATTTCCAGTATGTTATTTGGTTTCGGGAGCATCCAATGCTAGATTGCATATCTGTCAAATAAATGAACAAAGACGGTTGTAACATTTATTTTTTACACGTGAAATCATGGCAAAACTGAATAAACAAATTTACCTGACTCCGAGTATTTATGGAAGTTGTTGTTGTACTGGGAAAACATATGCATCTATATGTAGTCCCACCAACAGAAGCAAGGAGCAAGAAGCTTGCTAACATAAGGAGACAAAGCAATGGCTTTAGAGTGCAGCACCAAACCAAACAATCTTGAGTTACTTGAAGCTAAAAAGATTACTTCTTTCTTAGATCTTTTAAATGATATTCAAGTGTTTGTTTGTGTAGCTTAATTTTGCATCCAAAATTTCATTTGCTCTTCTTGTTCCTGTGTCGAGAAAGCTTCACATGTTTACCCTCTTAGATACAACTTACAATAATCCTATCCAAGTTTTTCTGCTCATGAAAACGTATAGTGTAATCAACAATTCATAATTATTTTCCCAAAGGATACAACTTCGTTTCATATTGTTTGATTCAGCAAACGAAGGTTCACATAATTGCACGTATGTTATAAGTTTTCTCGAACCTGTATGTCACCTTCACTAAAGGCTCGCTGCATCCTAGAAACAGAACCAAAATCCAACTGGGGAAATTCTGAATCACAACAGCCTATTGTTGTGATGCGACTTAAGCTTGATTCGTGCTCACTATTTCTCTGGTTTTCTAAGGCTTTCATAGTATAAGATTGGTATATTACAGAAAAGCATATTGTACCAATTAGTGACAGCAAATAAGTAAATTACCTACGGAATCAAGTCTGTCGCATAAGATGGAATACTCTTCCAAAAAAGCATTGTTTTGATTATTCAAGATAAAGCCAAACCCCTTTGTTGGGTACCGGCAGCGGCTGGGTCAAACCTGAACTGAACTCAGTTTCAAACTCTCTTGATTGCTGCAGCGTCTGCGTAAAAGCTTGTTAATTGGGAATATCAGCATCACTCCTCCTTGCACACTTCAGCGGCTCTTAAGATAATCAACTCTAATCTCTACAACTTTATGTGCACAAAATCTTCCTTAAAGGACTCTGATTCTCGCTAACACACACAGAACTGCCAAGATTAAGCTGAATTAGAAATTTACAGTTTACATTAATCACACTTCAAGAAATATCTAACAAGAGAGTCACCGGAGGGTTGAACAGATTTCATGGCCATAGTTTTATATTCTTCGACAGAGGTTTTTGATTACGGTTGGACAGAAGATTTACGAATGGATATATAGATGGAGAAACAAAGGGATGTAGAGCGATTCCATATCTCATTAATAAAGTAGTTAAGAACATAATTAAATGATTTATATTGGATCGACATTATTACACTGTAACGGCCAGTTGCAGAGACTGATGAATTTTACGATGGGAATGATGAGGGAGATGGAGGAGTCCCGTTGCTCGACTGTGACAATCAAGGTTGGAAGTGTTGTGGGCTGTTGCTAGAATTGTTTAGGCCCAGTAGAATTGACCCTATAAAATTATGTCTCGAGTTATAAATCGTATGACGTGGCGAATGAAAGCTTTCTGATTGGTTGATTTTTATAAACGACGTGGACAGCTTTTCCATTGAGCATATTGCCTTTTTAGTATTAACTAGAGCCTCTCACCGCGCTACGCGCGGTTAATACTTCTATATTTATTTATTTATCAATTTATACATGTGGACTATGAGTTGAATATGTTTTTTTTTTACTTTTTGTAAGAAAAAAAAATATTTTTTGATTGATACGAAAAATCCTTACAAAAACATGAAGTAAACAATTATATGGAAAAATATTTTAATGATTCTTCTTTGGTATAGTTATGTTGATCTGTTTATTTTGGGTATAAAGTGAAATGATGAAGTGATGGTCAGTTACTTAACTCTGATCTTTCCTCTACTATTTTGATGATTTTGATGGTGGTATTAAAGTAAATACTCTCTCTATTTTATAAAGAGAGTCATTTTGATAATTTTTTTGTTATACAAAGAGTGTCATTTTGATTTACAATACAATTTCTATCTATTTTAAACTTAATAATAACAAAATATATTGATTTATAATAATTAATATTGGCCAAATAGATTCATAGTAAAAATAGAAGTACATTTTAATCCTTTATTTAATTTGTGTGAAAATGTTCGAATGATATATTCATAAAACAGAGAGAATATGTGTTAAAAATTAACAGATACTACAAAAAGTGTCACTTTAAAATTTTAATTTAATTTAATTTATATTTATTTAAAATTTAATATTAATTGTAAACTGTAGGCTTTGACCAAAAAAAATTGGAATAAGAAAAACCGAACCAAATTCGATAAAAAGAATTTGGTGCAAAAAAAAAACTAAAAAAAACAGTGCCAATTACGAACTAAAACTGGTTAAATATCGAAAGAGTTCAAACTTTGGTATCTAGAGAACCAGAACCAAACCCAATCCAAGCAAAAATATTTAGGGTATCAAAATATTTCGGAATTTGATATATATATATATATATATATATATATCAATTATTTCAGATTTAATATCTAAAAATTATCCATATATATAAGATATTTTCAAAATACTTGAAAATATGTAAAATAGTCAAAAATAAATATCTAAAATAACTAAATATTACTCAAAATACTAAAAGTATTTGAACTATTTATTGGTTCTCTATCCGAATATTCAAGCTAAACCAATTTTTATGTTAAGTTTAGGTATTTCGGCATATATTTTTCAAATCTATATGTAATAAATTGTTTTGTTTTTATATTATGAGAAATTTTAAGTATATAAGGATTTTCTTTTAAAAATTAATAATTTAAATGGATTATCAAAACCTGATTTGAACTCGTTAAGATCTGAACCAAGATTTGTAAACATCCAAATGAAACTGAAATATTTAACTCCGAAAACCTGAAACCCGTATAGATCCGAACCAAACCCAAATAAGTACCCGGATTCCCATCTCTAACAAAATACATTGAACCTATAAATAATTTTATTTATCTCATATACTATTGATAATAGGTGTAGTTAATAAAATCATAAAAGCATTCAATGTTTTTCAGTTTGCTCGTGTTTTAACCAAACCATATGTACATACTGTGGTTTATTAAAAATAACATTCAAACTACTTGTACGGTTGTTTGACAAAAAAAAACTACTTATGCAGTTCAATTGAACAAAAAGAAACCACTTTGCTGATTCAGTTAGGTGTGGTTTTATACGGTGTTTTTATACTGGATTAAACACCCAAATTAAGAGTGAAGAATCGGGGAAATAAATGTCTATTTAAAAATACCGTTAAGCAAAATGGAGATTATTCTTTTTTGGTAAAAAGAGAAAATACAGATAGGGTATTCCAGCTTTGGTTGGAGGGGATGATGCAGGAGTGCTCTACCTATTGATATGCAGAAATGTATATAAAACAGCTGATAGTTGTTGGTAATATATTTCTTTGGGATGTCACCTAAAACAACCATACTCATCCATCGTTAAGCCATTTATCCTAAGTTATGTTATACATCATCTTCTGAGTCCTCGTCCTTGGTTGATGAACTTGACTCATCATAAAACACTGGCTATATTTATAAAGAATATTAAAAATATAAAATATCAATTTTAAACTTTTGAGATCCTATCTTTAACGGATGAAAGTGCTCTGTATCATGCCGTCCCCGGACGAATAATAGTTTGGTGGGGTAACCCCACGCAAGTTACTATATATAAAAGAGTTAAAACCCATCAACTCAGCTTACCACACATTGTCTTCTCTTGTCAACATGTCGGGATCTTCAGAATCTCCGCTCGTCCTCGTTCACCGCCCACCTACTCTGCCTTACATGGACCACCACCTCAGTCGCAACTTCCGACTTCTCAACGCTCACGCCTCTCCGGATCCACTAACTGTCTTCCTCGCCCGTCACGCCTCCTCCGTCACAGCCTTCGTCAACATCGGCAGGCTGAAGATAGACGCTGAGCTCCTCACTCACCTCCCTTCTCTCCAGCTTCTCGTCTGCACAAGCGTCGGCACCGATCACGTCGACCTCGCTGAATGAAAGCGCCGCGGCATCGCTGTCACCAACGCTGGCGACGCCTTCTCTGATGACATGGCGGATTGCGCCGTCGGGTTGTTGATTAGTGTTCTCCGTCGTATTCCGGCTGGAGATCGTTACGTTCGGTCTGGTAAATGGGCGAAACCAGGGGAGTTCCAACTTGGGATTAAGGTTTCTTCTCAAAACCATAACTCTCACTATGTGCCAGCTGCAGCGTTGTAACCATGTTTTAGGTTGTTGCTCGCGAGCACCTGTGAACCGGAACAAAACAATTACTTTTTTTTGAGAAAGGGCCTTGGAACAAAACAATTACGTACTGACTTAGTTTCTAAATTAAAATTTTGAAAAATTCAACTTGCAATCTGTATAATATGATCTTCTACCCTTTTTTTTGAACAAAAATATGATCTTCATACCCTTTTTTTTTTACTTTTACGCTGACATTAACCTCTTTCACACATGGTATGTCATAACCTCTTTAGATTTGCAACCTGGTTTGTATCTGGACTGACTATCGTCACTTCAATAGGCGGCTTAACAATAGCCATGTCGCTCTTCATCTCAATCTTGCCGCAGCGTACTACATCGCTCTCAACATTGATTACTTGGAAAAGAGATACAGCCCAAATGAAAATGAAAAATCGTACGGAAAAGAATAAAATTATTTGTTTGGAAAAGGAATCCATGACACCGAAACATCGTTGATTGATGAAAAGGAGCAAGCTGTAACAGAGATTACAAAGCAATCGATATGTGAAGACGAAGTGGAAACGTCAGTGCTGCTCTCTACACTTCAGAGTTCAGATGAAATTAAGGTGGCGAGATTGGGTTCGATCTGGGCCGTTTAGAAAACGGAAAGACAGCCCAAATGAAGAACCAATTTTGATCTTCTGTCGACAGAAACAGCACTGACGTGGCAAAATAACAGTTTCTGATTCGTTGATTTTTTATGCTCACGTGGACAGTTTGGCTGTTAAGCATATCTCCCTTTTATTTATTGTATGATTAATAGATTTTGATCTATTAATTTACTTTCAGCTTTCTTTTCCCAATTTTCTATCATCTCCATTATAAATTTTGATCTCTACATAGAGTTCTTCATATTTTTTGCAGCAACTCAAATTTTTTATTATTTATCACATGGGTTAATAGTTAAAAATTCATTGACGGCAATGTTTTTGATCGATACAGTGGAACTATGAGAAGAGACTGATATTGGTACTCACACACAGTGAATTTCCAACCGAGGCATCGAGCTAAGGGAGAATAAAGTGACAAGCATCAAGTTTTGGCCTAATAAAAAAGGTTTTTGTCTGTTTTCCATTCTCTTATTATTTTTCTTTAATTTGTTTATTAAATGTTTCCTTTGCTGAATCATTATTTTCAGTATTCACCACTGCAATTGAGTTCGACCATAAAACTATTGATGGACGTGTTAGAGAACTTGCATTTCTGACTCAAAGGTGAATTTACTTTGATTTTTGGTAACTGGAATTTAATTAGTTATTGTTGGATAATTCATTATAGCTTACTAAATTTTTTTAAAAGTTGTAAATTTTAATTTTATAAATTCAATAAGCTATCAAACTAAAAGTTTTTTTTTTTTAAATGTGTGTTTTTAAAAAGATGTTAGGTATATTAACATTAAATGTCAATGAATTACTATAAACTGTGAAAATTAAAAAGTAAATTTATTAGATTTATCGTGTCTAAATTTACATTAAATTAAATATTTATTATTAAGTAAAAATATTGAATAAATTGTTGTAGAGTATTTTTAATTATATTTTATATTTTCTATATATTTTATTTATTTTTGAAAAATACGACAAACATGTATACATTTTATAATAATATGTTTTTTGTTTTACCACTTCAACTTCTTTGTTTCAATGTAGACACCTCTAAAATTATGTGCCAATTTTCATATAATATTTATTCTAGTTGAAAATTATGATAGCGATCAAATAATTTTCAAAACAGTAAATTAACCCATGGGCGGTAATACTAGTATATGGGTACAATTTAACAAATATTTATTAAGACAGTACTAGTTGATGACATATCTAAGGAGACTTTTTCAAAAGTTTTGTTAGTAAAGACATTGTAGGACTGAGAAAACAATTACAGAACAAGATGATGCATTCATTAGAGATTTAGAGGGTATACGTTTGGGAAAACTTTCATTAAATAACTAACTAAATAGCAAAAACAATTCATTAAACTTAAAAATAACATGTAGTTATAAAGTATTTAGTATATATACAAAACTAAAATCATGTAGGTCAATCTTTTTTTTTTTAAGTTACGATTTTAAAATCTAACCCTAAAAATACAAATAATACTGTAAAATATGTTATCAAACCATAAATCAAAGACTATCATAGCTCAGTCTACATTCTCTCATTTATGTTAAAAACAATTCAATTTTAGTAAATATAAATTTACATAATTTAGAAATATTTATAATTACATGATTTCAATTTTTTCTCTATCAACATATTTTTATAAAATTTATAAATTATCTTAAAAACCAATTGTACGAAAACACTTATTTAAAAGTCTTTTCATGCAGAGGGTTATAATGGTAAAACTCAATACATTTTTTTGTTTGATCATAAAGAAACTACTGTAATTTCACTAGTCTTTTGAGTTACTTTTGAATTTGATTGAATTTAGAGTATACTTTTATATTTTAAATCAAATTTTGAGTCATTTTTGGCAAATGTCCCTTAATTAAAATACGTTTATAAATTTTATACAGCCAAGTTTTTAGATTATATCATTAAAGCAATAATAAATTAGAGTTTATAGCATGTATCAAATAATTTTTTTTCAAAATTATATTGATGAAATTTTCATAAATTTTGGTCGAAATTCTATAAAATATTTTGATGTACTTTATAAAATATTCTTATCTTTTATCTGTAAATTTATATATTTATAAATCTATGTCAAGCCCTAGTTAACGTGTTATTATTATTTTATAATTTGATAAATTGTAATTGACGTGGAAATAAGGATAATTGATGTAAATTTATATGTTTCAATATATATTTTTTAGAAAAGAAATTGAAACTATGAAATAATTACAAAATGGGAAAAGGAAAATTGCCAAAAATGACTCAAAATTTAATTCTGAATATAAAAGTGTACTCCGAATCCAATCAAATGCAAAAGCAATCCAAAAAGCTAGTAAAATTATAACAACCTCTTTATGATCAAACAAAAAACATGTATTGAGTTTTACCATTATAACCTTTTGTGTGAAAAAACTTACAAAGAAGTCTTCTCAGGGAAGACTTATCTGTAAGTTTTCTTGTTCAGTAGATCTTTAAAATAATTCAAATTTTTTTATAAAAAATATTTTGATGGAGGAAAAATTGAAATCATTTAATAATAAACATTTCTAAATGATATAAATTTACTTTTACTAAAATTGAATTATTTTCAACATAGATGAGTGAATGTGGATTGAGTCATGATAATCATTGGTTTAAGGTTTGGTAATATATGTTGTACTGTTATTGGTATTCTTAAGGTTAGATTTTGAAATCTTATCTTTTTTTTTTTTTTTAATTTGACCTATATGTGTTTAGTGACTATCTAATATCTTAATTTAAACACTTTCTAAGTATCTTTTAAGTTTAAGAAAATGTTTTTGCTTAGTTATTTGATTATATGGTCTGAAAGAATCACATAAGACTTTTCAAAAAGTTTTTGACATATCCCGCCTAGATTTTAGTAGAATTTAGGGTTTCCGCCTAAATTTTAAAAGAACTTAGTTTTTTTCCACCTAAATTTTAGAAGAATTTAGTTTTTTCGCCTAAATCGAAGTCTTTTAGAAGTCTTTCAGAAGTCTGTCAGAAAAAGTATTTTCATGTATTAGATCTTACAAGTAATTAATAAATTTTATCAGCAAAATTTTGAAAGGGGAAAAATCAAAATCATGTATTAGTAAACATTTCTAAATGATGGAAATTTAGTTTTACTAAAATTGAATTATTTTTAACATAAATGGGTGAATGTAGATTGAATCATGGTAGTATTTGTTTAGAGTTTGGTAACATATGTTATAGTATTAGTGGTATTTTTAGTGTTAAATTTTTAAATCTTATCTTTTTAATTTGACATATATGTGTTTAGTGACTATGTGATAACTTGATTTAAACACTTTCTAAGTTTCTTTTAAGTTTAAGCAAGTATCTTTCTCTATATAATCTCTTTGAACATCAAAACACTAAACTTTATATATATTTCTCATTCTTTTCTTATCTCTTCTCACAAATTTATCTTTACTAATTGCATGTTTTAATTTTGGATATGTATTTCTATGTGTTTTATAAGTTAGATTCTAAAAAGCTATATATTCAACCTAATGTGACTATTTTATTTATCTTTAAGCATAAAAATTTCATTTTTGAATTTTTTCTCTGTTTTGAAGCCATTTGGATGTTTTTGAATTTGCTTGGTTTATCAGATCTAGACAGACTTTGAAAGACTTCTCAGAAGACTCTCAGAAGACTTCTTGGGAAGTCTTCTAATGCATTTTATGCTAGAATAATTTCCACGAAGTCTTCCGAAGTCTTCTGCCTAAAGTGGTATAAATTTTTGATATGTATTTTGTGTGTGTTTATATATTAGATTCTAAAAATTTTTAGATTCAATCTAATGTGATATTTTATTTATTATTTAAGCATAAAAATATTTTTGAAGTTTTCAATGTTTTGAAGCCATTTGTATTCTTTTGAATATTCATATTTTTCAGATCTAAGTCAGACTTTGAAATATTTCTCAGGAGATTCTTGGAAGACTCTCGGAAGACTTCTCAAAAGACTTCTTTGGAAGTTTCCTAATGCATTTTATGCTAGAAGACTTCCTATGAATTCTTGAGGAAGTCTTCTGAAGTTTTTTGCACCAAGTAGTACAAATTTTGGATATGTGTTTTATGTGTTTTATATATTAAATTCTAAAAAGTTATAGATCCAATCTAATGTGACTATTTGTTTATTATTTAAGAATAAAATTTTGTTTTTGAAGTCTTCTCTGTTTTAAAACCATTTGAATATTTTTGAATATGCAGATTTTCCAGATCTAAGACAAATTTTGGAAGACTTATGAGAAGACTCCTGGAAGAGTCTCAGAAAATTCTCAAAAGACTTCTTGGGAAGTCTTCTAATGTATTTTTATGCTAGAAGATATGCATTTTGTATGTTTTATATATTAGATTGTAAAAAGTTATAGATCCAAACTAATGTGACTGATTTGTTTATTATTTAAGAATAATATTTTATTTTTGAAGTCTTTTATGTTTTGAAGCCATTTGAATATTTTTGAATATACAAATTTTTCAGATTTGAGATAGACTTTAGAAGACTTATGAGAAGACTCACTGAATACTCTCAAAAGAGATGATGCATGTCAAGTGGAATTCAAGCTTATCTATGTTGAGAAATGATATCTAGTTAGCTCAATGTGTAATAATTTTGCTTATGATCTGTTTCATGATTTGTATGTGTACTATTTTAATTGTGAATTCGTTTGTAAGCTTTAAGAGATGTTAATCAAAAGAATTTGGTAAATATGTTCATGTTTTACGAAAATTACTTGACATTATTGAAGTTATTGATACAATATACCAATAATTTTTTTTAACCATTCTACCCACTTATAACAAAACACAACAACACAAAAGCTTAGTAAATTTACTATAACTAAGAGAGAAGACTTCTCAAGAAAACTTAGTCAAATTCACAAAAGAGCAAAATTGAATTTTAAGTGAAATTAAAATTTAAATCTCATGAAAGTTAAAATTATATCTTATGATCTAAAAGATATATTAAACCACATGATTTGATATTTTTGAAGTTACTTAATATTTTTAAAAGTTAAAAAATATACCTTGAATTTACTTTTGAAAATCTAACATAGAAGACTTCTCCAGAAGTCTTCTTTTAGAATACTTAAGAAGATAAGTTTTCTCGGATTAGCTAGAAATATTACTAAACATGAATATTTGAAATCTCATAATTATCACTAGGCGTAGACATAAAATGCGGAACCCGAAATATGAACCAAACCTGAACCAAAAAAACTCTACACGTTATCCGATCCAAAATGTAATAAAACCCGAACGGGTCTTGTAGGGTGGTACAAAAAATATCCAAACCCGAACGGATCTTGTAGGGTGGTACAAAAAATATCCGAACCCGAAGTGTTATTAACTGAACCCGAATGGGTAACCAAAAAAATCTGAAATTAATAGTCAATATAAATATTTTAAAATATATATAAGTATTTCAAGTATTAATTCAATATTTGTGCTAATATGATATATAATAATAAATATTAAAATTTTAATAAATGCTTTAAGTACATAATTAGTTATAAATAAGTACTTTATAATTTGCTCATTGAAATAACAAGTCTACTCTTTATAAGGCAATACATATTGTTTACAAATTATGTTTGTTTTCATGCTTGATTTAATATTTTATTATTATTTTATCAATTTTATGTGTGATAGATTAATTTTTATTTAATTTAGACATTTTTCTTTATGTTTTGCATCAAAAAATTTATTTTTTACTTTGGTTATATCTGAACCGAACCGATATAACCTGAATCCGTATGATATGTGGTTACTTTATGGTATTTAGGACGGAATACAATTTTGAACTGAATCTGAAGTGTTAAAACAATAGATAGGTGTTACAGTCAGAGAGATAACGGAAGTAACTAAATGAATTATATTCCGAAAAACAACTATGGAACATACTTTACTAATTAATAAAAGTATAACCAGCAGTAACATTAAAAAAATAGTTTACTATAAATACACAAACATTTCTAACTCTTCTGAATAGAACACAAATATAATTAAAATTAAAAAAACAAAAACATAATAATCATACATAATGGATCTAAAGACAATTTTCACGACATTTTTTATAATCACCACTTTGGTATCTTTTGCATATCCAAGTTTAGGCCAAGAGAAGATGTTGACGATGAACCATTGGTCAAATCTGGTCCAGAGATGGAAGCAGTGGAAGCGATATCACCATCTTCACAAGATTACAATATGTACATGCTCGAGAACCTCCCACCAAAATTTACAACGTATCTAGAAAACTGCATGGATAAGATGGGACCTATTTTTAGGAGATGTAATGAAGATGTTATTGAAGAGATTCTTACGAAGAAACCTGTTTCTAGAGAGTGTTGTAGGAAGGTAGTAAAAGCTGGAAAAGAATGCTACGTGGAGATGAAAATTGATGTTTTAATTTTATCAACTCAAACGCTTTGTTTCTCAAGTTTCTTTTAGAACTAATGAGGTTTGGGACAGATTTTGTGCTGAAGTTGAGAATTTATCTTCATCTCACGATGACTAGATTGAATTATCTTGATCCAGCCTTGTTTTAAAATACTGTTTTATTGTATGATGAATTATAAACTAATAGTTTATTATATTATTCTAACTATATAATAAAAATAAAATTTTCATCAGCTTCGTTCTCTTAACTCTATTGTAGTATCTTGGGTTATCTTAACTAGTGTTTGTTTAGCTTACAAGAATATTGAAAATTTAATAACTTATTAAGGAAAAACAAAAATTGAGAAAACAATATAGGAAAAAACCAATAAGTTACTCTCGTTTTTATGATCCTATCTAGCATCTAATTTGTGAAATTAATTACGTCAATCTTTTTACAAAATTTTCCGAAAAACACATAGCTACATACTACCTTCAGACAGTAAAGAGCTTTCTCTAAAACGACATACTTGCGACCAAAATCAAACTAAGTCACCTTTAAATGGATCCACCTCAATAATTAACCTTTAACAATCACTGTTTAACTGATATTGTGTCAGTAAGAGTATGTTAAAACTACATATCTTAAGTTGTATATCATACAAAATTTTAGTGGGATCTGAATTGTCTGGATATAATAATGGATCTCAAGAATGAAAAATCCAATAAATAGGAAGACAATGTTGCAAGTGTATCCTAATGCAGAGGATATTCCCAAAATCTCACATGTGTTCTTGCTGTCACAGACTGTTTACCATAAAGATGAAGTTATATCAGAACTTGGAATCCATGGCGCTTATCTCAGGTACAAAATCAAAAGAAGAGTTTTGTATGCTTAAATTCAGTCTCTACTTAATCTGTTGTGGCAAAATAGTTGGGAAAATGTTAAAACGTGTAGGAGAAAGGTAAGAATCAATAAGTGAGCAGAGCGATTTTTTTATGCGCACAAAAGTCTCATATCAGATGAAGGTGGTGTTGCTGCTAGTTTTGTCGTCCTGGACAACATTCATTTGAATTAATCCATATTCACAGTCATCCTTTGTATTCATATTTACAGTGTCTCTAGTCATGGATATAAAATCCGGAACTCGAAATATGAACCGAACCTGAACCAAAAAACTCTACACGATATCCGATCCGAAATGTAATAAAACCCGAACATGTCTTGTAGGATGGTACACAAAATATCCGAACCCGAAGTGTTATTAACTCAACCCGAACGGATAACCCAAAAAATCTGAAATTAATGGTCAATATAAATATTTTGAAATATAGATAAGTATTTCAATTATTAATTGAACATTTGTGCTAATATGAATCAGTATGATATATGGTTACTTTATGGGTTTTAGGACGCAATACAATTTTGAACTGAACCTAAAGTGTTATTATCTGAACCGGCCCGTACTAATAAAATTTTAGTATGGGACCTAGGAGCGTTAAGGCTTTAAGAAGCTTTACGGGAGAAGACTTCTTAAGAAATCTTCCATTTAAGTCATTTTGCAATTGTAAATTTACGAAGAAAAAATTCTTAAGAAGTCTTTTCTACTGAAGACATCTTGAGAAGTTTTCCTTTGCAAATATTGGCTTACTTTTGAATTTGAGTTTTTTTTCAAAAATGCCAAAGAAAACTTCTCGAGAAGTCTTCTCGGATAAACATATTAGTTTTGCAGTTGACCAAAGTTTGTTAAAAAATTAACTTTTTATAGAAGATTTCTCGGAAAGTCTTCCGGAGAAGAGTTCTATTGAAGTCTTCTAAAAGTATTCATGAAGTCTTCCTTGCAGTTGACTATATTTGACTTTTGCAGAGAAGAATTCTCTAGATCTCTTTCGTCGAAAGACTTCTAAATAAATCTTTTCTCGTACCCAAAGGTTTGACCAGAATCCGTAATAAAATTTAGAAGACTTCTCACTAATATTAAATGTTTTACTATTATTTTTCAATTGCAAAAGTAACCCATGCAGACTTCTTGCGACAGTGAGAAGACTTCGGGAAGACTTATATAGAAGTTTTTTCCGAGATGTCTTCTATAAAAAGTTAAATTTCTAACAAATTCCGGTCAATTGCAAAACTAACATGTTTATCTGAGAAGACTTTTCGAGAAGTCTTTTCTGAGATTTTTTTTTTGTTAACAAAGAAAAGTTAGAAGACTTCTAGGAAAATCTTTTCGGTGGAGAACACATCTAGCGAAGTCTTCTGAAAATCTTCCAAGCAGATCTGAAAAAAAAAACGATTTCATACCTTGAACCTTTGAGATGACTTCCTTAGCTTCTCCAATCACCCATAAATTCACTACAAAAGCTACCAACTTGTTAATGACCAAGAATCATGAGCTTTAATGTCTCTACAAACCTTACAAAGCTTGGAATCAAAATACTATTTTTTGAATGAATTTAAATAAAAAGTGAAAGAGATATGATTTGTATGAAATAGTAATGAGATATGACGAGTAAAATTCGAAACTTTTGTGCATTAAGAGATTCAAATTGATTGTTCAATGTGATATGTGTATTGATGATAATGATAATATTGTAAATACTTGGTGAATATGAGGATCATTAGGTAAAAGATTCATTTTCGAAAAAATACTAATAGTATTTCTGTGAATAACTCAAACTTTTAGGGTGAATAGAAAAAAAAATTGTGTTTGACTTGAAATTTTAAGTTATATTTGAAAAAAACTGAAGAAAAAAGGGATAAACTAATTGAAAAACTTAAATTCTTTACATAACTTTACTTACCTAGAATTAGAGGTATATTTATACAAATAAATATTAGAGGTATATTTATACAACTTTAAATATTTTGAGACCTTTATAATTTATATACAAGGTCACTTGGGCTTCTGAAGAGAGCGCCACGTCATTTATATAGTAAAACCAGAAGATGACGCGTGTCATCTTTATTTTACAAATATCTTTGTTTGGTTTGATTTCTAAGAGCAAGATTAATGGGGTTCTTAGGTGGGTTCTTAGGGGTGGGGCCCACAAAATTTTAAAAACCCACCTCTTCTACCTCTTCTCTAAGAGCCAACTCTTAGAAAATTCTTGTACTGTTCGCGGGCCCCACGGACACGTGGCGGCCCGCGATTGGTTAACTTTTTTTTTTTTTTTTAACGAAAAAGTAAAAAAAAAAAAATAAGAACCCAATGGGGGTTTCTTAGGGTTAATCATGGTCTAATGGGCTCAGATGAAAACTCTTTTTTGAGCCGTTAAAAATTGGCCCTTTAGTCGTCTCTATCTTCTTTCATGAGGAGCGGCCGTCCTTCTCTAAGATTCATCGTATCCTTGAAGCTCTGATTAGTTCCATCAACAATGGAGTTTCATAATGTCGAATGGGACAAATCATCTTAAAGAAACTCTATGTCATTCTTTGATTGCATCGTTTCTTCTTTGGTTCTTATCCTCTAAAACGTTACGCGATGTCTTTATTCAATGATCATCATTTACGCTACCTTCCCACTTCTTAGACGATGTCTCATTCAATACTCTCCTTCTTTCTTCCATGGTATGAATCTCAATCTATAAATATGTGAGATTCTTGATGTGAAATTCATCAGTTCCTCTTCCTCAATCATTATAATCAATCTCTCTCTTCTGTTGGTTTAGTTTCCCTTCTTCTCATTGCTGCTATTTTCCATGGATCAATTTTGTTTGTTATGAATCTCTAATCTATTTTGATGTATTTTCTCTGAGTTTCTTCCCTGCATAGACTAGGATCACCGGGACTCGATCCTAAATCCCGATCCGTCAAAACTCTCCATGGTTGTCTCAAATTGGGGATTTCAAGTACACTAGAGACTTACTTTCCTAATGTGATTCGTGTTTTCCTCACTGATACTTATTATATTACTCTAAAAAGTGGCCGATTCGATTTCTCCATGGGTGACGCTGATGATCTGAAAATTGTTGTGAAGAGTACTAAGAAGCTTTGTACTGTATGTAAAAAATAATAGAAGCTTATAAATGGTCTCTATGTTGAAGTCTTGGATCGTTGAATTTATATTTGTTAAAAAAAAAAGAATGTACAGGGTTTTTCAAAGATTCTCTTCTTCCTATGTGCTTCTCATTCTTCTCCTGGTTTGTTTTCTTGACTATAAACTGGCTCTTCTTTTTGATGGTCGAAGCAGTTCCATGACCACATCGAACTCTGTCATGACCACAGTCATGGAGATTGACAATGAAGAAATCTCTTAGATCACAAATTGTACTGCTGTTCATCTAGAGATGGGAAATGTATAATCTTTATGAATGAATAGAAACCTTCTATCAATTGTGTTTTATAAGGCCTAGATTTGAATCGCTTACATTATTGTATAAACCAAACAAAATCATAATAATTCTTTGTGTATTATTATTTCTGAACAATAAAACAAAATCTATTTTAAGCAGCAACTTCTTGATCCTTTGAAAAAAGACCAGAGGCTGATGCAATCTTCATATTTTGTTCAATGTTCAGATCATGACATCTGGAGGGTGATGAAGCTGCGGTGCAGGAGGATGCGATGGTTGGGAAGGAGCCTGAGGTAGAGAAGAAAAGCGAACCGGAGACTGAGTTTGAAAAACAGAAAGAGAAGAAGCATAAAGCTTTGAAAGAGAAAGAGATGGATAATGCTGCGTACAAGGATAGAGAGATACAGAAACAAAAAGAGGTGAAGAGTTTAAAGAGGCAGGCTGCCGAGGCAGAGAAGAAGCGCATAGAAGAATAAGAATAGGCCCGAGAGAGCGCAGAGCGTCAAGCTGCAAAGAGAGAAGCTGCTCGACTGAGAACGAGCCAAGAGAAAGCACTTCCTCTTGACGGATCTGAGAAAGGACCTGATGCTACACATGCTATAAGTGTCAGCAAAACTTATTTGATTCTTTATAGATGCTAGATAGAATTCTCTGGTAAGTTCTTTGAATCAGCATAAATATACACACATTACATTTATACATAGATGAACTAGAAAACCTGTTGAATGTAATGTGTCTCAAACATTTGGTGAACATATAATGATCAGGTTTTGAAACAAATACGTACCAAATGTTTTCACTACAAGCAGATCTAGAAATTCATATGTTTCGTTTGCTCATCCCCGCCATGTTCATGCTGCATGTGTTGCATGCTTTGCTTTTAAAAGTTTAACTTACAAGTCTCTTCACATATACCTTATTAAATAGTATACCTATTAAAATTAGGAGAGTTCAATTCGGTAAAACCGAGCTAATTATAGCGGAGCCGAATCAAAATATAAAAAGTGGTTGGATTTGGTAATACTGAAAAACCGAATGAATATTATTTTTAAGAAACCACGATATATATATGGTTTGGTATACAAATCGATCAAACAAAATAAATCGAATAAAACAATTATTAAAATATAGTAGTATGACTACATGTAAATTATATAATATAATTAATAATATATAATTATTTTATTGATATGATCTTCATATTTAGAATGTAGATTTAAGTAATTTTATACTTTTTAAGCTATAAATTATTTTTTCATTTTTTATCAACTTAACTAAAACATAACTTTTACTTTTTTTGTTGACAAATATTTGTGCTAATATTAGTTATTTAATAATATTGTGATATTATTAATTTTTTTATTTTCAATTTATGAATGTAACTATTAATATTAACTTAATATTTTTACTTATTATTTTAATAATAGGAAGAAACAGAAAATATTCTATTTAAAAGTTAAAATATAAAAATATATTTATGGCTTAGTAAAACTGATATCTAATTCACAAAATATTATAAAATATTATAAATATATATATATATATATATATATATATATATTTATGGTTTTGGTATAAAACGGAATAAACCGAATACCAATAGTATACAAACTGAACCAAACCAAAGAAGATATAGTTTTATTATGGAAGCTATTTTTTATAAACTGAAATACCGAAAAATCAAAATTCGGATTGAACATCTTTATAAATTGATCACAACTACAAACATGTGTAAGATTGTTAAAACAAGTCTCACAAATATTAGAAGTTAAAGATTCAGAGACTGCTTAACTAACAAGTAAACACTCACGACCACCCCAACCAAAAAAGTACAAATATATACAACAACCTTCTTTTCCGTACAAGAAGCCTCAAACACGACTCACAAACCCAATAAATAATACACTTCAACAAACGTTGAACCAAACGCTTCCCACTGGCCTAGGGTAATACATCCAATCACTATAAGAACTTTACATTCCAATCTTCATAAGGTCCAACCAACAATACTCACTACCACACCCACCCATTTTTAAAACATGTATTAGCAAAAGTTCAAACTTCATGTTTATGACTTCAGCAATTAGCATTACCATTACCGTAACTACCTATTCATTTATGGTCTCTTCTTAGTACGTATAGACTCAAACTATGTGCAAAATATATTTAAACTCCCTTACACTCTTTGTCAACTATACGAACATCAACATAGTGCTAACCGTGTATTCAATACACTACGGTCACTACCCCACTGTGATTGGAAACTGTTCTTTAAAAATCAATACTTCCAAACTCGAACCCACGCCACAAACAACATTTGCTACCAAAACATAGTAAAATGGAAATAACAAATAGCTAACATCCCGCGCGTAGCGCGGACCGACTACTAGTATAAAGTAAAAAAATTATCAGCTTGTTGTCTTAACTCTAATGATGTATCTTCTGTTATCTTAACTAGTGTTTGTTTAGCTTACATAAATCTTTTTAAACAAAGTCATATGTTTTTTTTATTCAACTAAATTTTTTTTTGATAATTTAATTATTTTATATGAAAAAATAAAAAGTGAAAAAACAATATAGAAAAAAGGATGTTTCGATTTTATCAACTCAAACGCTTGCTTCTCAAGTTTCTAGGATAGAAGTTCTGCTGAAGTTGAAAGACCATCTTCATCTCACGATGATAAGATTGAATTATCTTGAATGAATCTTGTTTTATTATATGATTTATTATATACTAATGGATTGCTATACAATTCTAACTATATAATATAAAATAAAAATTTCATTAGCTTGTTCCCTTAACTCTTATGGGGTATCTTGGATTATCTTAACTAGTGTTTGTAAATCGTATACTTACTCTCTTGTAACTCAAATAAATTATGTTGTTTGACAATTTAATAATTTAATAAGAAAAAATAAAAATTGAAAACGATATAGGAAACCTCCGATAAGTTACTCTCCTTTTTATGATCCTAGCTAGCGATCTAATTTGTGAAATTAATTACGTCAATCTATTTACAATATTTTCCGTAAAACACATAGCTATATACTACCTTTAGATAATATAAAGCTTCTCCATAACGACATCCTTTAGACCAAAATCGAACTAAGTCACCTTTAAATGGATCCACCTCAACAATTAACCTTTAACATTTATTGTTTAACTGATATTGTGTCGGTCCGAGTATGTTAAATTGGATACCATACAAAATTTTAGTGAATTCTGAAATGTCTAGATATAATTATAAATCTCAAGAATGAAAAATCCAATATGTTTACAAAAAGAAGGAGAGGAAGAAAATGCTGAAAGTATATCCTAATGCAGAGGATATTACCAAAAGTCTCACATGTGTTCTTGGTGCGAGAGTCTGTTCACCATAAATATAAATTTATATCAGAACTTGGAATCCATGGCGCTTATCTCAGGTACATAATCAAAAGAAGAGTTTGGTATGCTTACATTCAGTCTCTACTTAACATGTTGTGGTACAATATTTAAGAAAATGTTAAAACGTGTAGGAACAAGGAAAGAATTATGATAAACGAGCGGAGCGATTATCTGATGCGCACAAAGGTCTCATATCAGATGAAGGTGATGTTGCGGCTAGTTTTGCCGTCAAGGACAGCATTCATTTGAATTGAGACTGGATCCATATTTACAATCATCCTTCTTATTCATGTTTACAATTATTTTCAGAAAAATATATGCTTCTATTTTTTCTTTTTTCTTTTATTTTTGCTTTGTGAAATGCATGATCGGTTATGGTTATAGCCAAATAAGAAACTGATGTAAGACATTGTTAAACACAAAATTTCATAAATATTTTTGCTAAATTTTTTATTGTCTTGAGGTTTAGACCAAGAAAACATTTGATGAAATAAAAATTTAAAATGATGGGTAGGTGTTACAATCAGAGAGATAACTGAAAAAATTAAATGAATTATGTTTCAAAAAACAACTGTGGAACATAATTTACTAAATATTAAATGTATAACCAGTAGAAACATTCTAAAGTAATTTAATATATATACACACATACTTCTAAATCTTGTGAATAGAACACATAAAATAATTTTAAAAAGTCAAACGTAATAATCATACAAAATGGAGCTGAAGACAATTTTCATGGCATTTTTCATAATCACCACTATGGTATCTTTTTCATATCCAAGTCTAGGCCATGAAGATGCTGTCGAAGAACCATTGGTCAAATCTGGTCCAGAGATGGCTGCAGTGGAAGCGATATCACCGGCTTCACAAGAATACAATATGTACATGCTCGAGAACCTCACACCAAAATTTACAACGTATCTAGAAAACTGCATGGATAAGATGGGACCTATTTTTAGGAGATGTAATGAAGATGTTATTGAAGAGATTCTTACGAAGAAACCTGTTTCTAGAGAGTGTTGTATGAAGGTAGTAAAAGCTGGAAAAGAATGCTACGTGGAGATCAGAAAATTGATGTTTCAATTTTATCAACTCAAACGATTTGCTTCTCAAGTTTCTTTTAGAACTAACGAGGTTTGGGGCAGATGTTCTGCTGAAGTTAAGAATTCATCTTCATCTCACGATGACTAGATTGAATTATCTTGATTCAGCATTGTTTTAAAATACTGTGTTATTGTATGATGAATTATAAACTAACGGGTTGTTATATTATTCTAACTACATAATAAAAAATAAAACTTTCATCAGCTTTATTCTTTTAACTCTAATGCGGTATCTTGGGTTATCTTAACTAGTGTTTGTTTGGCTTACAAAAATCTTGTTATACAAATAATCGTATATTTATTTTCTTGTAACTAAAATAAATTATATTGTTTGAAAATTTAATAATTTAATACAAAAATTTAAAATTTAAAATTGAAAAACGATATAAGAAAAAATTAAAAAGTTACTCTCGTTTTTACGATCCTAGCTAGCAATCTAATTTGTGAAATTAATTACGTCAAGCTATTTACAATATTTTTCGCAAAACACATAGCTATATACTATCTTCAGACAATACAAAACTTTCTCCAAAACGACATCATGTAGACCAAAATCAAACAAAGTCACCTTTTAATGGATCCATCTCAACAGTTAACCTTTAAACATTTACTGTTTAATTGATACTGTGTTAGTTTGATGTTAAAACTATTTATCTTAATTTGGATATCAAAATTTTAGTGGGTTCTAAAATATCTGGATATAATTATGGATCTCAAGAATCAAAAATACAATATAATTGCAGAAAGAAGGAGAGGAAGAAAATGCTGCAAGTATATCGTAATGCATAGGATATTCCCAAAAAGTCTCACATGTGTTCGTGGAGCGGGAGACTTTTTACCCTAAAGATAAAGTTATATCAGAACTAGGTATCCATGACGCTTATCTCAGGTACAAAATCGAAAATAGAGTTTGGTATGCATAAATTCAGTCTCCACTTAATCTGTTGTGGCACAATATTTACGAAAATGTTAAAACATGTGAAAACAAGGGGAGAATTATAAAAACTGAGGAGAGCGATTATCTGATGCGCACAAAGGTCTCGTATCAGATTAAGGTTGTGTTGCGGTTAGTTTTGACATCTTGGAAAGCTTTCATTTGAATTGAGATTGAATCTACATTCGTGCACAGTCATCGTTTTTATTCATGTTTCTGATGGTTTATTACCTTTTTCTTCCTTCTTGATTGTTAAAGATCTGTGTACTTCAAAAAAATTATAAGGATCTACAAGATATTACTAGACAAAGCTCTTTACAATTATTTTCAGAAAACATATATGCTTCTGTTTTTCTTTTGCTTTTTGCTTTCTGAGATGCATGATCGGTAATGGTTATAGCCAAATAGAAAACTGATGTAAGACATTGTTAAACACAAAATTTCATCAATATTTTTGCTAAATTTTTTATTGTCTCGAGGTTTAGGTTTAGACCAAGAAAGCATTTTATAAAATAAAATTAAAACAATAGGTAGGTGTTACAGTCAAAGAGATAACGGATGTAACCAAATGAATTATGTTCCGAAAACAACTATGGAACGTATTTTACTAATTAATAAAAGTATAACCAGCAGTAACATTAAAAATAGTTTACTATAAATACACAAACACTTCTAATTCCTCTGAATAGAACACAAAAATAATTAAAATAAAAAAAATCAAACGTAAAAATCATACATAATGGAGCTGAAGGCAATTTTCATGACATTTTTTATAATCACCACTTTGGTATCTTTTGCATATCCAAGTTTAGGCCAAGAAGATGTTGACGATGAACCATTGGTCAAATCTGGTCCAGAGATGGATGCAGTGGAAGCGATATCACCAGCTTCACAAGATTACAATATGTACATGCTCGAGAACCTCCCACCAAAATTTACAACGTATCTAGAAAACTGCATGGATAAGATGGGACCTATTTTTAGGAGATGTAATGAAGATGTTATTGAAGAGATTCTTACGAAGAAACCTGTTTCTAGAGAGTGTTGTAGGAAGGTAGTAAAAGCTGGAAAAGAATGCTACGTGGAGATTAGAAAATTGATGTTTCAATTTTATCAACTCAAACGCTTTTCTTCTCAAGTTTCTTTTAGAACTAACGAGGTTTGGGAAAGATGTTCTTCGGAAAATATTATAAATAGCTTGACGTAATTAGTTTCACAAATTAGATGCTAGATAGGATCATAAAAACGAGAGTAACTTATTGTTTTGTTTCCTATATCGTTTTCTCAATTTTTGTTTTTTTCTTAATAAGTTATTAAATTTTCAATATTCTTGTAAGCTAAACAAACACTAGTTAAGATAACACAAGATACTGCAATAGAGTTAAGCGAACGAAGCTGATGAAAATTTTATTTTATTATATAGTTAGAATAATATAACAAACTATTAGTTTATAATTCATCATACAATAATGTCATCAATTCGATGCCCAATAATGAGAAACATAAGAGCATCTTTAACGCGAACAACTCGCGTCTCTTAACAGTGAGGGACCCATTGAACAGTAAAAAAACGGGCTCCAAAATGACTTAAATAAGAAACGTGTTTAGTGGGTTTGTTGTACTGTACGCGGGCCCCACTGACACGTGGCGGCCCGCGATTGGTTCTTTTTAATTTTTTTTTTTAATGAAAAGAAAAAAAAAAAAGAAAAAAAAGAAAAAATAAGAACTCCTTACCGTTTGTGCGTTAATGATGCTCTAACCCTCTCAACCAGCGTTTCCTCGGAATTTAGGGCTCATCCCGTTCTTTTTTCTCCGTAGTTCGATAGCGTGAGATGCTTGAGTCGACGTGAGGAATCAATTAGATGGGTTTCGATCGCGTCGTTTCATTTTCTTTAAAATAAAGTGAAACGCTTCCAGTTGAAGATTCATTGCAAGGCGGTCTATCTGTGAATATAGAAAGGTTCATCTTCCTCCTCTCAAAACCATCTTCTCGATCTGTTGAACCAACAAGTAAACCTATTTTCTGAGAAATGGCTAACTCCAAGGTTCTTCTATCTGATTTTAAGTCCAGTAGATGTTCTTCCACTGTTGAGGTTAAATTGCTACCCTATCCACCCAACCAACAAGACTCCAATAGGAAACGAACATGAAAGAACTCAAAAAATGCGCTTATGCGGTTTCCTCAGGCGTGAAGCTAGCTCAGGATCATCACGAGGCAAGAAGAACCCGATTCAGGTAACCTTATCAAGGCCAAAGGCAATATAAAGTCGCTTTCTTGACCCAGGAGTTCGAGGTTTCGATGAACAGGTCTGTAAAGGAAGAGTCATGACTGCTTTCAAGAAACAGATGGATATAACTGATAAGTTGTAGAAAGTTCAGACTCTATTGAAGGGTATCCTGATGATTTGGACTTTATGGGAAGGTTACTAGACGAGTTTGATTTTTTGCAGAGACGAGCTCAAGCTGTGAACTTATACGCAGTATATGCTAAGGTTAGTAAGCTGATGCCGGAGTTAGAATTTGCACCAGAGGATGATGATAGGCTTGTGGCTTCGTTTAGCGGTGGATGGTTGAGAATATCACTTGGAAAGATTCTGATTCAGGTATGAACATAATAATCACACACTGAATGTTCTACACTTAGAAGCCTAATGTGAACTCTGTGTTTATGTCAGTAGGATCCAGATTTTCTACTATTTGATGAGACTAAAAACCATTTGGATCTTGATACTATTGAATGGCTTGGAGGCTATTTTCAAAATCAGGAGGTGCCTATGGTTATAATCTCAAATGGCATAGCCTTCCTTGATCAGTTGAGTACCTAACTTGTGGAAACCCATATGGGTGTTTCGAGGACATTCGAGGGAAACTACTCTCAGTATGTGAACTCAAAGGCGGAGTGGTCTGAAACTCAGAATGCAGCTTGAGAAAACAGCAGAAAGAGATTGAATCAACGAAGGACTTAATCGCTAGGCATGGGGCGGCTGCAAAATCTGGCTGTGCTTCTACTGCTGAAAAGGTTAGCTGGTTGAAATGCCTCTATGGTTTCCTAAGCACAACAGTTATGTCACCTTATCTGTAAATTAGCTCAGGGAGGTTTGAGCTTAAGTTTACCTTTCGTGTGGCTTATAACAGAAACAAGAGAAGCTGCAAGAACATGACCTACTTGAGAAGCAATTTCAGTGGAAGCAGATGAAAATTAGGTTTCCAGAGCGTGGAACAAGTGGAAGATCAGTAGTCATAAAAAATTGATTCTGGTTTCAAGGATAAAATGAGTTAGTGGAATCAAAGCCTTGCTTTATAATAACATAAATCATTTATTGATCTATGTTTGATCATGTGTGATTTTTTTATTTTTTTTGCGAACCAGATCCTATTTAGGAAGGCTAATCTTGCAATAGAAAGAGGAGAGAAAATCGCTATTATAGGTCCACCGGGTGCAGGAAGAATACATTTCAGAATCTAGTTATTGGTTTAGAGAAGCCAAGGAATGGTGAAGTTGTTCTTGGAGAGCACATTGTAGTGTCAAACTACTTTGAACAGTTTAAGGTATGTATCACTGGCTATAGCTAAACAATTGAGATAGGTTAATTAGTCTTTTGACATGATTTTGGGTTAGTTAGGAACTGTACGTTGAGTAAGTGTCTCTCAAAACAGTTTTCCCAAAAAAAAATAACTCCTTATATGATTGCTAATTAAATCAATACATCAAACACCGCAACTTAGGTGGAGTCAACGGAAATTGTCCCCGGAAGTGGTTTTAAGTACGGTGGTGTTCAGAAACTGAGAGTGTAACACTTGCTGAGCTAAACGCGTACATTCTCAACAATCTATACACTTTGCATAGACTCTCATGCAGCACAAGTTGGAAACATGCATTAACTCATTGTCATATGGTCAGGCGGGGGTTTTTTGCACTAGGAAAGTTGAGGCCATTGGAACTTGCAAATGGTGGTTCCAAATGTTCAAAAAAACTGCAGCGTGGAGTATCACCGTCAGCTGCACAATATGTTGTGCCATAGCCGCAGTTGGTGTCGTCAAGTGAAACTCCGCCTCCTTACAAAAGAAGTTACCCAAGCTAACCATATGTCCACCACTCCCTATGCTAATGACTTGAAGGTATCGGGTTGAGAATAGCTATGTTTGTTGTTTTCGACTCAGCATTAGCTATAACTTGAGATGGTTGTCTCGGATAAGACAGAAAAAGCTCATTTGTTAGCTGCTTCCATTTCATTAATTGTAAGGCCTGTTAATTCTCCGTCCCATACAAACATTTGGGTTTTTATTACAAAAAAAAATAAAAAACAGTTTCACATCTAAGTGTATTAACAACATGTAGGAATGACAAACGGGTTGTCCCGTCCCGTCCCGTCCTGTACCGCAGCGGGCTCCTCTTCACACGAGTCATGGCGGTTCAGGCCCGCACGGACTGCGGTCTTCAAAAAGTCTGTCCAATCTCGTCCCGCCAATTACACAGTTCTTTGCGGGCCGGCCCGCGGGACAGCATCCGATTGCATTGCATGTTCGTGGTTGCGGCTGCATTACGTTGAAAGTGCTCCAGGATGTTGTTATTTGACCAGTCTTTTATAAAATTTGTTATATACTGTTGTCATAGTCTGTTAATACAAAATCTCACACCAAATTTAATTTTTTTTTTAAAACTGATGATTGTATTCAAAACAAAACGTTGCAATTAAACAAGCAATCCAAATTATAATAAAACAAAACACCAAATCAAGATAACATTTCAAACTTGGTCATCTTCATCTTTCCCATTGACAATAGAGTCAAATGATGGCAATTTCTCTGCTTCACCATCGGCATCGATTTCTTCATCTGTAAATATCAGAAAATTCATACACTTAGAAATTAGAATTAAGGATAATGGCACATCAACAATTAAAGTGAATTATTTACCATGTGCATAAGATTTGTATCCCTTGATCCAATTCCTAGTGCATATAAGAGCTTGCACATTTTTTGGGAGTAAACGGCTTCTATATTTGTTAAGAACTCGCGATCCAATACTAAAGGAAGACTCCGAAGCCACTGTTGTTATTGGAATACTTAGCAGATCACATGCCATTGCAGCTAAATCACCATATCGATGAGCATTATCTTTCCACCAATCGAGAATGTCCAAGCTCTGGAAATTAGTAATGTTCAAAGGTGGTTCATCAAGATAAGCTTCTAGAGGTGTCTTTCCACTCACAACGCCACTAACTTTGCGAAATGCAAAGAAGTCCTAAGAAGGTTTAAAAAAAAAAAAATCAGAAAGTTAAAAACAAATAAAAAGAAGACTAAAAAAAGAATAAGCACTCACATCGTAGTTCTCAAACAGTCCCATGGACCCTGCCGCAGAGGATTTCTGTGAAACAGTCTCACATGGCTCTGTGGAAGGTGAGTTAGTCTTTGATTTTTTGTCGTATGAGTCGAAAAAAATACTGAGTTTATCCCGCAAGTTCTTCAACTTTGCATCACGTGTACTCAAGTCAAGCTTGCCTAAACAACATTCGACAATTGAAAGCTTAAACCGTGGATCAAAAACTGCTGCCATTGCAAAAACACCACTGACTTCATCCCAATATTTATTAAACTTCTCTTTCATCGGTGGCACCATGTATCTAACAATCTCATCTTCGCTTTCCTCATTCATTCGAAGCCAATCATGTATTTTCCAAACCTGATAGAAATACAAGTTTGAAGTGGGGTAATTCGAACCAGACATCAAGCTTGTGATCACGGCAAAAGGCCCCAAAAAACAGCAGATATTCTCAGCTCTAGTCCATTCTTCAGCTGTGGGCGCCATTTTATAACCTCTCTTATCAAATGTCTCCAACTTAGCAAATGCTTTACGGTACTTGATGGCTCTTTCAAGCATATAGTAAGTCGAGTTCCATCTTGTCGCGACATCCAATATTAGCCCCCCACTTTCTACTACATCCGCAGCATCTATACATTTTTAGAACAATGTTTCACGCGTTTCCGATCCTAATACATACTTAACACTCTCTCTTACTTTGTGCAAAGAGTCTCCAATAACCTTCAACCCATCTTGCACTATGAGGTTAAGAATGTGAGCTGCACATCTGACATGGAAAAACTCTCCTCCACACAACAAATCATCACTCAAATTCAGCTGCGATTTCACAATATCTTGCATCGAGTCATTACTTGTAGCATTATCTAACGTAACTGAGAATATTTTTTTATCAATTCCCCACTCTTTTAGTGAATCAAGGAGCTGAATCGCCACATTCATACCAGTGTGTGGTGGTGGTAGAGCACAAAACGTCAAGATCTTGCTGTTTAACTTCCAGTTCCGATCAATGTAATGTGCTTTCACGCACATGTATCCTTCTTGTCTGACTGACGTCCACAAGTCAGACGTGAAGGAGACTCGTCCAGGAAGAGTCGCTAAATCCCTCTTGAGTGTGTCTCTCTCACTTTCATATAATCGATACACATCTGCTCTTGCTGTGTTTCGACAAATGGTTTGGACATCAGCATTCAAAATATTTCCATGTGTCTCGCACTTTCTCATACTCCACGTAAGAGTATGGTAGATCATGCTGGACTATTGTCTTAGCTACCATCTGCCTAAACACAGCATGATCATACTTACGAGATATGACTTTCCCATCCGTATTGAGCTGTTGCTGGTTTCCTCGATTCCTTGGATACATTTTACATTTCAAACGATGCCTTCTCAAACCACTGGTTCCATGTGAGTGGGAATTCCATGCATACTCATTCCTACAATGATTGCATGCAGCTTTCAAAGTTCCATTGGGTTTATGGACCACCTTGAAATCGGCCCACACATCTGATCTTTGTCTTTCTTCCGTTTCCTCTTCACCGAGTGCATCTTCATTAACCGCTGCAGCATCCAGTTCATCGTTCTATGTGACCTTCTTCTTCGTTTGTGACTGAGTAGGTGCAGCCTTCTTATTTTGCGAGGCAGCCGTGCTCTTTTGCGAGAGTGACATTGGCTTTCTACTCTCTCTACTAATCATAGGAGCAGACTTCCCTGTTTGTGGAGACGACCCAAATCCTAAACTTGCTTGTTTGTGAGGCTTGCTTGTTTGGGTTGATGGAGTGATTTCAACATCAGAACCATCAGTTTCATCAACAAGACTGATAAGCTTTCTTTTGCTTCCTTGCTTCTTTCCATCAACGCCCGTTACACCAGTAACACCACCTTCAGCGACCTTCTCTTCCGCAGCAAGCCTAGCTAACACTTGTTGACTTGCAAAGTCGACGGTATTTGGTGGGGAGTAAAGCGGATCAAACGTTAACTGATCTTCTGAGTCGCTTCTTGATCCCATGTCAGATTGTCAGATGGTCTCTTAAGTTTTCGTTAAAAAAAATTGGTTTGAAAGTTGTGTGGATTTTTAGGGTTTTTAGTTATTAATATTAGTTATTAGGGTTTTTTAGTTTTGTCGATTTTTTAGAAAATTTACTCACAATTATTAATTAAAATTTAGAATATTGTTACAATTATATTGAACACAAGATATATTTTAAACAATCTATCATCTAAGCTAATTTAAGCAACAACTTACAGTGTTATAAATCAAGTTATCAACTAAGCTAAGCAACTACTAAGCAACTAGCCAACTAACCAACTAAGCAAGATTAGTTATATATCACGTTATCCACTAAGCAGTCTAAGCTAAGCAACTACTTAGCAACTACTAAGCAACTAGCCAACTAAGCAACTAAGCAAGATTACTAGATTAGTTATATATCAAGTTATCAACTTACTAAATACTAATTACTAAGGTAGTAATACTAACCTTGTTTCATCTTTGTGAGCACATAATCACACACTGACACAAGTCTTGTCTTAACTTCGCAATGGATTTTGCAGCATAGCTCAGGAACAATCACCATGCACTCCTTACAATGATTTTTCATAAGCTATGCGGCAAAAATCCGCTGAACTTGTCAAGACAAGACATAAGCTAAACGTCCTTCGCTCCTTATTCACCACCACTCCAATAACCTCGACACATACAACCAGCAAACAACAAAGACATATCAGAGACTTTATATCAGATTAAGAAGCATATAATTTCATAGTAGAAACAACTTACGAAGCTTTCACCACTCCAATCCCCTCGTCACGCATGTTCTTTTCTTGAACAAGTAAACGTATGCTGTTAATACCTGGTGAACACGGTGTGTGCTACAAACATACACAAGTCATCACCATGACAAGACATATCGTTTGGAGCGCACACCTGCGTTCACAGTTACTAACAGCCACGCCCTTGTTCACCTATAAAACACAACATATATAAGATATTGAATACACAATATATATAAATATCATATAAAACTAAGCTAAACAAAATACGAACATGCATGCAGACAAACATGCATGCAGACGAACATGGAAAAAAACATGCATGCATCGAACATAGACTGAGCTAAACAAAAGAGACAACTATCATATAAAACTAAGCTAATCAAACACAGAATCGAGTTTAGACAACTAAAAACACAAAGACTGAATCAACTTATACAACTAAAGAGACAATACACATTCACATAAAATCAAACTAAGCAAAACAAAGAACACATTCGCATATAAAACTTAGACAAGTTAAAGAACTAAAGAGACTTATCTATCTACATGCATGTGTGATCTTCGATGTTTTGTAACCGATTCGTGCTTCTCCTTCTCACCTACAAAAACACAAGAGATATCATATACTAAATACATTACGAACATGAAGAGAAATATGCATGCAGGGAACAAAGACTTATCTATATACATGCATGTGCGATCTGTGAAGTGTTGAAGCCGATTCGTCCTCTTCCTTGTCACCTATCAAAGACTGAATGTAGTTAAACAACTAAATAAAAAATTACAACAACTAAAGACACAGAGACAGAGACTACAAAAGAGAAATGGAGAAGAAGACGAACATGCATGCACGAAAGAAGAAGCTCCGGTGGTGGATCTTAGAAGAACATAAGCTCCGGCGGCAGATCTAAGGAGAATAGAAGCTCCGGTGGTGGATCGAAGCAGAGAAGCTCCCAAAGAGACGCGCCTGTAACCTGTAGAAAGAGATGAAATGATTTATTACAGCCGACAATAAAACAACAAAACCAACAAAAAGAATCGGGCCTTACCTGTGACATGCATGGAGCGCAGGAGAGGCTACAACCACCGTCGATGAAGAAGCAATGGTCGGAGCTGTATCTTCTTCATCACTTCGCAAACTTCTTCTGATGGCCCGAATAAGCTACCTCGGGGCAGATCGAAGGCGCATGGGAGACCGGAAGCCTCATCGACCCTGACTCCACCGTCAACATGACAGTTTCGATCTCCTATTATTAATTCTTCTCTACACACACGTCTGCCTTCGAAGTATGATTACAAAATGTATAATCTAGTACGTAAAGCATGTTATTTATAAAAGACTTCTGTTTCGCGCATTTCATACTTTCAAGATGTTTGGTTACTTTATCTCTGCAACTGAGTTGCAAGTAGGAGAGATATAAAGCTTTTGGCATATTACTGTACTTAATACATTTTGTAATCATACTTCAAAGGCAGACGTGTGTGTAGAGAAGAATTAATAATAGGAGATCGGAACTGTCATGTTGTTTCTTCACTTCTAGGTCATCCACATCAGATTCCATGTCACTAATTCGAACTTTGTGGTGGCGACACGTATCTCGGGTACCGGTTAAACTTTTAAAAGTACAATTTGCACCTCATGAGCTTCGAACCTGGGTTGGAAGAAGAAAGGTACAACTACTTTTACCACTAGACCAATTCAATTTCTTTGTAAATACATTCGGCCTACGAATACATATTCGATTTGTATTTAATCTTTTTAAAAAAAATAAAATTAAAATTAAAAAAAGTTATAATTTCGGGTAAACAGAACCGTAATACGATCAAATAATCATTGGATATATTTTTTAAATAATTGATTTAACCATAACCAAACTGTTCCTACCTGACACCGATCCGAATACCCGAAATCTCGGCCCTAAGTAATCTTGCTGACACAACACACAAAGAAATGAAACTTTAGGGTTTGTTTCTCTTCATCGTTCTACAGTGACTCATGATCTTCGTTTATTTCTCTGAAACGGTCTGAGTTATTATTTCTTAGTGTTTAATCCTATTAATTCAATCAACCACGATGAAGTCGTGAATGCGTGATTTACATTAGTGAGTCAGTTTTTTGCGAGTATAAATTGGTCAGTATTCCTCCTTTCGAAATCATCTTCTCTTCTATATCTATTTTAGTATGTTTACTATTCTATCATCCTCGTTGTTGTTTAGAATCAAACGGGATATGCAACTCTCAAGCATCTATTCACAGGTTATTTTGCCTCTTTAATTTTTTTCTAATCATCAATTTGATATTTATTGCAATAGATTTAACGCTTAAAGATACAATCTATGAAGTTTTATGGACAATTTTGTTTCTATCACATAATCCAAGCTGCAAGCACATGTTTTTGTTTGTATCTCTTGAAGTTTCCATCATGTAGTTCTTCTTGGGTTATATGCTTAGATGGGTTTTCCTCTTATAAATTTCAAAGGCTTTAGGATCATATGTGAGCATGAGGTTGTGATTCCATTAATTTTCAGCTTTAGATGATTTATGTATCCATACTTTAAACATAGGAGATTGTGTCATCAGAGCTTCCATCAATATTTTTGGAAGCGTTGCTATTGATTTCGGAACAAACCTTCTCAAACTGGGATATAATAAGGTATGTATTTGTGTCTCGCATTACCGTTTGGTTTGATTTGTCCTCTTGGGTCTTACTTTGTTGGTTTTGTGTATTATTAGAGAAAGCTAACAACATCTAACAGTGTTCTTGAACATCATAATATTCTCGAGAAGATACTAATTCTAATGGTTAGTTTACACAATACTAAAAGTTCTTATTTCTCCACATATAGGCATGCCACATAGGCAATAAAATTAACCAATCAAAAGATATTAAATTACCATGTCATTTCAAATATCAATTTAATTATCTTATGTTTATTGTATTATTTATTGTTTTGTATAATGATTAAAAAACTATAATGAAATATTTTGGAATAAATAATTTGTTTTATTTGAATTAACATTAACTTATATTTTAATATATATTATTTTAGATTTAATAATTAAAGTTTATAACTTTCTATTAATATTTTAGTAATCATGTCTAATATTTTTTATTTTTTAATTTTTTGTATTATATATTTATTTATGCATCATTTAATTTTATTGTTTAAATATTATTTGAAGAATTGGTAAATAACCTTAATTTCATATATATATATATATATATATATATATATATATATATATATATATTCACAAATGTGTAATCATTTTAAATTTTTAATAATATAAATTTTTATGAATATGAAAATTGATTCAATGATTTTTTTTTTTTTTGAAATAATAGTTTAGTTTTAGTGTTAATTTTTTTATCTTTACTATTTTTAAATAAGTATTTATTATAAAATTTTAAATTAACGCTTCCATGTTTAGATACTCATTATTAAGATAAAAAAATTCTTATTTCTCCACATTTAGGCATGCCACATAGGTAATAAAAATTAACAAATCAAAAAACATTAAATTACCATGTCATTTTAAATATCAATTTAATTATCATATGTTTATTGTATTATTTATTTTTTTGTATAATTATTACAAAATAGAATGAAATATTTTGGAAGAATTAATTTGTTTTATTTGAAATAACATTAATTTATATTTTAGTATATATTCTTTTAGATTTAATACTTAAAGTTTATAATTTTCTATTAATATTTTAATAAATCATGTCGAACTCTTTATTAAAGTATTCAAATTTTTATATTTTAATCATTTTTAATTTTTTAATTTTTATATCATATATTTATTTATATATCATTTAATTTATTTTTAAATATTATTTGAAGAATAGGTAAATAAGATTAATTTCATATATATATATATATATATTCATAAATGTGTAATCATTTTAAATATTTAATAATATAAATTTTGATGACTATAAGAAATTATTTAATGAATTTTTAAAAAATTGAAATAATAGTTTAGTTTTAATGTTATTTTTTTATCTTTAATTATTTTAAAATAAGTATCTATTATAAAAAATTTAAATTAACGCTTTCATGTTTACATATTCATTTAAGATAAAAATTCTTATATCTTTGTTTTTTTCTCAATAACTTTCTTTTTAACTGAATGACAAACAAAATTAAAATTTAATATTTTTTTTAGGTTATGGTTTAGATCATTATGATGCGGGTTTGCATATAACATCTAAAATTAAACTAATAGATATGTACATTATGAACTGATATAAAATTTAAGCAATAAAAGACATGATAGACTCATACAAGCATTAATATGTATATGGTATTTTACTTTTCATTCACCAAAAATATCTTTTTTATTCTTCAGCATAGGAAGCATAAATATAGATATATCCATATTAGAGAAAGTCAGTAAACATGACCATAGTTATAGAGCATTGGATCCATGAATTATCTAGAAAAAGTTATAGTTTTTTCGGCATGATACTTTTATGACTCACGTTGGTTCTTCATGAAACAAAACCAATACTTTTCTAGCATAAGTGAGCCAAATCAAAAGATATAGAAAATAAGAACATATTGTAAAACTTATCTATCTTTAGATTTATATAGAGCAAAACAACAACATTATATTCTCTCTCCATAATTTGAAATTCTTTATCATTCTATCTAGATCTTCTTTGCATTTATTTTCAGTTCTTCTCTTCCAACAACATAACTCTTTTACTTATCCTTCTCCTATCTTTGTATTTACGACTCCACTTTAACGGTCGTTGTGGTAATGATAATTAATAGTTGGTCAATGGTAGTTTACTTTCACTTTGCTTTGAGGGCTGTAACATGAAATAATATATGGTAGAGACCAAAACGATCAAGACCTACTCATTTCCATCATAAAAAAAAAAAATTTTCTTCACTTTGAACATTTAATCTCGATTATTCTTTAAATAATATTATAAAAAAATATTTTATTTAAGTATGCAGACATATAAATTATTATCATATATTTAATATAGTATCTATGATTAATTTAATTTTTTATCAATAATGTTAGATAATATCAGTTTATTTGGTATATATTAAAAATAATGATAATTAATTTTTTGACTAAATATTAAAAATTTGGATCATTTTTATGATAAATGATTTATTTAGTGCTTATATCATGTTTGGATCCAATATTTTTCCAGATAGATATGAAAATAAGTTTTTGGATATTTTTAGTAACGTATAAATATAATATTTATCATAATTGTATGGTAATAATAAAACTATTTATTTTCTATAATAAAGTAATAAAATTTTATGATATGTACATATGATTATTTGTATTAGAACCATTTAGAAAATAATTTAACGTCAAAAATATTTTATTGAGTTAAATTAGGCATGTTCAGTCCGGACTTCAATACAGTTTTGGTTTGATTTTCTCAACTTTTCAGTTTATGAAAATTAAATGCCATTAAAACCATATCTAATTTGGTTTGGTTCTATTAATATACTATCGGTTTTCCGTTTATTTGGCTTGATTGAACTTGATGAAAATGATAAAAATACATAACTATTTAAATTTAAATAAAATAAAATTAATGTTTTGCTTATGAATATCATATTTATAAAATAAATTATGTATATATTATTAATATTATTAAAAAAATTACATATAAATATACTAATATATTTAATTAATCGGTTTCTTTGGTTTATTCGATTTGATCAGTTTATATACCAAACCATATTATATATTGTGGTTTTCTAAAAATAACATTCATTCGGTTTATTCTTTACTACCAAATCTAAACTACTTTTTCTATTTTGGTTCAATTTGGTTTGGTTTTAATTTGTTCGGTTTTACTGGATTTAATACCACTAAGTTAAATTCAAAAGTTATAAATAGTTAGATCATTGTTACTAATAGATTATGGTTTTATGTAACAAAGAATAAAATAAATGTTATAATTTTTTGGTAATAATTTTTTCCCTTAGAATTTGTCACTGAAACCTTTAACTTTAAATAAAATATCACTATTTGTGTTAGTTTATTCATCCAACATATCCAAAAAGAGTAGTTACTACCAATTTGTTTTTTATTAAATTAAAATAAATGAAATTTAATATTTTTTATTTGGTAATTAACCATTAAAATATATAAATGATTAATCTTTTATTCCAGCAATTTAAAAACCAAAAGATTATAAATACAACATACAAGACTGTTAAAACTAATAGAAAAACACTCACTCACTAAATCACTAAGGGAATTAGAAACTAATAGAAAATAAATAATATAATTAAACTATTTACATAATAGTAAACAAACATAATAGAGTTTCAAAAGACGTAAATTATTTATGCATTAAAATTATCTTCTTTACAGCTATGCAACGACCTTAAACGAATTAATGTTATTTTATAATATAAAAATTAGATTTAAATTTTTATTGTTTTACTCAGTTTTTAAATATTATTTCTAGCCTAACATAAACTATATCAAAATGCAAACATGATCCCAAACCATCCATATAAATGCTAATCATGAGGACCATAAGCTTATTTTTAATAACTCAATATAGGAAACCACAATTAATCAATCAATTTTGGATTTAAAATTATCAAAAAATTACAACGAAAGCACTACATACACCTCATCTGCCCATTATAATATGTTATATGCTGCAATCTATTAACGTAGACACAAACGTCAAAATCAAACATAATAATCTTAACATACATAACCATTCCATATGGTAACATTGTCAAAAACCATAAACATTATTATACACTTCTCTTCTAAAATTTTATATAACACACAAAAAATATACAATTATATAATTATATTCATTACACGTAAAGTATATCCCGCGCGTAGCGCTGGTCTACCCTAGTGATATAGCTTAGTTTAGTATTTCTTCCAAACTCCTTAGTACTTTTTCATATGCATTGTAGTAAGGAAAATGGATTTGTTATACATATATCTTATTTATGATTTCTCCCAAACTATAAAAACTGGATTTGTTAAAAAAATCTATGATAAATATTCCTGCCAATCAAGGTCATAGTACATTAGTAGTTTAAAATTATATTTTGTAATATAATATATATATAAGATAATATATTGAGAATCAAATAAGATTACATAAGTTATTAGAATATATATTTGGTTCAAAAAATTTAGGTAGTATGTAATACTCTATAGTAAATTATATATTTTGGAATAAGATTAGTTGGAACATTTATTAGAAAATATTATACTTTATGAAAACATCAGTTTAAAAAATCTTTTAAAAATATTCACATATATTGGTGGTTGATTAAAAACGTATTGTATAAAATGTAGAAAATTATATTCGTTGATATCGCTAGATTAAAAACGTATTGTAATTATGATCAGTGTTGTCAGTTTTAGTTGAACCATTATAAATTTAATAATAATCCAAAATCAGTCGGTAGAAAAAAGATTTTAATTTAGTAGATTAGATTAGAGTTGAATCGTTTGGAATTCAAGACTATTGTGGAAGACTTTTGGCTTTATATGTAGAAGTAAAAGTATTATTTTGGGTATCATAATAATTTGGCTTTATATGTAGAAGTAAAAGTATTATTTTTGGTGTCATAATAATTTAATTGTAGCATGTAAAAATATCATATTGTAAAATTTAATAAATTTTGTTGGTTAAATCATATTTTTTCACAATAGCAGAATTTTTACTTTTAATTATAAAAAAAAGCAGAAAAATATAATTTGCAAGTTGCAATATCTACCATTTCGACGATGCTGCCCCTCTAGCTCTGAACAGAAGCACTGCACACATGTAACATTTAAAATGAATTTCTAGTTATAGAGAGATAAACCCACAGGTCACAACATGTTTTCTTAACAATTACTCCCTCCGTTTCTTAAAATTATATATTCTAAAAAAAATTTTTGTTTCAAAAAAGATCTATTTTTACATTTTCAATGCATATTTTATTAATTAATTGTAAACTTCAAAAAACTTAATTGTACTTATCAGATTTCTATTGGCCTAAAATTATGGTAAAAAATAATCACAAAAATTTATGCAAGTTTAATGTGTTTTATTAAAATGTGTGAAAAAACTACAATATGTAACATTTTGAAACGGAGGGAGTATATGTAATCACACACCGGTTGGTACATTGGAGACTACATTGGAGAGGACAAGCATCACAAGTGCTAGAACCGTGGTTCCTTAGGCTTGGTCGTTTTTTCCATTAGATCCCACAGAGCGGTAGGGATACCGGTTTTGTTGAATCCATCTACGGTTATGAACATCCCGTAGAAGGAGATCAAAAGTGACTATGATACCTACCAAAACACAATTTTAAAACTTTGATTATTAGCTCAACAAAAGTGATTGTTGATTTATGTTTTTAATAAAAAAAAAAAGAAAGTTTGGTTTCACCTTCTCTAGAGTGGGCCTTGCGTCTTTAAAATCAAGAACGACGAGAGCTAGAGCGGCGGTAATTGCAGTCCAAGACATGTTTAAACACATAAGCAGAGATATTAGCATTCCAAGTGTGATTAAATAAACACTTGATTTCCACAAAGCTCTTCTCCACTTCTTGGTTTGTAACAGGGAAGACGATCTATTTCTCCACGAGAAGTATCGTATAGCACCATATGTCTCTCAAACTATAACCTCATTCCAAATATCTCCGAAATAAAAGTTTAAAACCTAATTCCCCATAAAACTTAAAACTAACACTTACCTCTCCACAGATTAAACGTTTGAAATCCCTAACCCCATAAAATTAAATTAATCGGTTTAAAATTTTAACAATAAACCAAAACTATCATAATTTTAATAATAACGCAGAACTAAACCAAATTCAAAATTAAACCGACCCGATTTAAGAAAAAAAAGACTCTACAAAATAAAATAAAACCAACGCTTCTGGTCTTTTTATTCCTTCGTCAATCTTTAACCATGGTTGAATTCAAAGACCCAGAATTTTCTTCTACTTCTACGTGAGACTTGTCTTCTCTTATCCAAAGATGTTCTTGTCTAAATATCATTAAACTTAGACACTGATGACAGTTTTCTCCAATTAAGAAATTTGATTTATTCAATGAAATTCAAAAACATTAGAGATTTGATTCTCTTGTCGATCTGAATTGGAATGGGGTTGAAGGAGAAAACACAAAGAAACAATGTGTTAATGGTAATAGAGGTTGTGGGGCCGTTGGATCAAAAATTTTAAACCATTGAACTAGTCTCTCTATCTCTCTCTTTAAGAACATGAATGTGTTGCTAGTGACGAGATCCAAAACAATAAGAGAAGGAGAATAAATTAATTAATGGAAGCAATACATATGTAAATGAATATGTGATTGGGTTAGGATTAGGTGAAGAAGAATGTGGGTAAAATCTGGGGAAAAACGGGTGAGGAAGAGGATATGGTCGGGTCACCTTTTTGTTTGGGTTTAACTAAATTAGGTTTTGGTTCTATTTCTGAGTTTTTTTGGTTTAGTTTTGTGGTTATACCAAAATTGTCTTAACCAATATTGAATTGTGTTTTATGGAAAAATAGATTCAAACTTTTATTTCGGGGACATCTGGAACGAGGTCATGATAGTTTGGAAGACATATGGTGCTATACGATACTTCTCGTGAAGAAATAGCTCGTCTTCCCTTTGTAACACATTGTTGTTCTCTCCTGCGTCTCTTGCGTTGGTTTGTTCCCTTGACACGTTTGAATCACGTTGTGTGATGTCATTTAACACAAATTCAGAGTTAAAACCACACACAACGAGTGTCGTTTGTGAAAAGAGCGCTTGAAACCGGTTTTGTAAGAATGAAAACTTGCATTTTAAAAGGTTTTATAATTAGTATATGTTTGGTAAGTTTACAAATCATCGTATTATGGAAAAGGTATTGTATTCGTTTTACTAGAAAATTTCAGACTAATTCAATTGATATTTTTGTTTGTTTTTTTATTTACTTGAAAGTCATGGAAACAAGGTGAATCCAGCGGTCGCGGAGAAAATGACCACGTATACGGACAAAACACAGTGGGAATTGGGAAACTCGATTGTGTGTACAACTTTGAGAAGAAATAAATTGCTTTTTATTTCATTGGTATAATGTATCATAAAATATTACTACTATAGAGTAAAATAAAATTAATTAAGTTACAAAAAGGTTATCCTATTTTATACTGGAATAGCGAGTCAGTGGTGGACCCTGTGACGTTTCCAACTTCCAGTACCGACCAAATCTAAACGTGTTACCTGATTGGGCGTGTAGGTATCAGACTACACGCGCCGCTCTAACTTCTCAACAAAGGACATCATTTGGAATCTTTAGAACATGATTAAATGAGAGTTCAGCCGGTTCTTAACTTTTCATTTATTAAAATTAAGAACATATTCTTAAATTTCACTAAGAAACTTCTACGAAGTATTTTAATTCTCTTTCGTCTGTCTCCCTATGATATTATTATTAGTAATGTATCCTTCCTTCACGATTTCCCACAAATAAATTATAGTAATAAATTTATTCCATATCATTTTAATTGGTATTTTAAATATTTTTATTTTATTTTAAATAATATTTTTAATTTTTTATATAAAAATTTAATGTGATTTGATGTTTTTAATTATTTTTTATTTTGCAATATGATTTTTATTAGTTGAAATAGTTGTAATTATTATTATTTTTAGTTAACAAGAAAAATTAACTAAAAAATCGTAATTTCAATCTGTATGTAAAAACTTTAAAATCTACTTATTTTGATACAGTGTAGGTTGCAAATTCTATATTCAAGATATTACAAATGTGCAACCGTCAGATAATGTAAACTGAGAAAGTGAACATTTAAAATTTAATCTCCCCCAAAATTTAGTGATCCTGATTCACATTCGGATAATTAAATGTGGTTTGCCTTGGTGAGCCTGTAAGAGAATTAAGGGGCTTCAAAAACAACAATTCTCTATTTATTTTCTTTGAACATCCTAAATTTGTGTCAAACAAGAAAGTTGGAGATCGAATTAACCCACCTCAGATCTTGTAGCGTACTCCAAGTCTCCAAGACCCAGTTTGACTAATGGCGATGGATCGAAAGTGATTAAGCTCAACTCACTAGTAGGAATGTCATTATATTGTCTTCGCTATAATCTCTAATCTGCAGACAACATATAAAAGATTATGATTTGTCACTAATTATGGTCTTGTTGTGTCCATTTTGTTCCATTCGGATTACTAGATTCCATCGATTTATCACAGCAAAATTTATTAAGAAAAAATATTGTTATAGAAAAAAAAAAGTAGAGAATTAAGATTACGGATTTTTAATTATCAATTTATTTAGTTGACAAAAAGTATTATTTTAGTTTGTTTTTTTGGGTTAAAACTTTTAAAATTTGGCTTTCATATCTAGAAGTGTTTTCTCACTTATTAGACAATATTTGTATATCTTTTTGTATTTTGTTGTTTTCCTACTTTTGTGGGGATCATAATAACTGGCTATAAAAACTGCCTTCCTTTGATTTTGAGGTAGACTTTCTGTTCCTAAATTCTTTAAATAAAATCTATCCTGTCAAACTAGATGAATAAAAAGCAACTTGCCCCAAAGTCTCTTTACCTTGTGACGTTGTTACTTTGAAATGTTTAAAAGAAAAGAAGACCATGTTGGATTTCAAAGTTGAGATTTTAGATTTTGATCAACTAATGACACATAGTGACGTTTATTTTCATATAATTACTGTAATTCCCTATCATGTGACAGTAGTAGTAGTAGTAGTAATAGTACTACCAAGAAAGTTTGTTTATTCTTGAGCTTGTGTAATAGTACTGTAATTCCCTATCATGAAAGTTTGTTTATTCTTGAGCTTGCGTTCTTATTTGTTGACCTATTTGGAAAATGATGAATGTTAATTCCGTTTAACCTTGATAGTCCATTTACTAATTATGTCAAAACAAAAACATGGCTACGATCGATAATAAATTTCTTTGACAAAAAAAAAGAAAGAAATTTCGTAGAAATCGTGGATATAAGAACGATTAGGAATGATAAGCATCAACATGACAAAATGCACGTACTATACATGTAGTAGACTAAAAGAGACGACTTTCAACATTAATTAATACTATAAACATTTTGATTCGACATTAATACTCGTTTACTTTTGTAGAATCTGATGTATCTTGTACGAGTTACGTAGGATCGTTTGAGTACAGGCTGATGCTACATACGTCTCAGAGAATTTGACAACTTTGTCTTTTTCATACCACTTCTTACCGCAAGTTCGCCTTTTATATATATATAAAAAGGTTCGCCTTTATTATACACATCAGAACATACAATATGGAAAAGTCACACAACAAGATAAGACATAACATAGAACTTTTGCAAATTTGGAAAATACAAAAAAGTACTTATTGGTCTCATTTATTTATTAATTATCACGGTCTTTAGGGATAGAAGAACATAGAAGAGTTTTCTTGATGCAGCTTCGGATTTTCCTGTAATATAAGACTTCCTCCTTTGTTGTTGATGACCTCTTGATCCATTTTATAGTACTCTCCCATCTCAGTCCCTTGTACACCATCATACTTCTCCTTGGATGCATCAAGACTGGTTTTTATTAGCTGGTATAGATTGGTTATCTTGTACATGTAATTTAAGACGGTTTAGTCTGGTTTAGCACTTACTATATATTCTTGTACATAACAGTTTTGTTCGTTAACGAGATTGAGAATATACATATATTTTCTACATTTCTCTCATGTTCTTCAATCTCTATTATGGTATCAGAGCAATTCCAGCTCGTTTTCTCTGATCTTGATTCGATTCTCTTCGTTTTATTTGCCAATTTGTGTAGATCCAGCTGAATCTGAGCTCCGATTGAAGTTTAGACGAGAAGATCATCGCTATCGGTGATTCTTGTGCTCCGATCTTATTCTTCTGCTGTCTCAGATCTCGATCTTTCTAATGGTGAAACAAGGAAGGAAGATGAGGACTCGAACAACTGTTTCTGACTCGGAAGCATCCGCGATGCGTCATCGATCTCAACATTCCGCAAATGAAGAAGACGAACCAGAGATCGCGATTCCGCCTCAGCAACAAATGTCTCACCGAGTTCCTCCTTCAGGATCGCATCAGTCTGGTATACATTCTATCGATAACACTCATAGTCCGTATTTCTTGCACTCGGCGGATCATCCTGGATTAGTGATTGCAAATCAGAAGTTAGATGGCTTGAACTATAACAACTGGTATATTGCAATGCGGATGAGTTTAGATGCTAAGAACAAGATAGGTTTTGTCGATGGATCTCTGATTCGGCCAGCTCATGATGATCCCTTGTTTAAAATTTGGAGTAGATGCAATAGCATGGTTAAGTCTTGGTTGCTCAACACTGTGAATCAGGAGATATATGATAGTATATTATACTATGATGATGCTGTTGAGATGTGGACTGATCTTTATTCGAGATTTCGTGTAAGCAATCTCCCACGAAAGTATCAGTTGGAACAATCCATTGCTACCTTGAAGCAAGGATCCATGGATTTATCTGCTTACTACACTAAGAAGAAGACGTTATGGGAGCAATTGTCTAACACGAGAATCTCTACTGCAAGAAGATGTAATTGTGACCATGTTAAGGAGTTAATGGAGGAAGCTGAGACTAGCAGAATTATTCAGTTTCTCATGGGACTTAATGAGAATTTTGCTAACATACGAGGTCAAATACTCAACATGAAGCCTCGACCGAGTCTCACCGAGATCTACAACATGCTTGACCAGGATGAAAGTCAGAGGATTGTAGGTTCTGTTCAACGTATGAATAATCACCCGGTTGCTTTCCAAGTCCAAGATTCACTCACTTCAGAGAATAATCAAGTTATTCTCTCTCAAGGAAGCTATCACAAAGTTAAATGCTCTTACTGTTCTAGACTTGGTCATACGATTGACAAATGCTACAAGAAGCATGGCTACCCTCCAGGGATGTTGAAAGGGAAGAAACCTACTGCTGTAGCATCCACAAATATGGCACTTACTCCGACTGTCAACATGGGAGACAAAAGTCAACATGAGGAAGTCTCTTGTGATCATTTCTCTAAAGATCAACTTCAGTCGATGATCTCGTACTTGAGCTCTCAACTCCAACATCCTAGCGCCTCTTCTGCAACTGGACCATCTATTGCCTCGCCTTCAACCTCTGCTCCTGTAGTCTCACAGATTACAGGAAGCCTTTCCGGTAATTTCATCTCCTTATACAATCATTCATATCATGACATGCTCGTTTCGTCTGCGACTAAAGAAACAGAGTTGTCTCTTAGAGCTTGGATTATAGACTCAGGAGCTACTCACCATGTTTGTCATGATAGAAGTATGTTTACGGATTACAAACCCCTAGATCAAACCTATGTCACCCTGCCTAATGGCCACACTGTCAGTATAGTTGGGGTAGGTTGCATTTCTTTGACTAACTCCATCACCCTGCTCAATGTGTTATACATTCCCGAATTTAAATTCAATCTTATTAGCGTGAGTGTTCTTACTAAAACATTGAATTCTGAAGTTTCTTTCACTGCTAATGATTGCTCTATTCAGGATCTTACTCAGGCATTGATGATTGGTCAAGGTAGTCAAGTTGGCAACTTATATATCTTGGATGTCAATAGCAATCATAGGTCTTTATCTTTTCAAGGTATGTCTTATGTTTCTGTTGTTGCTGATTCTAATACTTGGCATAAACGGTTAGGTCACCCCTCCATGTCTAAAGTTGAAACTTTGTCTAAAGTTCTTAATCTTTCACCTTCTCGTATCAATAAAGAGCATTCTGATGTTTGTCATGTATGTCACTTATCCAAACAAAAACATATTCCTTTTAAACATAGACAAAACATGAGTAAAAATGCATTTGATCTTCTTCACATTGATACATGGGGTCCCTTTTCTGAACCAACCGTTGATGATTCAAAATACTTCTTGACTATTGTTGATGATTTTAGCAGAGCCACTTGGGTATTCTTAATGCGTGCAAAATCTGATGTCTTGAATATATTTCCTGACTTTGTTAAGATGGTAGCTAATCAGTACAATGTAAATGTCAAAGCTGTTAGATCAGACAATGCCAATGAACTGCGGTTTACTGAATTTTATGCGGCTAGAGGTATCATTGCTTACCATTCATGTCCTGAAACACCTGAGCAAAATTCTGTAGTTGAAAGGAAACATCAACACATACTTAATGTTGCTAGAGCATTATTGTTTCAATCGAATGTGCCTTTGAAATTTTGGGGTGATTGTGTGTTGACTGCTGTTTTTCTCATTAATAGACTCCCTTCTCCGGTTTTAGAAAATAAGTCTCCTTATGAGAAACTAACTAACAAGCAGCCTGAATATGAAGATTTAAAAACCTTTGGTTGTCTCTGTTATGCTAGCACTTCATCTAAGCATAGACTTAAGTTTGATCCTAGAGCCAAGGCTTGTGTCTTTCTAGGATATCCTTCCGGGTACAAGGGTTACAAGCTATTAGATATAGAGACACACTCTGTTTCGATTTCCAGACATGTGCTTTTCCATGAGGATATCTTTCCCTTTGCATTACCATCTCTAAATGATAATGTCAAATCCTTCTTTCCTCATATTCATTCACCTGCTGTGCCTGATGCTGTGTTCTCTGAACCGGTATCTTCCGATACACATTCTCATAACGATGTGTTATCATCTATGGATCTTCTTCCCTCTGGAAGTCGACCCATTCGAAACAGAAAACCACCCGCAAACTTGCAGGATTTTCATTGTTATACTCTTGCTCCATCCTCTTCAAACTCCACACCCTATCCAATGACCAAATACATTTCCTATGCCTCTCTTTCAGAACCATTTCATGCGTTCATAAACTCTATCACAAAGTCCAAAGACCCACAAAAATTTTCAGAGGCAATTCTGGATCAGTTGTGGCGTGATGCTATGAAAGAGGAGATAGGTTCTCAAGAACGAACCAAGTCTTGGAGTGTTTGTTCCTTGCCACCAAACAAAAAGCCTATAGGATGCAAATGGCTTTTTAAAACCAAATATCATGCCGATGGAACAGAAGAAAGGAAGAAGGGTCGGCTTGTTGGTAAGGGTTACACTCAGGAAGAAGGAGTGGATTATCAGGAAACTTTTTCACCGGTTGCTAAGCTAAGCACGGTACGAGTACTGATTGATGCTGCTGCTAAGATGAAGTGGTCTTTAACTCAGTTAGACATTTCAAATGCGTTTCTGAATGGGGATCTAGACGAGGAGATTTATATGAAGCTGCCTCTTGGATATGAAGAACTGACTGGTGTCACTGTCCCTCCGAATGATGTTTGTCGTCTCCATAAGTCCCTATATGGTCTCAAACAAGCATCTCGTCAGTGGTATTTGAAGCTGTCTTCTACTATATTGCAGATGGGTTTCAAGAAATCTCGTGATGATCATACTCTGTTCGTCAAGCATTTTGAAGGAAGATATTTGGCAGTGTTGATTTATGTTGATGACATACTGGTTGCGAGCAACAATGATGATGCGGTAAAGGAGTTTGTTGGTGAGTTGGAATCACATTTCAAACTTCGTAATCTTGGAGATGCAAAGTACTTTCTTGGCCTTGAAATTGCACGTTCTGCCGAAGGAATATCAATATGCCAGAGAAAGTACATCCTTGAGCTTCTTGATGATACATGTTTCCTTGGTAGTAAACCTTCTACCATACCCCTTGATCCTACTGTTCGTCTTTCGAAGGAGACTATTATTCCCACAGACGGTTCTAAGATTGTACATGAGATGGGTTCTTTACTTCCTGATCCTAAGATATATAGACGACTGATGGGTCGATTGATGTATCTTGCCATCACCCGGCCTGACATAGCTTACACTCTTACTAAGCTGTGTCAATACTCATCAGCTCCTCGTGAAGCACATCTTAAAGCGGCTCATAAACTTCTTCGTTATCTTAAAGGAACAGTTGGACAGGGTCTTTTCTATGCAGCTACTGGTTCGTTTGATCTGCGAGGATTTGCTGATGCAGATTGGGGTTCTTGCATTGATTCAAGGAAGTCAATTACGGGTTATGCCATGTTCTTAGGAGAGTCATTGGTCACTTGGCGAGCCAAGAAACAACGTACTGTCTCCAGAAGCACAGCGGAAGCAGAGTTTCGTGCTCTTGCAGACGCATCATGTGAGATCGAATGGCTACTTCGTATTATGGCTGATTTGCAGATTCCTATGACGTTACCTTCTCATCTTTATGGTGACAACACGGCATCTCTTCACATTGCTAATAACTCGGTTTACCACGAGAGGACTAAACATGTTGATCAAGACTGTTACACCATACGTGAACGTATTGATAGTGGCATGATCAAGACAATGCATGTGCGCACACATAACCAAATTGCAGATGTTCTGACGAAAGCATTGTACCCAGCTCCTTTTCGAGATCTCATTTCCAAGATGGGAGTTATGGATATCTACACACCTCCATCTTGAGGGGGGGTATTAGCTGGTATAGATTGGTTATCTTGTACATGTAATTTAAGACGGTTTAGTCTGGTTTAGCACTTACTATATATTCTTGTACATAACAGTTTTGTTCGTTAACGAGATTGAGAATATACAGATATTTTCTACATTTCTCTCATGTTCTTCAATCTCTATTAGTTTTGCTCACCTTGAATCATATCAAATTGTAAGCCAAAAAAATTGTTGTGAGTACTGGCACAAAGTAGAATTAGGGACTTGGTCAGGTCTCAAAGAGTGAGAGACAAACAATAAGGCTCACCGGTCAATGACATTTTTGGTATGTAATCGTTACGATCCTCCTGCATAAACATAGTATTCTCCTGCTCCTCATCATCATCATTGTAATTGAGAAAACAGTTGAAATCATCAGTTGCATCATCGATCTGAGTTTGTTTCTCCACACCAATCAAACCATTAAACTGACTTGGAGTCTGTAATACAAACGAAGTCGTTATCAGATTCTCTGTGACTTGACCGAAACAAAGTAAGAGAAAAGACATAGAGACCCACCTCAGATCCACCAGAGTTGTTCATATAAGTGATGAGATAGTGACTATGCTCAACTTCACCACCACCAGAAGAAGAAGAAGGTAAATCACTGGCGTCACCCTTAAACTTTACTTTACACAATGTATACGTCATCTGCACAAAATCAAATCCGTCCCAAAAGGGGAAATCAAATCACAACACAAAGCCAAAAAAAAAAAAAACTGGATTTGAATTTTTTTTTTTTTCTTTTAAACCTGATCAGTAAGAGGCAAGAACGTAGCGAGGTATTCGTGCATAACCCAATCTGATTTCGGTTTAGATACGGTCGAGTGAAACACAAAGACTCTTTTCTCACCGATCTTTTCACGATCTCCTTTCTTCCGGAAGACATCCATTGTAGGTCCAGTTTTCTTCCAAGAACCAGACTTGGTTTTTTTGCTCTGTCTCTCGACTCTGTTTTCCTTCCGACAAAAGAAATACCAAACCTGATCTCTCGATTCCCTCCTCGACTCCGCTGATACATAAGAAAAACTAGTTACTGGATGATCCGAGTAATTAATTAATTATTCAAATATATATATATAACATTAATACTCGGGGCTCAGACTTACAAGGTAACTCCCAAGGATCGAAGCTATATATATCGACTTCTCTAATGGCTTTATCGACATGGTTAATGTCTGAACCACCTAGATTTTTGAGCCTGGTGTAATAGTCGACGATCTCCTCGTCCGAAGGAATGAATCTGAACCCCACCCGATTTTCCATTTTTTTTGAGTTGGGGACCAACGAGTTTAGCTTAAAACGAAAACAAAGTATATATTAAAAAAAAAAAGATCAGAAGAGATCTTTCTCCATTGTTGTTGTTCTGCAAGTTAAGTGGGAGGAGAGAAAGACGAAGTGAGTTCTGTTATTTATAACAAATTAACATTTACCGTTAGTTCTTAACGGTGGCGTGGATGGCCCGTTATTACTACCAAAGAAAAAATTAATTATCAAATAGCTGTATTTTGCGCCGCGATTCTAAAATTATACTCCACAAATTAATAAATCAAATGGTGTAAGATAAACTTAGTAGATAAGCTTTGGTTCCAAGGCTTGTAATTTTGTATTTTTTGATCAACATAGCACGGTATATTTATAGATATCCTATTTATTTCGAGATGTACAGTGAGGGGCGGCTGCTGGCTCCCATATACTTTGTTTGTTTTTGTGTCATTTAACATTTTTATGTGTCTTAGAATTTTAATGTAATTTATAATTATTTCAGTTTAATATTAATTATAAAATGCATTGATTTTATTAATAAAATTATTTATTTTAAATATTATTGGTTAAATAAATATAATTAATAAAAAAATAAATGTATTTCAATTATTTTTTTATATGTGTGAATTAACACTTTTTATAAAATGGAAAGAATATACATATAGTTTCTTTTGTTTTCTTTCTTTTTATGGGTTTGTATTTATATTTTCGGTTGTTGAGTTCAATTATCTCGTGTTTTGTTACAAAATATGTGCTAAGATTTTGTTCTAGGTTTGAGCTTTTTAAAACCTATGATCGCCAGTCTATCTCATATGGATTTAGATACCAATACTAGGATTTCTTTTACTTTTCTAAACCAATACACAATAAATTGACACAAATTTTATTTAATCGCATATGATGTGAAGAATTAAGAAAGCATATGCCCACCTATGTATAAACTTAGAGCATCTCCACTCCATTTCATTTTTCACTTTTTACTTTATTTTGAAGAAAATTTTGTTTTAATCCTACTTCATTTTCTGCTTCAAATGAAGCAATGAACAGTGTTACTTCAAATTTGAAGATCTACTGTTTATATCTTCATTTTTTAAGATGAATTTTTTCAATGCAAATTAGTCTTTAACTTTTATTTATTCTTATCTTTTTCCAAAATAAACTATATGTTTTAATATAATCCAATTAATTTATAATTTCAGTTGTTATTTTTATCATATTAGTTTACAGTATTAAATATACTTAAAATTTATACTAGTAAGTAAAACAAAATTACTTAATTAATATAAAAATTCAAATACATAATTAATAGCACAAAACTAAACATATAAAACTTATTAATACAACATAAACTAAACTTATTAATACAACATAAATATCTTTGTTGTAATAATTTTATTATAAGATAATATTAACCATGTTGGATTATGTTAAAATAAAATACTTATGGGCAAAATTAGTAAAAATGAAAAACTAGAAGGTGTTTTTAATAATAAAATAATAAAGTGGAAATGATATATATTTGGAATATTTCTTTTAAAAAAAGAAATGAAGTAAAACATTGGAGTAAATTTTGCTTCATTTATTTTTTCATTTTGAAGAAAGTGAACATTTGAAGATAAAAATGAAGTCAACCATTGGAGATGCTCTTAGAGTGAAAGATAACATTTCTAACATAGTTTTTAGTATTTTAAACAAAAGTCAGGCATATGACTTCTGGGATGAAAGAAAATTAAGAGAACTATTGCATGTTCTTAAGAGAGTTGTTAGATCACCTTTAATGGTAATATTAGGAGGAGTTTTTAACATTTAAAGTAAAAAGAAAAATAAATGAAATTAAGAGAGAGAATGGGCAAAAGTTCTTATAGCAACCTCATTGAGAAATTCTAGTTTTGGGTATCTAAATATATATATGTGTGTAATTGCAGAGTTCTAAGCTTTACGGGAAACATAATCTAAAATATATGAGTTTAGATACTCTCAGTTATGTTTCCCGTAAAGTTTAAAACTCCACAATTACATACACATATATAATATATACATATACGTATATGTATTTTTAGATACCCGGAGTTAAAATTTTTCAATGAAATTGTTCTTAATTATGAATTTTTAAGAAATTATGAGATACTAAAAATACACATGTCATTCACATAGATGATTAACTAGTTAAAAAAAACATAAATAAATAATTATAATACTAATATTTTTTGTCTTAGAAATTTTCATGGTTTTTAACCATTAAAGGTGCTCTTACAGCTCATTCCATTAAGCCTCAAATGGAAAATAGTAAAAGTTACCAAATTTTTTTTACAAAGGGGTTTGAACTTTAACATCAAGGTTGCATGTTGCATATTTGCATCTATATGATGGACACTAAAGAGACTCTATGACATCGACAAAATATATTATTGTAGTATACAATAAATAAATAAATAATTATAATATTAATACTTTTTTGTTTTAGAAATTTTCATGGGTTTTAACCATTGGATGCTCTTACAGCTCCTTCCATTAGGCCTCAAATGGAAAAGAGTAAAGGTTACCAACAGTTTTTTACAAAGGGGTTTAAACTTAAACATCAAGGTTGCATGTTGCATATTTGCAGCTATATGATGGACACTAAACTACTAAAGAGACTCTATGACATTGACAAAATATATTATTGTATCAAAATTTCACAGCAATAAAAATCTTTTGAGATGAGGAATTATGACTCACATTGATGAAGAAGAGTCAAAAAGAGGTGGACCATGACTTTGTTTATATGACGAAGCTAGTGGAAGCAATTAAAGTGAAATGATACAACCTTTTTACATCTAACGATTTCTTTAATCATAAATGCAATTCTTGTTAGCAAAATATATGTGCAGAAGATACAGAAAAGAACATTATACATATATACAGGAATTCTCTAAAATGACTTTAATTTTTTTTTTATCATAAATATAACATATAAGGTAAAAAAAGACCAAATATTTTATTAAACAGATAAATATATATGAGAAATTCCCTTAGATAGCCCCTTTTAGTTTGTTTGTCACAAAAATAGTTTTTAAAGAAGAAAATGACTAAAATGTTTTTTTTTGAAGCTAAAAAATGCATATAAATGCATTTATACTCCTAGGGTTAACTAATTTGGACTTTAGGGTTTAGAGTTAAGGGGTGGGTTTGGGGTTAGGGTTTCAAATTTCAAAAAAAAATATAAAAAAATCAAAATTTCAAAAAAAAAAGTCTATTTTGGTCATTTTATTTTTTGAGGGCTATTTTTGTGACAAAAACTTAAAAAGGGCTATTTAAGAGAATTGCCCAATATATATTTATATTATATGAGAAATTCCCTTGGATAGCCCATTTTAGTTTGTTTGTCACAAAAATAGTTTTTAAAGAAGAAAATGACCAAAATGTTTTTTTTAGAAGCTAAAAAAATCATTTATATGCATTTATACCCCTAGGGTTAACTAATTTGCACTTTAGGGTTTAGAGTTAAGGGGTGGGTTTGGGGTTAGGGTTTCAAATTTCAAAAAAAAAATTAAAAAAAAATCAAAATTTCAAAAAAAAAAGTCTATTTTGGTCATTTTATTTTTTTAGGGCTATTTTTGTGACAAAAACTTAAAAAGTGCTATTTAAGAGAATTGCCCTATTTATATTCACAAAGTTAATTAAATTATATTTAGAGAATAGATTTAAAGAATAAAATTTTAGGAAGTAAAGTTTTAAGATTTATAAAAATAAATAAATAAATATTTAAATTTAAAAATAAAAATTTAAAAATTTAAAATAGTTTCAAAAATAATTTTTGGATTTCAAATAAAATTTTGAAGGAAAATAATATTTTGGGGAAAAACTGAAAAAATATTTTTAAAATTTAAAATTTAAAATTTTTATTATTTATTTAATAATTATTTATATTTTTGTATTTATAAAAAATGGTAGAAGTGTCTTTTATCTTTTAATAAAATCCTTTTAATCATTTTCCTGTGAGATAATTGCTATATATAAGTATATATTTGTTTATTCATTTTTTTTTGATCAAATATTTATTTATATTTCTATTCCACTCATTTGGATAGTCGATAACTGCATGCATATAACTAGGCCTGGGCGTTCGGGTACCCGTTGGCGTTCGGGTCGGGTTTTTCGGATTTCGGTTCTTTTTTATAACACCTCTTAGGTCCTATTCTAGTAAATTTGCAAATACGGGTCGGGTTCGGATATAACACATCGGGTTCAGGTCGATTTTGTATCACATTCTAGAACCCATAAAGTAACCATATATCATTCGGATTCGGGTGATATCGATTCGGTTCGGATATACCCGAAATAAAATCTAAAATTTAAAAGCAAAACATAAGAAATATATACTTATTTATATATAATTAAGTATTTAAGGTATTTATTTTAATTTTAGATACTTATTGTTAGTATACCATATCAAAATAAATATGAAATTAAATATTTGAAGTATATATTTATGTTTCATATAATTATATTGTACAATAGTTTGGACATTCGGATCGGTTTTTTCGGATATTTTTTTGGATTTTTCATTTTTTTCGTTTTTTCGGGTTACCCGTTCGGGTTTGGTTAATAACACTTCGGATTCGGATTTTTTTTATACCACCTTAGAAGATCCATTCGGGTATTTTTTATATGTTGGACTGGGTACAGATCGGGTTTTTTGGTTCGGGCATAAAATCCGTAACCCGAAATCCGAACCGAACCTGAACCGAACCCGAACCGAAAAGTATTGGTTCCCAGAGCTTCGCTCATCTTGAATAACATATCAAAGAAGCAAAAAAAATGTTGTGAGTAATAGCACTATGATTGGTGTTAGGAATTGTTTGTATCAGAGAAAGAGAAAATACTAATAAAAAGCTTTACCTCTTGAGTTACCGACCCTGACTCGATAGAGCTGCAAGGAGATTCTGGCAGGTGTATGGGATGGTTTGAGCAACCAAAATTAACACAAGTGCTCGAAGTTTTAATGGAACCCTGTCATATATAGTGAACAAAACGTTAGCTTTGTGAAGTGAAAACACTTACCTTGTAAGTGTGTATTAACATATAACACTGTTGTATGATCAATCAAATCACAAAACGTTAGCTACATGACTGGGCAAAATGATCAATCAAATCACAAAAAGCTCTCTGCTGCATATTTTGATTTATTTTTCTTCATTGGACTGGGCAAAATGATGGATCCGGTGGTGGGTTACAGATTCCATCCGACGGACGATGAGATAGTGGGAGATTACGTGAGGCCGAAGAACCTAGAGAGTAACACGAGTCATGTAGATGAAGTCATGAACACAGTTGATATATATGAATTCGACCCTTGGGAGTTACCTTGTAAGTGTGTATTCACAAAACGTTTAGTTTTGTGAAGTGCTCGAAGTTTTAATGGAACCCTGTCATATATAGTGAACAAAACGTTAGCTTTGTGAAGTGAAAACAGAGGATCACCATAGTAAAAGGATGCTTACTCTTGTTGTTCTTGTAGAAGATATGGAATCAGAATCGCTGTCATCATCACTATGACAAATGAAGACGCTGGTCAGTGACATTTTAGGTCTGTAGTCGTTGCGATCCTCTTGCATAAGCATAATGTTCTCCTGCTCTTCCTCCTCCTCCTCAACATCATCATTATTATTGAGCAAACTGTTCCAGTCATCAGTTGAGAGATTGTCGATAGCCCGGCGAATTGCATCTTCGAGTTGAGTTTCTTCCTCCAGATGAAGAAAGCCAGTAAAGTGACGTGGATTCTGCAATTCAAACGACGATTCCTGAGAAAGGGAAGAAGAGAGATGATTTTAAAGTGACCTACCACCTCTGTCTCTGTACTCAATCCTCCCGAATAACTACTGTCCACATGAGGGATCAAAGAGAGATGATGCTCAGCAGCAGCAGCAGCAGTAGCAGAGGAAGAAGAAGAAGAAAAAAAAGAAGAAGAAGGTAAATCTATCGGGTCACCCTTAAACATTACTTTACACACTATATATGTCATCATCGTCTGTACAAACGACCCGAGAACATAATTCAATCAAATCAGAAAGGCAGTGGTGCAACCAACAGAGAGTACAACTACGAGCAACCAAATATTTTTTTTACTATATATAAATACCTGATTAGGAGGAGACAATAACGTAGCGATGTATTCGTGCATAACCCAGTCGGATTTAGGTTTTGACCCACCGGGAATTTTACTGTACTGAAACACCAAAACCCTTTTCTCACCAATCTTCTCTCCATCTCCTCCTCCTCCTCCTCCTCCTCCTCTCTTCCGCAAGATATCCACTGTGTCTCCGGTTTTCTTCCAAAAACCAGACTTGGTTCTCCTGCTCTGTCTCTCTCCTCTGTTTTGTTGGTTCTTCTTACAACCAAAGAAGTACCAAACTTCATCTGTCGATTTCATCCTCGACTTGCCTTGGATACAACAGTAAGTGAAAATCACTCAAATCAGAAACTAGCCACACATATGATTTGATTGATCATACAACAGTGTTATATGTTAATACACACTTACAAGGTAACTCCCAAGGGTCGAATTCATATATATCGACTGTGTTCATGACTTCATCTACATGACTCGTGTAACTCTCTAGGTTCTTCGGCCTCACGTAATCTCTCACTATCTCCTCGTCCATCGGATGGAATCTGTAACCCACCACCGGATCCACCATTTTGCCCAGTCCAATGAAGAAAAATAAATCAAAATATGCAGCAGAGAGCTTTTTTCTCCATTGTGGATTTGCAAATCTATACAAATAATAATGGTCTCGATTATTTACAAAAAATTGTGACGTTTATTCTTTCGTTGGACATACATGCAATGGCAAACACGTTGTACTCTTAAGATTTTTTTTTTATAACTTTTAACTAGATTTTGACCTGTCCTTAAATATATTTTTTATTTAATTTTTTTTTAAGAATTTTTTTTTTATATTTATGTTTTTTTGTAATTATATTTATTTTAATTATATTTGTGTATAAATTTTAATTAAAATATATTTTATAAAATAATAACAATTTAAAAGTTATATAGAAATACACACTACAACAAATTATTATATTTGTAGAGAACAAATGCATAATTAAACATAACATTTACCAATAAGTAATGATTTTGTTTTAATAGAATATATAGTAATACCTTAAAGAGTGGAAATAGAATTTGCAAGTTGCATTAATATCTACAATTTCCACGAAATATTTGGAACCTATATATTTTTATATACATTCTTCTTCTGCATTGTTTGAACTTTGAAGTAGCGTTACCGACACCGTTTTAAAAAGTACAGTTATCATCGACGAGTCAGTTATCATTTTTGACAAGATAGATACAGTCATAACAACAAGTTACCCACGTCTGTGTATATATATACTTACAAAACAAGAAGTTTGGTCCAAGGCGACTCGATTAGGCCATGATTATTGCGAATTCTTAGGATGAAGTTTTTAAAGTAATATAATAATTGTCTCTTAATTTTAACTAAGAAAAAAATAAGAAATGATTATTATATTACACTAAGAACCTCACCCTAAGAACTACACAATAATCATACTTTTATAGAGCCAGAAAGTCTCTAACCATTATTTTATTTTATTTTTTCTAGATGTAAATATATATATATATATATATATATATATGTGCATAATGATTTTTTTACCGAAACTTAGCATTAAAACCAATATTAATCAACAAAAGCAACCATAAATAATATAAAAGGGAAAAAGAAATTGGTATATCCGCATTCATTGTGAATACTACTAAGTGTTTGAATGGAAATGCATGACAATGGTAGTTCATACATTTGGGCAGGAGAACTGTTTTTGTATTACCAATCACATTTTTTACAAATCTTAAAAGTAATAAGCAGGAGAACTGCACATATATTAAGGGTTTGAATGTAATGCAGAAAAAAATGCAGAATTAATGCAGTTCATTTGATATACAGTTTGTTCTGCATTTATTCTCCATTCAACATAATTTTCACAAAACAAAAATAAATGATTAAAAAAATAAAAATCTGGATGCAGATTCAAATTACACATAAAAATTTTGATCTGCAAATTAGGAGAAAAAGAGGCCGGACATTTGCAGATTATCAATAATATTAATTTAGTTATTTTGACTATTAATTATTAATAGAGAAACTATTTTATTCATTCATGTTATTAACTTCCAAACTAAATAATTAAATCTTTAAATATATAAAATTTAATATTTCCTTTAATAAATAAATTATTTTAAAACGAATTTATTTGTATAATAAGATTAATTTTATTTTACATTTACATAACTATATATATTTAACATATTCATAATTTTTATATATTATGTTTGCAATAACTAGATACACATATTATTTTTGTATTACCTATTTTTTTGTTTCACTAAAAATCATATATAATATTTACACTGATAGAAAACATATATATTATAGTTTATCTTAGTTTATTATTGATAATAAGTATAACTAAAATAACTAATACTTGTTTATATATTTCTATTTTCTAATAATTTGTATAACTTAGTTTAATGAATATATCTATGTTGTTTGCTAATTTACATTTCATTATTTATAAATAAGAATTTGTATATTTAGTTTAAATATTTAATTTTAATTATTAGTTTTGTAACATTTAATAAAAATGATAATTTAGTAAGATTATTTGATAAATAAATCTATAATTGTTTTGTACAGTGTTTTGAAGACCGTACCGGCCGGTTGAACAGTGACTCCTCTAACTTGCCAGTTCAGGTTATCCTAAAAATCGGATTTGAATTGAACCACCGGTTTAAAACCGGTAAAATTTGTAAAAATCGGTGAACCGGTTTAATATAAAAATCTGATTTTTCAAAAATTAAAGTAAAAAATAAATTTTTAACAATTTGGTATAAAATATTTCGCATTATTTTAAGATAGTTACTTAATTATATTATTATATGATTATAATATTAATGAAAAGTATATAAATTAATTAAATAATTATAAATTTTTATTTTTGATTAATTAAAAATAAAATAAAGTATTGGTTGAACCGGTAGACCGTTCCGAAATCACCATGCCGAGTCAATGTCCAGTTCGGTTTTAAAAACATTGTTTTTGTACAAATATGATGATATGCATTTGATCTGCATTATCGGTTTGATCTGCATTTGATCTGCTTGATCTGCATTATTGGTTTGATCTGCATTTTGTGATCTGCGTCTCCATTCGAACCCTAAGGTTCCGAATGGTAAAAGCAGTTTAAGCGGTGCATATCAAGTGGAACATGCAGATCAAGCAGAACAAGTGCAGAACAAGCGGATCATGCAGGAGAGATGCAGATCAAACATAACAAGTAGTTTATTATAAATTATGAATGGCAAAAGCAGTTCATAAAAGCAAATCACATATTTAAACATAAAAGTTACACCAAAATATTAAAATACATAATATAAAAACAATACATAAACAAAGATCAAATAATTTTTTAAAAAGTATTTCGATTTGCCCATAACATATCTGCAATATTGTCTCTAATGTTCATCATATGATCTCCATCAGATATATTTGTTATCTCCATGTCACGTAGATCAGTTTCAGAATCTTCGTTGCTGAAATTTGTGTGTCCCATTACTTCAACAAAATCTTCATCAAAATAATTTGAAATTTTGATGAAGTTGTGTAGTCCCATTGTAGCAGTTACCACTCTTTTTTGAACATGAATATCATATCTCGGAAAATCACACAAAATCCTTCATTTCTTCTTCCAAACTCCAAATGTCCTTTCAATAACAGGTTGTAAAGATGCATGACATCGATTAAACAATTCTTGTTTATTCCTAGGAGGAGGACCATTGTTGAAATGAGACAATGTCTGTTGGAGGCAAAGAAAATTCAAAATTATTGTCTTTTGCCATCGTGAGAACTGATGTATCATGACACGATCCGGGTGCTCCATTCCAAATATATGTAAACAACATATTTAGATCACATATTGCCATGATATTAAATAATGTCCTATCATGTCGATTCCAATACATTCCTTGTAGTTCAGGCTTCACTTTAACACATACATGGACTCTATCCATAGCTCCAACAAATCTACTAAAATATGGCCAATATCTTATGTATGTTTGCAGTTTTTCAGAAATTTGAAGTAGTTCTTGTCTTGTTGGAGTCTTAACATAATCACAAGCAAGTAACTCTGTCGCCCTTAGAACTTCAAAAAAATTTATATTCACTGTCTCTTGTGTCCGTCCGAACCATAATCTAACATCTCTTTGAATTTCATTATGCCCACAAATTCGCAAAAACATTGCCACACTCTCTTCAATACTAACATTCAGTGTAGGATGCAAAACATATTTTGATTTCAATATGTCACATAGAGATCTAAAAGCATCCAGAGACATTCGTAGTAACTGAGGACATGCAGCAGCATCTTCTTGTAATCTACGCCAAATATTTCTCCACCCTAGACCGCCACTGGTTTGAACTGGTCCTCTTTCAAAATAACGATTGTAATAACTTAGTGATGGTTGAATTATTAACTCTTCAAATTGCTCATTTTCCAAATTCCATAACTCAATTCTCTCATCGTGATTTAGACTGTGGGGACTTTGTGATCGCAACTGACATATACGAAAAGCCTGAAAGTTTTTTATCACAAAATAAAATTTAATCAATAAGAAATATCATTAATCAAAAATATAATACATAACAAACATTAAAAAATATAATGTGAAACAAAACATAACCACTACAAACAAAGCACAAATCTTATTAAACTAGTTATCCGATGCATAATCACTTTCATGTGTTTCATTTAGATTTAGTCCTTGTTCAGATCCCCATATGTTGAACAACCCTCCTCGTCTTCTTGGACGTGATGTTTTACTTGTAGAAGCATAGTTCATGAAACCAAATTCTAGTGATACTCCTCTGACAATATTTTTGGAAACATGAACTTTATTTTCAAGTGTTGTAGTTTGTACTTCTGTTTCTAGGGAAAATCCATGTTGAATATTTTTCGGAGGAATATATTGTGGAGCATCTTGTGATGAACCCCATTGTTGAGTGGTCGGTGATGTACCCCATTGTGGAACAGCAAATGTATGACCCCATTGTTGAGTACTTGATGATGAACCCCATTGTTGAGAATTTTGAGGCGCACCCCATTGTTGAACATGTTGTGTACCCCACTGCGGAGCATTTGGAGATGAACTCCATTGCGGAGCATTTGGCGGCGTACCCCATTGTGGGACATTTGGTGGTGTACCTCATTGTGGAGCATTTGAAGGTGAACTCCATTGCGGGGCATTTGGCGGGGTTCCCCATCGAGGTGCATTTGGAGGTGTACCCCATTGTGGTTGATTTGGAGGTGTTCTCCATTGTTGAAAACCAGAACTCCATTGCCCACAATTTGGACTACCAAACTTTTGTCCAGATTCTAACCGCATTCCCACGTACTCGCTGTCCCGCGTATATCCAGTAAGAGCTTGTAAAAATTTCAACTTCGTCAAAAGAATTTGGGCGTAGTTGTTGTAAACTTTGGCGCTGAAACTCTTTAAAGCGAGTCATTATATCTGTCAGGGTTGTCTCGAATGATTGTTTTCTTCGGTTTCCTTGAGATTCACTTCTGACAGAGATCCGAGAGTTTCCTGCACCTCTTTGTGAACTACTTCCACGCCTTAGTCCATCTCGTTGTTGAACTCTAGAAGTAGGAATCTGAAAATGATCAGCAACATGTGAAGAATTCTGATGCAGATTCTCACGGATGAACTCATTTGAAGGACGCATTTCATCATTGATATTAACGCGATAGACTTCTTCATTTTCTTGTGTATCAGGAACTTGAGTGTGTTGCATATCACCATCATATGTTTCAGAGTAAAAATGACCGTCATCATTATTTTGACCATCATTCATCAACTCTTCTCTTCTTTGGTGCAAAGAGTATTGAGACTGTGATTGAACGTCATATAAAATAAAACATCGTTGCATCACATCCCAAAGCTCCGGCGGCTTTCGTTTAAATGATTTTACAATCCTGTCTACCTGTTAATATAATTATATAGTTTTTAGACTACAAATATTATAAATTTGATAATATATTAAACATATTCTGGTTTTAAGAGATGTTGTTGTACTTATTTCACGATCATTCCACCATGAATCAGACACAGATATCACAAATGTTGTAGGATCAACCGAAATCTCGGTAGAATTTTTCATAAGATGTTTGTACTTCTTGTATTTTCTTTTAAGTTGATCAAGTTTTTCTTTGAAGAACCGATAGGTTACGTTAATATTAAACTCTTGATTGAACTTATCAACAAGAAACTCTCTACCAGCGGGAGTAGGATCTTTGAAGCGGTAATCGCCCATTGCAATTGCTCGATCGTATAACTCAATAAATATTCGTTCTCGGTTAGGTGTCCATTTAAAATAATTGTCAGCTCTCTATAAATTTATTAAAAAATCAATCATTTTACTTATACGTAAACTATTCTTAAACGTTAAAAATTTTATTAAATACTTACCCGTGCAGACTTTTCTGTAGGAAGATTCATATTTTCTTCATCGGAAAATGTTGTGTTTTGTTGGCGATTAGACGTCATACCTACAGTGTTAAAATTATACAAATTATAAAAAATTGTCTCATTATTACTATAATATTTTAATAATTCTTATAGCTTACTATTTTCTTAAATAAATATGCTCACGTAATATTAACAGAGGATACATGTTTATAGTATTTTTCAAAATAAATAAAAGTATGCAAACTAATTTGTACTTATTTCAATTAATGTAAATCAAGATACGATAAATCTATAACTTTTACTATTTTTAAGTTTATCAGTTTAAAATAATGATTTCAATGATATTTTATGTTAATTTATTTAACATTTTTACAAGTACACATTTTAACAAAATTAACCATATTTTTTATTTTGATAGTTTGTTGAATATATAAGAGTAAAATATATAACATAGTTTTAATTAAAAAATAATATATTTTCCTCTAATTATTCTTATGATATATATATATATATATATATATATATTCTATTGTAATGTTAATTTACATATATACTAGTACCACCATACACATAGATTAATTTACCTTTTTAAAATATATTTTAATATTGTCATAGCTTTCATTTTTGATAAGAATGAATATTTTTAAAATATCATATAAACAGTGTCACATAAAATTATGCAAAATAAATAGTACCTTATTTCAATTAATGTAAAACAAAATACGATAAGTCTAAAACTTTAACTATTTTAAAGTTTTTCAGTCTAAAATAATGATTTCACTCATATTATATGTTAATTTATCTAACATTTTTTCAAACACACATTTTAACACAATTAACCATGTTTTTTATTTTGATAGTTTGTTGAATTTATAAGACTAGGATATATAACATAGTTTAAATTTTTATAAACTATAATGAATTGTCCTTAAAAATTAATTAAAATTAATTTACCTTTTGGTTCAGAAATGCAAACTCTCTGATACTTCTATATTAGCTTTATGGTTGAACTCAATAGTAGTACAGAACACTGAAAAGTAATTGATTCAACCAAAGAAATATTAATCAACAAATCAAAAAAAAAAATAGTAAAGAGTAGAAAATAGGCAAAAGCTGATGCTTGTTTCTTTTAATGTCTTTTGACTCAGCTGGAAAATCACTGCATGCACATGAGTGCATTTATGGGGTTTTCACAAAAAGAATTTTATTTATACTCCATGCCATCTCTCTAAACCATGACTTCCTGTAAATCAATAGAAATAGAATTTTCTAAGTTAGCTATACTAAAGTGATCTAAAATTGAATCTATTCAAAATACGTCTACCAATATCATATCAATTTATATGTGATAATTTTTAAAAAAACATATAATAATATATGTAGTATACTTTAAACATTCTTTAAATATTTTAACAATAAAACAAAAAAATTCGAAAATATTTATATATGTACTCTATATTTTTAATATTTATGAACAAAAATGTTAAATTTTCTACTTTCAGTTAATACATTGTTATCAATTCTTTCAACTAATATATTTATATAGGCATGCATATACTATAGATATAAAATTTTAGTTACATTTACTATATTTTAAAATTACTTGTATATATGACATAAATAACAAAAAAAAAATTGCCATAGGAATAAAAGGAAAAAGAGGAAAGTAATGTGGTTTTAAGAAAAGGGAGAGAAGATATGTTGTTGATGATGGAATGAGTTTAATGAGATATATTAGCATTTATTGTTTATATAAAGAAAAATAGATATTTTTAATTTAAATTAAATTAGATAATTCACTTATTGGTCAGCTAAAAGAAGCAGTGCATGAACATTTTTAATTTCCCTGCGGACAGAAGAACATGCAGGACACTTGCTTTTTACCAGAAAATGACAAAAAATTTAGTCTTCTAGGCAGTCCTCCTGTCTTTTGTCTTTGTGATTCAGAAAAACGTGAATGGCAAAAAAAATTGTAAAAAAAGACAAGTACAGGAGGTCTGTCTCTGTCCTGTGGTCTCATTCGTAACCTAAGTGTTTGAATGGAAATGCAACACAATGACAGTTCATACATTTGGGCAGGAGAACTGTTTTTGTGTTACCAATCACATTTTTTACAAATCTTAAAAGTAATAAGCAGGAGATTGCACATATACTAAGGCTTTAAATGGTAAAAGCAGATTAAGCAGTGCAAATCAAGTAAATCATGAAAATCAAGTGAATCAAGTGCAGATCAAGCAGATCATGTGGGAGAAAGGCAAATCAAACATATCAAACAGATTAAACAGTTTATTACCGTCACTTAAAAAAAACTAGATCAGATATTGACTCAATTTATAGTTAGGACAATGGTCAAACCAGTCTAACCGGATTTTAAATTTTATTTAATTTTAAATTAAATAAATATATAAATAGATATTGGAAAATAATATGAAAGTTTTATGATTTTTTAAAAATATCAAATCGGATCACCAATTTTAAAGAGTTTTACCGGTTTTTACGGGTTTACAAATTTAATTTAAATATGATTTTAACATAATTTAGAACAAGTTAGAAGAATAAGTTATGATTCGACCGTTTGATCCACCAGTTCAGTTTTCAAAACAATGATTACAACTTATCATGATAAAAATAAATTATATATTTAAATAATAAAAAATTACAATAAAATACATAATATATAAATACAATATATAAACAACAATAAATATTTCACTAAAGTCATGTTACTATTTTTATAAAAAAGTAAATATAAAAATATTAGTAATTACAATATTATGCATTTACACAATTAAAAACACATATTTTGTATTGTAAAAGTTGTAAATAAATAGAATGAAAATATATTATTTATAAAAATATTAAATAAAAATAATTTGTAATAAAATCATTGATTGGTTAAAAAAAAAGAAAAATAGGTGAACATCACCAAATACATGGTATGATGAATTGCATGCGGGAGATCTGCTTTTTGTCAAAAAGACAAAAAAATTCTGAACTGTATGTAAACCTCCTGCACACTTAGTGTTTGAATGGAAATGCAGGACAATGGCAGTTCATACATTTTGGCAGGAGAACTGTTTTTGTGTTATCAATCATATTTTTTACAAATCTTAAAAGTAATAAGCAGGAGAACTGCACATATATTAAGTGTTTGAATGGAAATGCAGGACAATGACAGTTCATACATTTGGGCACGAGAACTGTTTTTGTGTTACCAATCACATTTTTTACAAATCTTAAAAGTAATACGCAGGAGAATTGCACATATACTAAGGCTTTGAATGGTAAAAGCAGATTAAGCAGTACAAATCAAGCAAATAATGCAGATCATGCGAATCAAGTGCAGATCAAGCAGATCATGTGGGAGAAAGGCAGATCAAACATATCAAACAGATTAAACAATTTATTACCGTCACTTAAAAAAAACTAGATCAGATATTGACTCAATTTATAGTTAGGACAATGGTCAAACCAGTCTAACTGCATCTCTCTTGCATGATCTGCTTGATCTGTATTTGTTCCGCTTGATCTGCATGATCTGCTTGATCTGCACCGCTTGAACTGCTTTTACCATTCGAACCCTTAAATTACAAAGAAACACACAAGAAGCATAACACACATCTGCAGAGTTGGAGATGGGTGAGGATACCTTTCATATGATTTTCACAATTCATTACTACCATAAAACATGCGTGTTGCCAAACATTTCTAAAATTGAAGTGTGCACATACATCAAAATGAATTGTGAAATAAGTTGATTAATAATCAATCGTACAGTCAAGATAGCAAAAACACTTTAGCTTAACAGTGTTTTCATTCAATAACTATAGCTATATATTACTCAGTGTTGTCAGTTTTAGTTGAACCATTATAAATTTAATAATAATCCAAAATCAGTCGGTAGGAAAAAGATTTTAATTTAGTAGATTAGATTATAGTTGAATCGTTTGGATTTCAACACTATTGTGAAAGATTTTTGGCTTTATATGTAGAATTAAAAGTATTATTTTAGGTGTGTATAGTAATATTCATATGTCTTCTATTTGACATGAAATATAGGTTCTAAATGGTGACAGACTGCTATGCACCGCACCAGTGTTAATACTAACAAAAATCTTTATATATATATATATATATATATATATATATATATAATTTTGTTACTATTTGAATTGTATCACAATTGTTTTGTAATTGTTCCACACGTTACTGTTCAAACCCAAATATTTAGATTTAATAGATATAAATAAAAATCCATAGATCATCATTTTTTTTTTTTTTACTACTAGTTTTTTTTTCTTCTTTTTTGCATGATTATTTTGAGACTTTATCATAGTTGATATTCTTAAATTCACAATATAGTTTCAAACTCTTTAACTAAATAGTCTAGACCACAATTGTTTGTTTTTCATGTAAATTAGAAATGATCAGATGATATTGTTTCTCAAAATTTTTTTACTATACATCAAAAATGAATTTAATAAAATAAATACTCAACAAAAACCATTGGATTATATGGGTAAACTTTAACAAATAATTTATTAAGAAAATATTAGAATTTCACACTTGATTATATATATTTTCTATGCATTTTTTAAAATTACTTGATGATAGGTTTTGCTCGTGCATAATATTTTAGACTATTTGAAGATATATCCAAAGTTGTTTTTCAAAAGTTTTGTTAGTAAAGACATTATAGGAGTGAAAAGTATCTTCTATATATAAAAGTAGTGTTTATTCACTCCTTAGTGTGCCACGTAGGATGACACATCATAAAATCGAGTTATGTGAGCATGACACGTGTCCCATTTCACAAACACATCACTTCATTTAAGTTAGTTTATATACTGGTGAGCTTTGTTTTTCTTCGGTCCTTATTTTTGCATAATTTACCTAGTCCGTCATGAGTAATTCCAAGTGTAAACGCAATATTTTGATATTAGGGTTGAACCAGATTTATCTTCACCGTTCTTGATCGACTCACAACCTGAGTTCCGATAGCGTTCTTTCATCTTCTTCTTAAAAATCTCATGAGCTACCAGTTATAGATTCATCCTCTTAAAGTCCTTCTTAAATCCTTCACCCACGATCTATTGTAAATGCGAGCTTCAAGTCGGTGGAACTACGGCTATAAAAAGGTAAGCTTTTCTACTATGAAAACCGTCTCTTCATTTTGTTTAAACAAGCCAATAAGCTTATTTCTTCGGTTCCACTGCCTCCTCAGTTTCAGCCTCAGCTTCAAATTGATGGGAGAGTACCCGACGTATTCTTCTTCAGATAAGTTTATGTCGTCTGTGGAGGTGTTAAATCGATGGGAGAGAGAAAGGTTAACAGAGTACGCCAAGGAAGGTTGGAATGCTGACAACAACTACGGTAAAACAGAACAAGACGATTGATATGTTTGTTGAAGTTTATAGTGAACTGATAATACTCAAGGATGGAGTGGTCATTCCTATGATAATACTCAAGTCTTACGGCTGACGAGAACCTCAAAAAGAGTCATATACATTAGTGGTTAGATACAAATTATTCAACTGCAAATGACATAACAACTCAATCACGGTGATACAAAGAAGCAAAAATTCAATACAAAAATTACTTACAAACAAACTAACCAACAACTTAAATTAATAAAATAGTATATCTTAGAACACCTCTAGTGGGAGTATCTACCCATTAAAATTCCTAATATATGTAGGTGTATATGTATATATTAATATTAATATTAATATTTAATTATGAGATTATTATTTTTACGGGAAACTCAATCCAAAGTTTTTAAAATATTGATTTTATGAAATTTTGGGTTAAATTTTCCGTAAAACTAATAATTTCACAATTTCAATGGGTAGATTATGTCATCAACATAATCTGCGTTATGTTTCGAAAACTTTTTTCTCTTCAAATCTAGATATAGGTGCTTTTGCTTTTATAGAACTACACAAACTCTACGTACTGCATAGTGAAATAGATAAACTTAATTATATCAGTTTTTGATTTGCTGGAAAATGTTTATTTTCTATGGTGGTAGTAATAATACGGGGAATGAGAATAATATAGACTTACTTGAAAGCACACATGCAAACCTCTTAAGAGACTTGAAATGTGTCGCAGAAAGAAAAGGTGACAATAAGTCATAACTAGAAGTCTAGAAGACAACAAATGGAGTTTAAGACACTTGCATAATAGAGAAACAAGAAAGACTCATGTTTAGGCTCTGAATGGTGACGGCAGATTTGTTAATAAAAGCGGTACGGAATTCAAGTGTGGGACGGTTCAATTGCGGTTCGTGCGGAATTAGAATGCGGTACGGGACAACTGCGGTTTTAAGTAAAAAACAGTGTGAAATATTGTTTGATTGGTGACAACATATATTTGCGGTATTAAATGATTATTTAATAAATAAAATAACAATAGTATAAAATATAGAATATATAATTTATTAAAACAATATAAATAATATATTAACATAATAAAATGAATTACTAAAATATTTTTATCTAAAATATTTTAAATTATCTGAATTATCCTAATTTTTATTTGAAATCCCAAAATATGATATTTAACCCTTTTTTACTTTTTAAGATGAATTAATCAAAAAACAAGAACCGAATGGAATCCAAAATTACTTTAAAAATAAGATGGTTTTCAACTTTGTTATCTTAATCAAACCAAAAATTGAAATAACCAAACCAAAACTGAACCAAACTTTTTAAGTACCTGGACGGATCCTAAACAAAAAAAAACGAAGAACCAAAAAGACTGAATCGAAACTAAACTGAGAACCAAAAGTCTACAGCTATACATTAGTTAGTTTTGTTTTAATTTCTAAATGAAACTAACTAGCTTTTTTTAAATGAAATAATAAAACTATATTAAAACATTAAATAACAAAATAGTTAAGTACAATACAATAAGTATGTATTATTTAAATAATGCAAGTCAAAATAATATTTAACAACTCAAACTAAAAATACACACAAATGTTACAAAATACATATTATTTAAATAATATTAATAATGTAGAATAATATTGGATTGGTGAAAGTAAATGTTACATAATACTACTTATTACATAATACTATATTAAATAACATTAGTATAATTACTTATATAACTGCAGTTGTTATTAAAATGAACAAATATATAAATAATTAGATTAAATAATAAATAAATACCTAAAAGTAAAAACGCACTTCTATTCTAAGTACCACACGGTAACTGGAGCTAAACTACCATAAGTGCGTTATTGTAAATAATAGAAGAAACAAAAAAATATTTTTTGTGCGGTATTGCAAAAGCGTTATTCAGCCAAATACGTCCCGCTTTTAATTTTAGTTGTGATTGGTGATTAAAGGCGTATTTGAAAACCGTACTTAGAAAACCGCACTTTTATATGCTTCCATTCACACACTTATTCTGTGGATGAAGACTTAATATGATCAAGTTGGTCTGTCTTCCTTAATTTTTTTACTTATGTTTTAGAATTTTATAAAATAGTTATATTATTTGGTTACTTTCAAATCAATATATATGTTATCAAATTTATAGAGTATGTTGGAAACAAAAATGCAAGAGCAAAAATAGCATTGGAAATGAAAAAATGAACAAAATACAACTAACGAAAACAAAAATACACATATAAGAAAAAACAAAGATTGCAAACAATACTAATTTTAATTATCTACAAAATTAAAATTGATATTTTAATGCACAATTCTCTCAAATAAGATTTTAAAGTTTTTGTTATAAAATATCCTTAAAAATGACCAAAATAATTTTTTCTTTTATTTTGAAAAAATAATATTTTATTTTTATTTTTAAAATTTGAAACCATAACCCCAAAACTCCACCACTTAACTCTAAACCATAAGTATATATTAATTAACTTTAGGGATATAAATTTATATTTACTTTTTTAATAAAATATTTTTGTCATTTTCTTGCTTGTGTGCTATTTTTGTGACAATTTTTTTAAGGATATTGTAGAGTATTTCTTTATTTTAATTGTACTTATGCAAAAAATAAGCTTTCTTTCAGTTTGTTTTTCACAACAAATGATTTTTTTGTTATGTAAAAGAGTTCAGTATTTTATATACATTTTGAGTTCTTACTAAAATAATTTTTTTAAAAAAAAAGAAAACTAAAATTTAAAACTTCTATTATAATTTCTAGATATACTAAATTATATATATATATATATATATAAATAATTAATATCCGTGCATAGCACGAAAGGTAATACTAGTACAAAGCTAAAACACAAACTACAAAATTGTACAAAAAATAATAACTAGATCACAAGTAAAGTATATTCCATCTGTAGGGCGGACATATCCTAATATTATCAAATAGTTTGTTTTTTTGCCAACAAAAATCAATCACAAAATATGATGCATTCATTAGATGGTATATTTTTAGAAAATTTTCACCGATTTTTATTAAAATTTTTTATAGATGAATGTTTAAAGATATGTTTTTACATTCAATTTTTTCAGATTATATCATTAAAGCAATAATAGATTAGAGTTTATATAAAGTATCAAAAAAATATTTTCCAAAATTATATTGACGAGAATATTTTCAGAAATTTTAGTTGAAAGTCTAAAAAATATTTTGATTTTTTTTTTTATGGAAAGAAAGGAACTCTCGTTGGCATAATGGTGATTGGAATTCGGTAGAAGCTACTACTCTGGCCATTGATTGGACTATACGAAATTGTATCTCCTCATACTGATATCCGGAAGGACACAAGATGCATGGGATGCTCAGACGTTGGTTTTAAAGTCGCCATCTTTGACTCATCTGATTAGTCACACTTTATACTCTTCACATATAAATTATATGTCACTTTGTAAATGGCAATTTTTAACAATGATCAATAAATTTGATATTTTATCAAAAATAATAATAAATCTTTAGATTTTTTGATTTGTTAGCCATCAATTTTAGTTTTTTTTCTCTCTTAAAATTTTTATATTCTACTTTTAAATTTCTATATTTATAAGTCAATTCAAACCCTAATTAAAGTGTTGTTATTATTATTATCATTATTTATAATACCATATATTATAATTGATGTGGAAATAAGGATTATTGATGTAAATTTATTTATTTCAATATGTATATTTTTTTTAGAAAAATTGTGAAACTATGAAATAATTATAAATTTGTAAAAAGACCAAACTAGTTGAAGAATTTAAATAGTTTACATAATTTGATTGTCTAATAAATTAATCAAAAAATATTTTGATGTTGTTTCTGGATATCGATTCTTTACACTTATTTTTTAACGACAAGAAAATTATTAATTTAAATGAAGATTAGAGATTTACCTTATTTATACAATTTTAAATCTTTCGAAACCTTTATACTTTTGTATATGATGTTATTTTAGCATCTGAATATATAATATGCTAGAGATAATTTAATTTAGGATTTCTTCCAAACTTCTTGGTACTTGTTCATATGCATTGTAGTATTGGGTTTGATTGTACCGTTCAGTTTTATTGGTCAAGTATTTGATATCATGAGCAAGTCTATTTTTCTCCTTGAGTGAGGCATTCTTGATGCTTAAAAGAGGCAATGCTATTGTTAAGCTAGTCAATGCTATTTTTGGTAATCATGTTACATGCATTTCATAGTTGGAGGGCCATATGTTAGTTTTTCAATTGCTACTTTAAGATCTATGAATAGAAGAAGCTATCTCAGTAAGCCCAAACGCATATATGGGCCTTCTATGAATTAAGTACGTAATGAAGCCCATTACTTGCCCAATCATATAAACTTCGACAAGTCGGCCATTTCCTTCGGGGAAATCACATCGCCGGAGAAACGAAACACGAAGCCCTAAAAAAAAAATCGAAAGTCATGGCAAATCGGAACCCTACGAGGTTTCGCGGCGGAGATAACTCAGAAGATGCCGATGTAGATAACATTGATTTTATAGAAAACGAAGAGGATGAAGAAGACGTTGATAACGACGCCTCTGCATCTGCTAAAGGTGTTGAAGACGACGAGATCGATCCACTAGACGCATTCATGGAGGGAATCCATGAGGAGATGAAGGCTGCTCCACCTCCTAAGCCGAAGGAGAGAGTAGAGAGGTACAAGGACGATGAAGACGAGGACGATCATGTCGTGAGTTTCCTCAAGGCGAAGAAGGATTTGGGACTCACACTGGCTGCGGACGCGCTTAACGCAGGTTATAACTCCGACGAGGAGGTGTATGCTGCAGCTAAGGCAGTAGATGCTGGGATGCTGGAGTACGATTCCGATGATAATCCTATTGTCGTGGATAAAAGGAAGATTGAGCCAATTCAAGCTCTGGATCATAGTTCAATTGATTACGAACCGATCAATAAAGACTTCTACGAGGAGGTTGAATCAGTATCGAGTAAGTCTTATCGAAATTTTCTTTGTGTGTTTTGATTGACTCAGCTGATTAGTTCTTCTTCGTCCAGGTATGAGTGAACAAGAAGCTTTGGATTATCGTAAGAGCTTGGGAATCCGTGTGTCCGGATTTGATGTTCCTAGGCCAGTAAAGACCTTTGAGGATTGTGGGTTTTCCTCACAGATCATGTCTGCTATCAAGAAACAAGCTTATGAGAAACCCACAACCATCCAGTGTCAGGCTTTACCGGTTGTGCTTTCTGGTCGAGATGTTATTGGCATAGCCAAAACTGGTTCAGGGAAGACCGCAGCTTTTGTTCTTCCCATGATTGTCCATATCATGGATCAGCCTGAACTTCGGAGAGAAGAAGGTCCAATTGGTGTCATATGTGCTCCAACCAGAGAACTCGCTCATCAGATATTCTTGGAAGCTAAGAAATTCTCAAAAGCATATGGCCTACGAGTCTCAGCTGTGTATGGTGGAATGGGTAAACATGAGCAGTTGAAAGAACTCAAGGCGGGATGCGAGATAGTTGTTGCTACTCCTGGAAGGTTGATAGATATGCTGAAGATGAAGGCTTTGACAATGATGAGAGCCTCGTATTTGGTTCTTGACGAGGCTGATCGGATGTTTGACCTCGGTTTTGAGCCACAAGTAAGGTCTATCGTTGGCCAGATTCGTCCAGATCGCCAGACTTTACTGTTTTCAGCCACGATGCCTTGGAAAGTTGAAAAGTTAGCTAGGGAAATCCTTTCCGATCCTGTTAGAGTCACAGTTGGTGAAGCTGGGATGGCCAATGAGGATATCACACAGGTTGTCAATGTGATACCATCAGATGCTGACAAACTTCCTTGGCTACTTGAGAAGCTACCTGGAATGATTGATGAGGGTGATGTATTAGTTTTCGCTTCTAAGAAAGCCACGGTTGATGAGATCGAAGCTCAGCTGACTCTGAACAGTTTTAAAGTTGCCGCCCTCCACGGTGATAAAGACCAAGCATCACGAATGGAAACTTTGCAGAAGTTCAAATCTGGAATCTACCATGTGTTAGTTGCCACCGATGTTGCTGCCCGAGGTCTCGACATCAAATCGCTTAAGACTGTGGTTAACTACGACACTGCTAAAGACATGGACATGCATGTACATCGTATTGGTAGAACAGGTCGTGCTGGTGACAAAGATGGGGTTGCCTACACACTCGTTACGCAGAGAGAGGCTAGATTTGCTGGTGAACTGATTAATAGTCTTGTTGCTGCTGGTCAGAATGTGCCTCCAGAACTCATGGATCTCGCCATGAAGGTAATATTAACAGCTCCATTTCATTGACATCATTCTATTGATATATGCAATAAATTTCCTTGCTTCTATCTTACTAGCTCCATTCCACCACTATAGTTTCTTTTTGCATAAAACGAAAACATGATTGTTGAGTGAAATTTACCTTTGCGAATCAATAGGATGGACGATTCAAGTCCAAGCGTGACGGAAGAAAAGGAGGTAATCATATTTTAGCTATACTCAGTATTATCTATTAGATTTGGATCCAAAAGGAAAAAAAACAAAAAAAACTGTGATCAATGTTTTTCTTTGCAAATGTGTTTTTGTCAAGTGAGCCAATCCATCCAAAAACATGTGCATGATCTCTAAAACTCTCTTGTTACATAGGTGGGAAGAAAGGTCGAGGAGGAGGTGGTGGTAATAGAGGAGTACGAGGAGTTGATTTCGGTCTTGGTATTGGATTTAACTCGGAATCAAGTGGGACATCGTCTCAAGCTGCACCAAGTAGAAGCGCTGCTGCACCAAGTAGAAGCGCTGCTGCACCAAGTAGGAAGGGGGTGATCAGTTCTGTGAGAACCGGAGTAATGGCCCAATTCAAGAATAGCTTTGTGGCTGCTACGCCATCAAGCCAAGTTTATCCGAACAAGAGACCAGCCCTAACGGGATTTGTCTCAGGTGGGACCATTGGTGGGGACATGGGTAGAACTCAGACTCAAAATCAAACTCAAACTCCCCCGGTAGCAACTGGTCATAACTCCAGTCAAAAGAATCCACAAAGGTTTGTTTCTTTTTAGTTGCACTGTTTTCTTGTAAGGTTTGATTTATTATCTTTAGTGTTGGCTGACGACATATTTGACTTGTACTGTTGCAGTTCTGAAGATCGGCCAAGAGAGAGGAAAAGGAGATCTGGTTGGGATAACTGATTTCAAGTGTTTTTACAATATTGTTGAATCATCTGTCAAAAAAGACATTACTATCCTTTCTTGTTTCAGCTCTCGAATATCTTCTAAATATCACACGTGTTGTTTACTAGCTTACGAGAGAATGATACAGAAGAAAGGAACTTAAAACTTGTGTTACCACAAAGTTGCAAAATGAGGTGATGAAAAGTATTCAAATTACAAAGCAATAATACATCAAGAGGTAAAAGCGACAAGAAGTAAAGCTTTTCACATGTCTTGAAGCAAAGTGACGGACATGATCTCTATTGGTGCTTTTGGTTGATAATGTTCATCTGTCTCAACCTCCTGGATCTCCTGAACGACGTCTTGTCCCTTTGCAACACGACCAAAGACTGTCAATTTCTCGTTCAGATCTGTGATCTGAGAAGATACAATGAAAAAGTCAAATCCTCCTTGCTCGTTTTTAGCTTTGGGAGTTCCCACCATGAATTCTTCTTGTTTTAAACTGCACCAATACAGAGATAGAAAGAGCTTCCATAATCAGCCAAGAACCAAAAAGTCAACGCCTTTTTTTATTAGCTAAACGGTTTAGTAAGTGGCAAACCTGGTATGAAGATCATTCCTTTGAAGAGTCCAGTCTTTGACAGCATCGAACTCAGCAGAGTGGCCAGCTTGAATGACAGAATGCTTTACAACTCTACTGAATAAGAAACCTTTGAAATACCCATCTTGACTGACAAAACACAACACACATACTGTTATATAAGAAATGTGTTTTTAAGAAAATGGCAAGCAAATACAGTATGAAGAAGTTTAGCTTACGATAAGTTGATGAATTCGTCAACAACGTTGGGAGCAGCATCCTTGAACAGTTCAATGGTCACTGAACCTTTGCCCGTATCCAAGGTCTAGAGTTCAAACAGAGGAAAATATAACATTAAAAACAAAGAGAAGATATTGGGGTATAATCGTGGGATGATAATAAAACTCACAGCAAACCATGGGAGATTAGTAGGAGTCTTCTTCACTCCCGGGAAGGCTGAATCCTACACAACAGCAAGACAATCATTTGACAAGGCGTATAAATACGAGAAGCCATAGACAGGTGTCATAGAGAATAATAGTACCTGAAGAAGTGATCTACCATTGTGCGTTGGGATCTCAGATCTGTAAGCCACAAGAGTTTTCCTCATTTTTCTCTAAACTAATACAAAATCATAAGAAGATGATAGAATCAATCTCAAACCTCAGGGTCCAACGTCTGTAGGCGGAGAAGAGGAGGAAGACGGCCAAAAGCACGGCTAAGGTGTAAATCACGATGTTGGTTATGCTTATAGGAGAAGGTCCTTTCTTCTTCTTGCTTTGCTGCAAGAGAGCTTGCGGCTTGATCTTCGCCATTTTTGCTTTTTAGATCCCAAGACAAAATCATGACCAAATAGGAACAATCAGACAAAAGGCATATCAGATTCGAAAACCGGTAGGGAATAAATCTCTGTGAGATCCATAAATCACCGATCTAGATAGTACTGAGAAACTTAACTAAACACTTACCTTCTCTTCTCTTCTTCGTTAGTTAGTTGAAAGAGAATTCAAGAGTAAGTTGGAGTTGTTTCTGCGAAGAGAGTGGTTTCTTTTCTTTCTTTAGTCTGCGAATCTATTTCCTTTTTAAAGGGAAGATGATTGATCGATGATGAACCTTCTCTTTCGTGTAGAGGCACTTGAATACAAATCTATTTTATTTTAAACCATTACTATTATTAGTGAGAAATATAACCCTTTTTAGTTTGTTTGTCACAAAAATAGCTTTTAAGGAAAAAAATGACCAAAATATTTTTTTTAGAAGTTAAAAAATTCATTTATATGCATTTATACCCCTAGGGTTAACTAATTTGCACTTTAGAGTTTAGAGTTAAGGGGTGTTTTTGGGGTTAAGGTTTCAAATTTCAAAAAAAAAAAAAAAAAAAATCAAAATTTCAAAAAAAAAAAATCTATTTTAGTCATTTATTTTTTTAGGGTTATTTTTGTGACAAAAACTTAAAAATGGCTATTTAAGATAATTGTCCATTATTAATAGTACTCTTTAATTTTTCTTGGTTTGGATCAGGTTAAATTATAGTAGGTTTTATTTACCAGATAAGCTAACTCAACTTTTAATTAAATTCAGTTGTCGGTTTTTTCTTTGCTATAGCAAATATTTTTAAAATATTTTTAAAATATTTTATGTAATTAATCCAGCCAAAATATCTGGTGGATTTATATATCAAATGACCAAGAAAGCGTGCAACTATTAAAGCTGTGGTGGACATCCGTAGAATGTCTTGTTGCTCACAAACAATTGAGCAAATGCGAGACTATAAGCTGCAGAGGTTTCTAAACAAAACATACACCATCTCTCTTGATGGCTCATCAGTGCCCCCTTAATATACGTTTTCTCACAATCTCAAAGTTTATGGATTCCAACAAATATTTACCAAATGTTTCGATTCTTGAAGAAATCAACTTATTTTTTCTACTCTTTTCTTAGCTCTTTTTCAATCTCCTTTCCAAAATACTTGTTTAGCGAGTTTTTCTGTAATGAAACAGAAGAATGCAAAGAATGATATGATATTAAGATCTTGTGAGATGTTATTATTAGCTTTCCTTTTAATAAAGAGAAATCAACTCTTCAATTAATTACCTGAGACATTTTTATGGACATGTTGTTTCAACAGCCACTCTTATTTCTACCGGATATACTGAATTGTTCTCCTCATCCTGGAAACACACACACACATCAGATGAAAGTTTGGAGTTTACTCTTCTTGTAAGAAGATACTAACTATTTAGAAGTGTGTCACTACGACATATTCTAGAAAAAATATCTAACCACTGTGGATGAGGATTCTTGTTGGAGCTTAGTAGCCTGTTGCAGTAGAGGAGACTGAACTTGCTCGGTGTTTTCGATTGCATTTTGGCTCTTACTGTTTAACGCGGGAGATGCATTTTTTTTATCTTGTAGCCTTATTTGCTCGTCGAACCATCTCTCAAACATGGAGTACTCCTCTGGTTTCTCCCACTGTGTGTTCCACCAATATAATCATTCTAACTAGACAATTGCTTCAGTGGAGTGCAGCACAATGAAAGAGGAATAAGGTATTACCGTGCTTTCGCAAGTGACACAATGATAGTAATACTTGTTCCCATCAGGACAAGTGTGTTCACTCCAGTCACACTCTTCTGTACTCTGGTCTTCATGAATGACATTTGAGTGAGTAGAAATCTTCTGACCATCGCTTCTAGTCTACAAAAAAGTAGTATAGATAAGAGATTTATGAAACCTAAACCGTCTATATAAACTCGTGGTCCAGAGTTCAAAATCCATATACCATTAACAGATCTCACTACAAAAGGAAGGAGTACCTCCATGCTGGTAGTCTCAGATTTATGATGCTTCTCAAAATCTTGAGGTGTCATTTCTTGATGTAGCGGTTTTTGAAACTCGGATACTGCTTGAGCATTTTGCTGCGGGAAGTGATTAGGCTGCGAAGCGAAATCAACGACTCTAGGGGCTGCAGGTTCTTTGTTTCCCCACTGGGAATATGGTTGTGGGTGCCAATTTGGCATTGCAGGTGGAGCGTTAAAGTTAGACCTGAAGACACATAACAATTGAAATATGTTGAGATGATGGAGTACTAGACAAGATGTTAGGATTGTATTATTATTGCTGCTGCAAAACTTTTAAAAGCAAATCTTTCAAGAACAATAACTAAGTGACAGAACCACATGTAAAGTACCAAGAAGGTGAGTTTACAGTTCAAAAAAAATTTAGGTAGATCCTCAACCAAATAACGTAGAAAAGGAATAACAAACAGTAGAACCTTGGTTCCCCTAGACGAGGTTTTTTAGGGTCTGCAAATCTAACAATCAAAGGCTGATCAGAACCCTGAAAGGAAGACAAAGGAAGTCATGAACAGTGGACGCCAAATAAACACTGAGATACAACAAAGAAGTATCTGAACTACCCGCATGGTAAATACTCCATTTAACCCTTTGATTGCTGCTAGTGCCATCTCCTTACGAGAAAACTGAACAAATGCAAACCCTGCAGAGAGCAAAGCAATTAGTTAAAAGAAAGGTTTCATGCACATCCAGAACATTAAATTTAAACAGAGGCTTGAAGAAAGAACAAAACTAACAAGATATTAAAGATATACAGGAAGCTTTACATCAGTTACTGAGCAGGTGAAGTATTCACAATACAATTTAAGATCTCTTAAGGGCAAAGGACATACCACGGCTAACCTTCATGTCGTCGACTGCCATATAAATATCTTCAATGACTCCGAACCTACAAAATACCTGAAAAAAGGAGGCTTCGTTCACATCAAATGAAGCAAAATATAACTGGAGAAAAATAAAAATAAAATTCTTCACCGTTCTGTCAATTGTCAGTGACAAAAGAATTGAGATTAACTGAAAATGAATAACGTAAAATGACTCCAACCATACCTCATGGACGTCCGTTTTTGTTGTTTGCTTGTTGAGGCATCTAACATATAATTTATCTGGAATTTGCACTGTTGAAACACCTAAACTCAAGATAAAAAGAGAATACACAAATGAGAAGAAAAAAAGAAGAGGGAGAAGGAGAAGCAGTTGAAGGAAGGCATGAGAAATCAAAATACTAAGTAAGGTGTCGAACAGTCTACCAACCATGTTGTTGTCTTCATATAATTACGTTCTATCTAAAATTTTCTGTTCCTAAGAGCATGAAAGAGCAATCTTACCAACCCGTTCACGTTCTGCGTCGGCATATCTGACCTTGACTGCAGACATTTCCTGAAGTAATGAAAGATATAAACCTTTGAAAATAATCATACATCAGTGAAGAAACATTTTGAAGCGAAGACCCACCCCAGGAAAGGTAAACTGATCTGTTAAAGCTGCAATAGCGGCGTTACCCTCTTCTAACTTTTTGTACTTAACAAAACAGTAAGCTGCAAAGAGTACATAGATAGAGGATGTTATGTCACAGTAAGAAGCAATGAAAGGCAGTAAAAAGAACATCCTCAAGTCACCTGCTCGTTCACCGCTCATCTTATCTTTGGGTAGGATGATCTCGGTGACATTGCCATACTTTTCAAACACCTGACGGACCTGATAAAACACAGAGTGTGAAACAGAATCTCAAGGAAAGCATTACAAAGAAACCAAACTCACATCGTCTTCCTTTGCTGTCCTTGGAACCGGCGCAACGTATAACTTGGCAATACAACCATCAGCAGCAGTAGGATCTTCAGTAGTTAAAAGAGTCACAAAAGTTTACACCTTTTCTTCTGATATGAAGAAAAGAATCAAACTTGGAGATGTTACCTGGGGTGGAGGATAGAGAGCGTCTCTTCCTCAAGCTGCTGCCGCCGCCGCCGCAAGGANGCTCGTTCACCGCTCATCTTATCTTTGGGTAGGATGATCTCTGTGACATTACCATACTTTTCAAACACCTGACGGACCTGATAAAACACAGAGTGTGAAACAGAATCTCAAGGAAAGCATTACAAAGAAACCAAACTCACATCGTCTTCCTTCGCTGTCCTTGGAACCGGCGCAACGTATAACTTGGCAATACAACCATCAGCAGCAGTAGGATCTTCAGTAGTTAAAAGAGTCACAAAAGTTTACACCTTTTCTTCTGATATGAAGAAAAGAATCAAACTTGGAGATGTTACCTGGGGTGGAGGATAGAGAGCGTCTCTTCCTCAAGCTGCTGCCGCCGCCGCCGCAAGGACTAAACCCACTACTCGGTGGAAGCGGCGGAGCGTCAACGATCATATTGGGTTGCTGTTGTTGGGAGGGGTAGTGATTATCAGAATGCGGCTGATTGAAACGCTGATCTCTGTTGTCGTTCTGTGGGAATTGGTGGAATCCAACGGCGGCGACATGGTGGTGCGACGGATGAATCTGAGGGATGTAGTTGTTATTGTTGTTGTTGTTGTTATGATAGTACGGAACTTGTGGTGGTGGAGGACCAGGTCCAGGGAAGGCGTTGGTGACGCGTCTTTCCATCCAAAAACCTCTACTTGACTCGATTAGTGGAATCGGCAAATATCTCCGGCGCCGGTTGATAGAGAGAGAAAGTCGTAGGTTTGATCTGGTTCGGTTAAATTAAATCTTAGTACAGAAACGACATCGTTCCAAGCTATTAATTGTTACGACTCATTTTGGATCAAATGCCAATATATTCTTAATGAAAAAAAAACAGTTTCAAACACTCCTTTCTGTTTAACTTGTTTCTATCCGTAATTTGAAGATCAGCGCATTCTTTTTAATGTTGCTATCATCACCACATTTGCTTCATCTTCAACAAGTCTTCCGGCTTAGTTTTTTTTTCTTTTTTTTATCTTTTTATCTTTTCATTTTTCATATTTTTGTAGTTTTGTTGTTGCGGTTTTTCGTTTGGCTCAGTAATACGTGTATGGATGGTTTGACCTTTGGCTCTACCGATCAAGATGCTCCGAACGATCCCAAAGTGATTGCTATAGAACTTCAAACTGAACAAAAGGATCAGGAGCTCAAATGAAACATTGGGGATCACTTTACACGTCCAAGAGACCATGAGGAACACTTCCATCAACCCAAGATATTTTGAAAGATAGTCAATTCAGCCACTTCTTCGGTAATATCGAACTTGGACGAGCTGGATGGACTGACACATACCTCATCGAGCTGCGTGAGCTGGTTCTAGGTGATGATACGAGCATGGCCGAGGAGAAGGAGATGGACAAACCATTACTTGAACCGGATGGACCAATGACCCGAGCTAGGACCAAAAAGCTTAGAGAAATGGTCGTGGTCTTTGTTAAGAAGATTGATCAGAAAGAAGACAAGAAAGAAGAAGCCTAATCCCTTTTGATATATCTTTGGGCCGACAAAAGGCCCGACTACTTCAACCACCTAATTCACAACCTGGTTGACCCATTCGCCCATATCACTTACTCGGTGGTCGACCCACTCACCCAGACCACCTGCTCACACGTCAGAGTCACCAAACCCGGTCGACCCGTTTAACCCACTCACCCGCCTGAGTCATCATAACCCAGTCGACCTGCTCGACCCGCTCACCCCCCCCCCCCCCCCCCCCCCCCCCCCCCCCCCCCCCCCCCCCCCCCCCCCCCCCCCCCCCCCCCCCCCCCCCCCCCCCCCCCCCCCCCCCCCCCCCCCCCCCCCCCCCCGAGTCACCCACCCGGACGACCCGCTCGTCCGACCAGCCAAGAACCGCGGTCTACCAGAAATGAAGAGTTGCTCCGAATACATGTTTTCAAAGTGTTGTCTTGTTTTCTGTTTTAGTCTTTGGTCAAGTCTTTGTTTATTTATTTTTGCTTTTTTTTCCCTCATTGCCTTGCTTATAAAAGGCTTAAAAACTCTTATGAATAAAACAACCCTTGATCTTTCTTTTTATAAAATGAGTGCAAACTCTTTTGTTCCTTCGTGAGCATCTTTGATTGTTAGTGTGTTATATCTAGCAATCGACTTGGCTGAATATTTGATGTGTCATACCCAAAGGGAAAGCCATTATAGGGTAAATCAGAAGACCTTTTCGCAATCTTATGTGCGACCTTTCGTTCCCAATCTTTCGACCAAGGATCTATCAAATCACCATCTAAGAAGTGCATTATTGGGTCAGTTCATATTACGTGGTATCAAAGCCCACTTGATTGATCGGTATAAATTCTTATCATCTCTCTTTCTCATCATTTTCTCTTCTTCTCTTCTTTTCTATTTATCTACTGTAAGGGAACCGAGCACATGGTTGCTTACAAATTAAAATAAAAAAATAAGAAAAGAAAAGAATCGAAATAAAAAAAGATGGAAGAGAAATCCGATCGATCTCGGAGAAATCCGACCCCAAGTGGTAAAATCGGTTCCCAAAAGAATTATTATTCAACTTGCTATCTTAAACACTTTTTTTTGATTTGATTGAAAGATTGGATACTTATTTGATCTTGTTTGTTTCAAAGGAACCATTGAGAAACTCCCCGTCTTACCATCTTTGAGAGAAATACTCGTGAGAGAGGGATTATTTTGTTGTGTTTAATGTTTCTTTTAAGTGATTTCAGATTTTAAAGATGTCCAAGCAAAGGAAGAACATGCTCCACGATCCTCAGATGCAATCCTTGATTAGAGATATGATGCAGTTCATTAAGAATAGATCAGTAGCAGCCTGTAAGAAAGAGGAGAGCAAGAGACATCATGTAAACAAACGAGAACAAAGGAGATTGGCATTTGATAAACGATTTGAGGAGTTCAAAAAAGAGTTATCCAGATCGTTTCAGTTGAACCAAACAAAGTAGCTAAGACACATCCTACTTGTTCTGGTGAGCCAACAAACCAGTCCATGAAGGAGAAAGCAGATCCAAAACCGAGTGTTGATGTCATTTCAGTCACTGCTGGCCAAGAAACTGAAACCGAAACTCTTTTGCCACTGAAAAAAGAAAAGAAACAGGTTTGGTTGAGCTCGTGGAAACACACACATCTTCTCTAGTGATGGCTTGTGAGGACAAGATTGAAGTGTTTTTCAATCAGTCGTTGGCTGGACAGCTTTTTCTATACAATTTTGAGTTTTGCTAACCATACATATGTTTTATCTAGATGTTTTATTTCTTTGACTCAGGTTAATGGTGAAGGACCCATTGGCGTACCATAGACTCGTAAAAGGTTTGGACATGATTTTTTGATCAAGGAGCAACCCAAAAGATCCATTCCCCTGATTTTCGAAACAAGCAATGTGAGGAAAAATCTATGGTTCATTCATTTCCTTGTTTTAATGCTTCTAAACTTGATAAAAGTCACTGGTTTTGTACATGTTAGGAATTGTTATGTTTCTGATCATGCTTTCAAAATGTGTTTCAATCATTTGACAAGCTTGTTCATTGGAAGTTCTGTATGCATAAAAGTTTCTTGTTGAATGAGAAAGAATCATGTGAATTTGCTAGTCTTGTGTCCACGTTCTTGATTAAGGATTTTCATCTTGGAAATGAATTTCCTAGGATTAAAGATGATTCTATGTTTCTGTTTTCTGCGGATTTTACTATGTCTCCATTCCCTGATCCATGTCCTAAAACTCATAATGCTCGGCACATGTTGAGACCATTCTCTGTGATTTTTGTTGCTATGAGTTGTGATGACATATTGGTCTATAATACTTTGTTTGATAAGCCTGAAAAGCTTTTGATACTCTCTCCAGATGTGCTAAGAACAAAGAGCTCATTTACTACTTAAAAAAAAAAAGACTTTATGTCGCACATGTGATGCTGGTTGTTTAGTGTTTGTTTTGAGTTCCAATGTTGATGCAAAGGACAAAACAAGCTGGGTATGGTCTGCTCTAAAGTCAGATAAATAAGTGCATCGATTATGTTGTCTTTTTTGTTTTTTACTGAAATTTTGATAGAGATTTTAGCATCATGGCATCCTTGCTCACTAGAGAGATCAAAACAAATGTAGGTTTCAAAAAGAGAAAACCTCCATAAAATCATCTACTGAAAAGATAGTTCACTTCTGCACCAGTCTTGTGTTCATATAATTTTATAAAGAGTTTGGAAACTGACTTCGATAGTTTTGGTGTACGAATTGAAACGGAGCCAAAAACTGAGCATCATGCTTTAGTCAAAGATTTGCAAACCTGACTGCACCATCTTTGGCCAAACAAACTGGTGAATCACACTGACCATGAGCTTATGGAATGCTTGAAAGACCAACATGAACTGCACAAAGGTCATGGACGAGTAGATAAGTTCATACAACCAATTACTCATGAAATCTGATAAGAGAAATGTAAAGAGGACATTGAGTTCAATGCTCTGTCTCAAATGTACGAACTCGTCTTTGATGTTGATAATCAGTTTCTTGGACTGCTTATGACTAGGATTGTAGGAGTTTGTGACTTCGTGATCTATGAGAAAGCACCATTCACTTCATGTCATAAAGCTGATGATTCTTCTTTTGTTGCTGATTTGTTCTTGAAAAATGTTGATCGATTGCATTGCCTTCCTAGAGCCATTGCTGAGTTCTTTTGGTACTTAAGGATTACATTGATGCATGTTATCATAAGAAATAACAAGAAGACTCATACTGATTGTTGGCCCTCTGATAAGTTTGTTTGTGAACATATTGGTCATTCTGTTTTTCAGTTTCGATCTTGCTATGCTACTCGTTTGAATCTTCTTCTAAACATATTGTGGATACCAATTAGTTATATCTCTTGCGCATTTGATGTGGTTTCTTTAGTTATTTTCAAAGAACAGGGAAAGCATAAGTGGGTGGATCAAGAGGAGTATGATGACCATATTGATTGTGGACCTGAACTGATGTTAAGAAATGATTGAACATTTTTTAGTAGACTTTAGACATTTTCTATCAAGGTGAGCCAAATTCAGTTATATGTTTCTTTGATACTGAAGCACTTCCTTGGAATATAGGGAAAACAAATATAATGTCAAATCTTTTTCAAGAAAGGGGGATGATACCTGCATGGATGGCTCAACCTTCGACTCTACCGATCAGGATGATCCGGAAAATACTCCGAACGACCCTGAGTGATTACGATGGAACTTGAAGCCGAACTAAAGGATCAGGAGATAAAATGGGACACTGGAGATCACTTTACACGTCCAAGAGACTATGAGGAAAACTTCAGTCTACACAAATTCAGCTTGGTTTAAGATGTTTTGAAAGATAGTCAATTCAACCACTTTCTTGGCAAAACGAGCTTGGACGAGCTGAACACTTAGGGAGAGCTGGATGGACTGACACTTACCTCATCGAGCTGAGTGAGCTGGTTCTAGGTGATGATACAAGCATGGCAAAGGAGAAGGAGTTGGATGACCATCACTTGAACCGGATGGACCCTAAGACCAAAAGGCTTAGGGAAATGGTTGTGGCATTTGTTAAGAAGATGGATCAAAAAGAAGAAGCCCAATCCGTTTTGATATGTCCTTGGACCGACCAAAAGCCCATCAAATTCAACCGTCCAGTCACAACCCGGTTGACCCACTGGCCCAGATCACTCACCCGGTGGTAGGGTTTTTAATATGGGCTTTTGTCAATAGGGTTAGCCAGCCCGCATTCATTTTTTTAACCCTAAACCTGTTGCTTTTTGTTTGGGTTAAAATAGGGTCACCTTCAATGAAACTCGGGCTAACCCTAAGCCCGTTACCTTTTTTATGAAAAAAAAATGACGAAAACGATGTCGTTCTCTTTCTTTTCACCACCTCTTGGCCGCGATTCAGACATAAATCAGAAAGGTGATTTGCGAGAAACGAGTTGCAAACTTGATCCTGAGCTTGATCATCCAATATCTAGGTTTGTTCTGGGATGAATCGGATGATTCAAGCACTTTTTGGGTTTGTGGGTTTGTGGGTTTATGGGTTTTTTGAAATCGATCTAGGTTTTGTGGGTTGGTGGGTTTTTGTGATTCACGATTCTAGGGTTTCGTATTAGTAAGTGAGAGTCGAAACCCATTGATGTTTATGAAACATTGAAACCCCATTGTTGGTTGTTGATGTTGGAAGTGTAAAGTTAGAAACTTTCTTATCTCTATGCGATTGTAAACTATGCTCTAACATAAAGCCTAATCCTTCTTTTTTTGAGTATATGGCAACTTTCGTTGCAAACATGAGTAGCAGTCTTATGGATTGTAGTTTCCAAAGAGTTTTCCCTCTTTTCATTGTAGTTTGTGCTTAAGTTTACGACTTTTCAGGTTACAATTGTAGTTCTCTTAACCTTTATTGGCAAATGTATTGATGCTCTCAAGATCAGACTCATATTTTATTTTTGTGTGTTAACAGGATGGGAATGAGGTTTTATTTAGGATCAAGAGAAGCACCCAACTGAAAAAGCTCATGAATGCTTATTGTGACAGGCAATCCGTGGAAATGAACGCCATTGGCTTTTGTATGCATTTTCTGTAAAGTTCACTCTGCATCTTCTAAACTTTTTAAAAAGTTCTGAAGTTTGTTTATTTTACTTAGTTCTGGAGTGGATGTGGTTTAGCATCTTCCATTCTTTAATGTTAGAGACTTGAAGTCTTGGAAGAGTGTAACTTTGGATTTATAATTTTATGATACATTATACAATTATGAATAAAAATATGTAAACTTTGGATTTTTTAGTTTCATGATAAACTTTTACAGTTATAAATAAAAAAGTATGTAAGCTTTGGTTTTTTAATCTCATGCTTTATTAAAAACAAAAATTGATATAAAAGAGTTATTGATTTGCAAGAAAAAAATAAATGGGCTAACCCTGTACCAACCCTAACCCTTAACTAAAAATAGGATTAAAATAGGGCTGGATTAAAACAGGGTTGAGCTTATATTACACAAAAGAGGGTTAGGTTCTAATCCTGTAATTAACATCTCTACCCGGTGGTCAACCCACTCGCCCAAATCACTCACCCGGACCACCCTCTCACCCGCCCGAGTCACCCACCTGGACGACCCGCTCGCCCGACCAGCCAAGAACCGCGCTCAACCAGAAAATGAAGAGTTGCCCCAAAACATGTTTTTCAAAGTGTTGTCTTGTTTTATGTTCTAGCTTTTGGTCAAGTCTTTGTTTATTTATTTTTGTTTTGTTTTCCTCATTGCCTTGCTTATAATAGACCTAACTTATGAATAAAACAGCCTTTGGTCGTTTTTATAAACTGAGTGCAAACTCTTTCGTTCCTCTTGAGCATCTTTGATTGTTAGTGTGTCATATCTAGTAATCGATTTGGCTGAATCTTTGGTGTATCATATCCAAAGGAAAATACATTATAGGGTAAATCAGAAGATCTTTCTGCAATCTTCTGTACGACCTTTTATTCCATCAATCCTTCGATCAAAGATCTATCAAATCACCATCTAAGCAAGTGCATTCTTGGGTCAGTTCATATTACCCCGGAACGATCCTTATCGGCTTATGTCTCCGGAAAGGATGTGTTCCTTACCGGTCTATGTAAAACTTTTACGTTTTTAATATAATCTAATGTATGACAAAAATACTCTTCTCTATTAGATCATTTATTTTTATTTACTTTTAATTCAAAAAATTATTAAAAACTAAAATCTTTTATTTTCTTTAATCTTTTTACAACTTATGTCATTCATCCTTTAATCCTAATTGATTCACTCTCCCCTCCTCCATCACAAATATAAACTCACAAATATAAACTCACGCCTCTCTTCTTCTCTCTATTCTTATTCTTCTTTTGTTCAAAATCTTCTTCTTCTTTAATATTTGTTAATTTTCTTTTCTTGTTATTCAATTCTCATTTATCCACATCTAAAGATTTATACAATTGCAAGAATATATGAAAAACACAAAAGGTAAAACTAGAGTCCAGAAAAACAGTTTTACTATCATTCAAGTTTAAATTGGTAAAATTGTATGAGTTGAAAAAAGTAGGGTTTTAATTATACTAAGTTATACAATTGTTCGTGTACAACTTGGTAAAACTAAATTTCATTAAATTTGAAAATTTGAAAATCTAAAATACGAAAATACAAATTGAAAATTGAAAATATAAATTTATATTGAATTAAGGGAAAAATTAGAAATACTTATTTTTATTAAGAATAGAGGAATATGTATATTAGTGAAAGTATGAGAAAAAAAAAATCTCCTTTATGAACATTTTAGATTTTGGTGCCTCTCATTATTATAAAGACACTCTCAGAACATGATTACTCGAAGTTATAATTAGAGCATTAGCAAATAATTAGCTACAACTAAAATTTATGCTATTTATTACCCAATCAACAAATATTATAAAGTATTTAAAATATTATTTAAAAATGTAAATACTCTCTAAATACTCTTTGCTCAATGCTTTCAAATGAAACTTTTGGTAGAATATTTTTAAAAATAATTTAATATAATTAATTATTTTATTTAAGAATATCAAAAAATTATATTTGTATACAAAAATAAAATATATATTTTTAAAGGTAATAATATTTCACATTTAAAATATAGTTAAGTATGATTCATAGAAAATTAATATATATATATATATATTATAAATATAAATATATCTATATATTTAGAATAAACATGTTATATATCATATAATAATTGTATATGATATTTTTATATGAATTATTTCAAGATCTACCAATAAATTTATTAAATACATTTATGATAGTATTGGTTTTGCAACAATTAACATATTGTTTCTATAGCATATTGCTAATGTTTTATCATTATCTCTATCTGACAAGGTTTAAGTGATTGATTAAATATCTTCATCATATTGTTTTAAAAATAATATGTTATATGAAAATATGACATGGATCATATTTAATTATGACATGACTTATACGTTTATGACACAAAATTCAAATCTAGATATTTTAAAATAAGATATTAATTATATAGTCATTATCAAAATTAAAAAGCATAAGCAAAATACTGTAATTCTTAAATTAAACTTACTATAAATTATACTTAAAAGTCACTAAAAAGAAACTAAAAATATTCATTATTTATTGTTATTTTATATATTTAATGTTTATAATGATAATTCATCCAAATATGGTAAAATTGTAAAAAGTATTCATTCATAAATTCATATTTCATAATAAATTGCTCTATCTTTTAGTATTTATAATATTTTAGCTCTGCAAATAAACTTTTCTGAAAATTTATATGTGCTTTATACTTTCAAAAGTTAGATTTACTTCTACAAAATAAATATTTTTTTTAAAAAAATATATTTTTTTAAAAATCATTATTATATTATTGGTATCTCAAGAAACCATCTTCAATTCAGATTGGAGGTCGTAACTCGCTTGCATGAACATCTGGCCTAGTTGTTCAGAGTGACTCATTCAAAGTTAGAACGGACGTGGGACTTCTAGCTGGTTTTTGGTCTTAATCAAAATCTCTCAGAGGAAGAGAGATATGACAGATACTTGGGGATAGGGACACGCTAAGGATAAATGATTGGATTATGCACACTAGAATTACATTTTTTGGATAAGTGAAGAGATTACTCGATCCATATCATATATTTTTAAAATATTTAAATAGGGTCTTGTGTTGAAGACCCGACACTTCAGTAAATGTGTCAATAACCTCAACCAATTCAATATTGCTTTAAAAAAGTTACTAGAAAGAGCCAACTTTTCGATTAAATAAAAATGTTTTGATATGAATTAGTATTTTGATTTTTGTACATTATTAAGCTAAAAGATTGTTAAATAGAAGAAGCAAATGATTTTTTTCTTTAAATTTATATAATTGATCAATTAATTATTTAAAATTTATATGTATACTCTTATGTTACAATTTTATCTTTATATTTATGGACATTTTAAAAGAGTTACATTTTTGAACCAGTGAGACATTTTTTTGGACAATAAGATTTACTAATTACCAGACTTTTTGCTCATTTAAAAATATACATTTGTAGAAATTCTAATAGTCATATCATTACTTTTGTACATGATCCAGACCTGGAGTTGAACCGATAAATCATGTGATTTGTATATATTTCGGTTCAAATTTAGTTAAACAATAATATTAAAAAACAGATAAAACTCAGTAAAAATCTAAAAATTCATCGTTAACCTGTGATCTGACCTTGATTACCCCGATAAAAACCCCATACAAATTTGATGACATTTTTTGTAAAAAATAAATGTTCCAATAGTACATAAATTTGAATAAACTTTCTGATTTGTGATTCTTAAAATTTAGATAAAACTTTTATTATATTACTTAAACAAAAAAAAAGAAAATGGTGATAGAAAAAACTAAAATTTTGTGTTATAATTCAATATTATTTTATTTGTATTATTGATATAAAATATTTGTTATCAGTATCAATTATTTGTTACAATTTACATTGCTATGACGCGTATGTAATGGATACCATAGTTATATTATGGAATAATATTCATATACTTTGTGTTGAATTTGAAATTCAAAATGCATTAGTTGGAAATCTTCAAAATTGATGGGCATATACTTTGTGTTAGATAAATAGAACCGGTTTGGAAATAATTAATAATTTTTTTATATAATGTTTGGGAAGTTATATTGAACTGTAAATATATTTATAATAGTATATGAACTCTATTACGTATATTATTGTTAGAGAATTCAATTATGTAATTTTTACATTATTTGTAACAATAATTTACGTAATTGAGTATGTTACCTTATATATGTTACCGTATATTTCTAAATTATTGAAATTACAACAACTTCTTTATGATCAAACAAAAAATATGTATTGATTTTACCATTATAACCTTCCGCGTGAAAAACTTACAAATAAGTTTTCTGAGAGAAGAGTTCTTTGTAGTTTTCTCGTTCAGTAAATTTTTAAAATAATTTAAAAATTTTATAAAAAAATATTTTGATGGGGAAAAAATTGAAATCATGTAAAAATAAACATTTTCTAAATGATATAAATTTATTTTTACTAAAATTGATTTATTTTTAACATAGATGATTGAATGTAGATTGAGTCATGATAGTTATTGGTTTAAGATTTAGTAACATATGTTATACTATTATGAGAAGACTTCCAGAAAGTATTCTGTATCGAAAATATTTAACCTAATTGGAATTTTTTCTCTTTCTTCCTTTCAAATGGTTGCAACAAAAATGTAATGTTTCTCACTCTAAAATTCTTCAATCTCTCTTTAATTTCTTTGAACATCAAAACACTACACTTTTATATCAATTTCTCATTTTTTCTTATGTCTTCTCACTAATTTATCTTCTTTTTGTAGGTTTTTCATTACATGGTTCTCATCTTTCACTCAATCAAAGATAGATCTATAAATTTTGGATATGTATTTTTGTGTGTTTATATATATTAGATTCTAAAAAGCTATAGATTCAACCTAATATGACTGTTTTATTTATGTTTAAGCATAAAAAATTTCAGTTTTGAAGTTTTTCTTTGTTTTGAAGTCATTTGAATGTTTTTGAATTTGCAGGTTTTATCAGATCTGAGACAAACTTTGAAAGACGTCTCAGAAGACTCCCGAAAGACTTATCGGAAGATTCCTTGGAAAGTCTTCTAATGTATTTTATGCTAGAAGATTTTTCACGAAGTCTTTCAAAGTCTTCTGCCCAAAGTGGTAATTTTGGATATGTATTCTCTGTGTTTTATATATTAAATTTTTAAAAATTTATAGATTCAACCTAATGTGACTGTTTTGTTTATTACTTAAGCACAAAAATTATTTTTGAAGTTCTCTTTGTTTTAAAGCCATTTGTATGCTTTTAAATATGCATATTTTTCAGATCTAAGTCAGACTTTGGAAAATTTCTCAGAAGTCTCCTGAAAGACTCTCGGAAGACTTTTCAAAAGACTTTCGAAAGACTTTTCAGAAGACTTCTCATCCTGATGCATTTTATGCTAGAAGACTTCCCTTGAATTTTTCAGGAAGTCTTCTGAAGTCTTCTACCAAAGTGGTACAAATTTTGGATATGTATTTTGTGTGTTTTATATATTAGATTCTCAAAAGTTATAGAACCAACCTAATTCTCTGATTTGAAGCCATTTGAATACTTTTGAATATGTAAATTTTTAGATCTAAGACAGACTTTGAATGACTTCTGAGAAAACTCTTGGAAAACTCTTGGAAGACTCTCAGAAGACTTCCCAAAAAATCTTCTAATGTATTTTATGCTAGAAAACTTTCCACAAAGTCTTTAGGAAGTCTTTGGAAGTCTTCTGTCCAAAATGGCACAAAGAGATAATGTCAAATGAAATCTAAGCTTATATCTGTTGAGGAATAATATCTAGTTATCTCAATATGTAATAATTGTGTTTATGATCTTTTTATGATTTGTATGTGTATTATTTTAGTTGTGATTTTTTTTGTAAACTTTAAGAGATGTTAATCAAAAGAATTTTGGTAAATATATTCATGTTTTGCCAAAAGTACTTGACATTATTGAAGTTATTGATACAACATACCAAGAATTTTTTTTAACCATTCTACCCACTCATAAAAAACACAACACAAAAAAAAACTAATAGAGAAGACTTCTCAAAAAAACTTAATCAAATTCACAAAAGATCAAAATTGAATTTAAGTGAAAGTTGAAATTTTAAATCTCATAAAAGTGAAAATTTATATCTTATGATCTAAAAGACACATTAAACCACATGACTTGATATTCTTGAAATTACTTAACACTATTGAAGTTAAAAAATATACTTTAAAGTTACTTAACACTCTTGAAAATCTAACGTAGAGAAGACTTCTTCTTGGATTACTTAGAAACATTAGTAAACATGAATATTTCAAATCTCATAATTATCACCAATTAAATTATGAATTTCTATCATGAGTCCCAATATTGACTAATAAACATGAATTAACAATAAAAATATGAAATGTCATTTTAAGTTTGAAGAAAATTAAAGTTTGATAAATATTTACGTAGAAGACTTCCGCATAAGACTTTTTACAAAGTCTTCTGGGAGAAGACTTTTTAAGAAATTTTATATTTAGGTCATTTTTGCAATTACAAATTTACAAAGGAAGACTTCTTAAGAAGTCTACTCTACAAAAGACATCTTGAGAAGTCTTCTTTTGTAAATATTGGCTTATTTTTGAATCTGGAAACTTTTCAAAAATGCTAGAAAAGACTTCTCGAGACTTCTCGGATAAACATATTAGTTTTGTAATTGACCAAAGTTTGTCGGAAATTTAACTTTTTATAGAAGATTTCTCGGAAAGTCTTTTGAAAGTCTTCCCGAAGTCTTCTGAAAGTCTTCCCGAAGTCTTCTGAAAGTCTTCCCAAAATCTTCCTTGCAGTTGACTATATTTGACTTTTTCAGAGAAGTCTTCTCTAACCTCGTAACTGAAGATTTGACTAAAATCCGGAATAAAACTTGAGAAGACTTCTACAGATGTTTTTCCGAAGTCTTCTCAAAGAATTCTTCTCATTAATGTTAAATATTTTACTATTATTTTTTAATTTCAAAAGTAACCTACACAGACTTCTTACGACAGTGAGAAGACTTCGGGAAGACTTCTATATAAGTCTTTTCCGATAAGTCTTTTATAAAAAGTCATATTTTTGACAAACTTTGGTCAATTGCAAAAATAACATGTTTATCCGAGAAGACTTCTCGAGAAGTATTCTCTGGAATTTTCGGGGATTTTTTTGTTAACAAAGGAAAGTTAGAAGACTTCTAGGGAAGTCTTCTCGACGGAGAACACATCTAACAAAATCTTCTGAAAGTCTTTCTGAAATCTTCTAAAAGTTTTCGCGAACAGATCTGGAAAAAAAGATTTCATACCTTGAATTTGTGAGATGACTTCCTTGGCTTCTTCAAGCATTCATAACTTCACTACAAAAGCTACCAACTTGTTAATGACAAGGCACTACAAGAAAATATTAGATATTCTGACAAAAATTCTGATGGATGGTTATATCGTCGGAAAAGACCGATGTCATTCCGATGAAATACCGACGAAAGTGTATAATCAACTTTCTCGGAATGTCGTCGGAAAATTCTGACGACATTCTGACCATTATGTGGTCGTAGGAAAATACCGACGATATTCCGACAAACTATAAGTTATTAGAGGATAAATTTTAGGAAAAAAATTTAAAAATCTAAAAAAAATAAAAGTGGTTGGAATATCATCGGACTATTCCTACGGTATATCGATGTAATCGAGTTTTCCTCATTGGATTTAAAATTCGTCAGAATAACATCGAAATATTCCTACCGAATTGTGATGGCTATTAGTTTTATACATTGGTTGTCGGAATATCATCAGAATATTCCTACGAAATTCCGACGATCATTAGATTTATACATGGATTAATCAATATAAATGTTAAATTGGATACCAAAATATTTTAAACAACCACACATTAAGTGTGTAATACAATATTAGTTCACAGTAACTAAAGTTTTTAAACTAAAAAAATCTTTACATATATATGTCAACATATTCCTAACATTTCTCAATGTAAGTTATATACTTACACAAACATATCCTGACAATCTAATAGTATGAAAATAATTTTGTATTAGATTGATACCTATACCCATTTTTATAGGTAAACCTCTTAGTAATTGTACATATATTAACAAAATTTTGTATTGGATCACCATAATGTGGTTTTCAAACCCTAAAACATATTTCGTCAGAATGTCGGCGGAATATTCCTACGACATTCTGACGAAATATGTTTGCCAATCAAAAACATGCACCGAATATGCTTTTTCGTCGGAATATCGTCAGAAATTCCCCATTTTTTAAGTAGTCCGACGAAATTCCGACGACTATAATAGGTTCGTTGGAATTTCGTCGGAATTTTTCATTTACATGGGAAAAAGAAATGCCAAAAGTTTTTAAGTAAACAGTGTAAACCACAAACCAACGAGATTCCGACGAAACCGGGGTCCTTAGTTTGTTTTAATATAAATATCTTTTCTTCTTCATTCTTCCTTATTTCTGACTATCTCTCTCGAAAACCTCTGATTTCTCTCCTTTTTCCGGTGATTTCCGGTGATTTTATCCCCAAAACTCACCAATCTCTCCCACCTATCCATAAACATGTAAGTTTTGTAACCTTATATATATATATTACCTTGGTTTAGTTTTAGATGGTAGATATGGTGATTTTAGGTTGTAGATGTAAAACTTTAGGAATCATTTAATAGTGTTAGGGTTTATATAAAACGTTTTTGTGTTTAGTATTTTTAAAAAATGTTTTTATATTTACTTAACTACTGTAATATTTTTAAAAACATGATAAAAATTATTTTTATATTTTTAAAATTATTATATATATTTAACAACGTTTAACTAATTTGTTTATAATATAAAACGTGTAATTAATTTATTTATAATATAAAAACGTTTTAACTAATTTATTTAGAATATAAAAACATTTTAAAACTTTTATGTATAAAATTTATATAACGTTTTTCAAGTTTTTATTATTTTTTGTTGTTTAAAAATGTTTTATGATTTTATAAAACATTTTAAGCTTTTTATAAAACATTTTAAATTTCTATAAAAAGTTTTTAAGATTGTTATAATTTAAAAAAACAATTTTCTGGTTCTAAAATTTATCAAAACATTTTTTATTTTTTCAAGAAAACTTTTCAATTTATATATCATTTTTGTGTTTTTTTAGATTTAATTGAAAAAATCAATTACAAAAAGTTTTTTAAAATTTATAAGAAAATTTCTCTTTTCTTTAAATATTTTCAATTTATAAAACGTTTTATATTTTTAAAATTTTATATAAACAATTATTTTAAAATAATTATATTATAAAAACGTTTTTCTAATTTCAAAATTTATTATTTATATAAAGAATTGAAAATATTTATTATAAAAAAATTTAGATTTAGTTTTAAAGTAATTAATTAATTTAAATATTATATTTAAATAAAATTTGTTTTATTTTTTTAAAAAATAGTTATTGTCCGTCCGAATTTCGTTGTAAATTAGTCTGTCCGCAATTAGTCCATCGGAAATTATTCTGTCCGAAATTCGTCGGCAATTAGTTTGTCGAAATTTCATCAGAAATATGTTCATCGAATTTCGTCTAAAATTTTTTCGTCGAAATTTTATCAGAAATTTGTCCGTGGCAATTTCGTCAGAACTTTGTCTGTGGAAATTTTGTCAGAAATTTGTCCGTGGCAATTTCGTCAGAAATTTGTTAGAAAACCCGATAAAATTGTGACAACTTTTTTTTTCGACGAGTTAGAACCGACGTTTGTTTTTGTCGAAAATGGCTTATTCTGATGAATTTTCGACGAAATCGTCCGTAGGAAACAAGATGTTTTCTTGTAGTGAGGAATCATAAGCTTTAATGTCTATATGAACCTTACGAAGCCTGGAATCAAAATCTTATTTTTTTAGATGAATTTAAAGAGAAAATAAAAGAGATGTGATTTATGTGTATGAGTAATAAGATATAAACAGTAAAAATCAAACTTTTGTGTATTAAGAGCTTCAAATTGATTGTTTATGGTGGTGTGAGTATTGAAGACAATGAAAATATTGTAAATATTTGGTGGAGATGAGAATGATACGGTAAAAGATTCAATTTCAAAAAAAAAAAGAAAAAATAATAATGATATTTTTGTGAATAACTCGAACTTTTAGGGTGAATAGAAAAAAAAAGTTTCAAAAGAAAAACATGAATTATTTTTTGTTTGACTTGATATTTTAGATCATATTTGAAAAAAACCTTATTATAAATCCATTAAATTACTAGAACCAATAACCCCCACGAACTAAATTTTAAATCATGTTAACTAAAATTTAATTTTCAAATTTTGAATAATTTAATTTTTAACTTTTGCACTCTAAATCTAGCTAAGATATCATATAACTAGTCGTATGAATCATTTGCTAGCTCGTAATTCCTTTTTACACCAGTGTCATCTCAAATTATTTCTATGTCCTGTTTAAAAGTATTAACATCATATTAAAATAAATAATGATATAATTTTAAAAATTAATAGTTCAACATATGTATATGTACCTATAACCTTTAAATTATAAAAAATATAAAAATTAAGATCTTAAATCCTAATTTAACTTAAGAAAGGAAATAATGTTCAACCGCTCTACTTACACATTACACATGTTAAAAGAAATTACTTACACATAACACATGTTAAAAGAAATGGTTTTGAATGACACACATACCATTTTATAGTTGGAACTCTTATTACCAATTAAAAATCCTTAATAGTTGTAGATATAAAATCATACTTTGAAATAATTTCTGAAAATATGAAAGTATTATGATTTTATAAATTGATATATTTTGGATAGCCTAGACAAAAAAGGAGGATATATATAACATGTGCATGCACGTTGAGCTTATATGACATACAACGTGCTAACAAGCGATCAATTTCAACCACTAAACTTTTCATCATGGCTAGTTTTATATATTAGGTACCTTCATTAGTTAGGTACTTTTCACGTTACCTTTGCAGCCCATCATAAACTATACACATACACTGCTCAATCATGCTTAATGTTAAGCTCATTATCTCAATCATTCGAATTTCGTTAATTAATGTTATATGAGACGTACATATATCATATATGTATGAGAGAACTACTAAGTACATTGTTTCGTGTTAACGGCGGTGAGAGAATACATAGAATCAAATAGTCTGCGAGAATATCTGATTAATATTGCCCTACGTAGGCCTGGGCATATTATCCGTAATCCGAAAACCGAACCGAAAAACCTAAAATTGAAATCGAATTGAAAATTATAAAAACCCGAACGGTTCTTATATTTCTAAATCTAAAAACCCAAAACCGAACCAGGACCGAACCGAAAACCGAATGGGTACCCGAATATTTTGAATATATTATAATTTTTAGTTATTTTTAATTTTAATATATATAAAATTTAATTTATAAAAAAAAATTAAAAAAATAATCCGAACTATCCGAATAACCCAAATATTTTTTTTTTTTGGGGTTTAACTCAAGTTTTTGGAGGATTTTTGTTTTTTGGGGTTTTAAACCCGAACCAAACCCGAATTATTTTTAATTTGGTTCCACTTTGGGTTTTATAGAAAAATAGAAACCCAATCCGAACCGGACATTATCCAAACCGAACTGATCCGAAAAATGTCTGGTTCCTAAACAGTTCCTAAATTCCCCAACCCGAATAACCCAAAAACCGAACCAACCTGAATAACCCGAAAATCGAACCAACCCGAACCGAAAACCCGAATGCCCAGCGCTAACTCCACAATCTGCTTCTTCTTGTTTTTCTTTCTTTTATAATATGAATAAACACACAAACACACGACGAGCAAAGAACATAATCTTTTGAGATGCTTCAATAAAATCCACTTACGAAAATAAAAATCTTAAATATGAAGTTCACAAATTCAAAGAAACATTGAAGATATCAGCATGTTCTTATGTCTTTTTCAACTAAAACCTTATCCCATTCGCCAACATCGTTATCTACTTTGTCTAGAAAAATAAAACACCTAAAACTACTCGGGGCTGCTTTTGTAATTGATCATATCATTAGTTTGTTTTTTTAATTGTTCATTAGTTGCGCCGGGTTATATTAGCTGGAAATAATGAGATGCAAAGGATCGGACCCAGAAAAACCAAAGGCATTATGACAACCAATTAGCCATATAATATCATTATCTATAAAAATGGACTGCATGCGTTGCTTGTATATTAGATAAGTATCTAATCTATAAAAAATAAAGCATAAATATAATTACATTCTTATCGTTGATTCGCCGACTTTCTAAATTTCATAAACTCAAACTAATTGGTCGGAAGTTAATATAAAATTATAAAGCGCAACAAAGGAAGAATAAGACAGGGTGTTTATGGTGACGTTAACGGGAAAAATGATGGTGTTCTTAAGCGTATAGGATAGTTGGATGATGATGAAAATCATGTGAGTGCATGTGCATCAATTGTTGTATTTTGGTGACACTACCTCTAATCTAATCTAAACCCTAAATATCTATCAAAAACAACATTTTAAAACACAAAAACAAAACAACCTTGTGGACACTTGTCCAAATATCATCCAATTCTTCTGGGATAGAAAAGAGAACCTTCTCAGAAGCTTTAATCTCCATTTTAAGTTATATCTAAAGGTCACTTACCTTTATCTATGTGTATATAAACTACAAGGCCGTCTCATATTGGCATCATATTAAATTATCTTTGTAGAGTTCTTATCACTTGTCTATAAACCATTCTTTCATCATTTACAAATTATGGGAGTAACATTAGAAGGACAAAGAAAGGAATCAATTTGGGTTTTGATGAGAAGACAAAGAGCTCGAAGGGCACTAGTGAAGAAGATCATGATCCGACCGAAGAAGAGGTTAGAAGCTCATAGAAGACCGTGTCGTGCAATTGATAGACGAGTCAAGACGCTGAAAGAGCTTGTTCCCAACACCAAACCATCAGAAGGTTTGGATGGACTCTTTAGACAGACGGCAGATTATATATTGGCTTTGGAAATGAAAGTGAGAGTTATGCAGACAATGGTTCAGGTTTTGACTGAAACTGATTGTGTCTAAACGACCTCTATATATATATATATATATTGTAAATCTTGCTGGGCTTTTAATCACTATTGTTATAATACGTGTTTCTAGTTTTTATTTGTTCGTTTTTAACTTCTTATTTTTAGTATCTTGTGTGATTGTCTTGCATTGTGCAGTATAGAAAAGAATTTGGTTTATGTTGCTGATGTAGACTCCGCGCAAAAGAAAAAAAATCGCGATATATATATATGACTGATTTTTTTGGGAATTACATCTGAAGTTCTAAACATACCAATTCATAATTCGATTATAATTGTTCCACGCACGAGAGTAGTTTTTTGTGCGCAAATCTATCATTGACAAAGAACGAAGAGTTATCTAGTTCTTCTATAATCAAAAAGAAAAAAGAAACACACTCGTGAGAGCCACGCGTCTCCCAAGCCCTAGCACTCGTCTTCTTAATTTGAATCGGCTTGGTCGTGCCTCTCCAGCGCTGTTCCGGCGTTTTGAGAGAGCTCTGCTGCTCCCGTCAACTCCATCTTCCTCTCCGGTGTACGATTTCCTCGGTGATACACTCCATCTGGACTCCTCATTTTTTGTCGAACGATGGTGTTAGGTGAGTTTGTCATTGACGAACTGAGATATGACGGGGGCCGGTGTTGTAGCATCGTTGGCTTCTCCTCCTTCTCCTATGCCGGATTGGTGGCTTCTCCTGAGGTTTGCGAAAGCTTTGTACATCTCCGGTAAGGTTTGTAATGTTGATATTGGCCATCTAACTAGAAGGACCTTCTTGGTGTGAGTTCGACTTGCGTTTATCGGTCCAGGGGTCTCTGACTGTGGCGTGAGCTCTGCTTCCTCTAAAGTCAAGTCTCCTTGGCTTCAATTCTTCCTAGTTCATCTCCCTTCCTTTTTCAGATTTGGCGTTGCTTGCTGCTCTGTTTTGATTAGCACTTCTAAAGTTACTGGTTGTGGAGTCTCTTCGTTTCATTATGGTTTTGGTTCACTTTGCTTCAAGAGAAAGTAGTAAGACTTTGGAGTGGTGATGACGAGTTCGACAGTGTAGGTTGAGCGCTATTAAGCTCTAGGGTTGATGTTGTCCCGCTTAGGGCCGGATTTTGGTTTCGGAAGATTGTCCCAGCTCGGACTTAGAGGGTGATCCTTGAACAGGTTCTCTTTGTTTCTTAAGAGGAATGTATTTTGTTAGGACGACAGTCAAGAGGATGCAGAAGATTGAAAAATAATCTTCTTGTTATTGTGTATTGATATATCAAACATTTGAAAGAAAGTAATATATTGAAAAGACTGCAATAATATAAATATGTAATTGTTAATAGAAAAGCCATGTTAATATATATCTTTGTTAGTTTTGTCTCTCATAATCCCATGGCAGCACTAATTTGCCATCTTTAACACTTCATGTTCATTTGGTCCCTACAACTGTACGTGAACCAATTTTTTTATGTATATCTGAAACATTAAAATTAAAAGAGAAAAGATATATCAAATTGCTCACCATATTATATATATTGAATGATTTTTTCAATCTACCTTTTGATGAAAAAATATTGTATAAAAGAAAAACAGTTCAGCAATATGATCTTTTCGTAGTGAAATAATGGAAGGCGTTTACCTTTTATCAAAAGATCTTCTTCCATGCATGTTTACATTTGCTTTTGTACACGCATGTCTGATTTACTAGCGGGTTGCCTTGTCTCTCCTTGGGTGGTGAAGCTTTTGGGTCTAGAGGGAGTGTTTATCTTTGGTGTTTTTGGGATTTTTGGGAGTTTATTTATTTCTTTTCAGACTTTCAATTTTATGTTTTTATAGATATTATTAGATTTATTTTATTTATTGGATTTATTGCTATTTATTGGATTTATAGTTTCTGGAGACAATTTATGAGGATTGATAAATGGAGATTTCAGAATTATTATTTATTATATTATTTCAGAAAGTACGGGTGTTATATTTTATGTGACAACCCGTCCCGCATATCCCGTCTCACAGCCATGTATGACATCGATCCTAACCTCTCACATGTGAGCTTTTATGGATTCTCCCATGTAAGTTATTGATGCGCTTGACGTTCTTCGAACCCAAAACGTTACCCTTTAACAACTCTTCCATAGAACAAGCTGTCACCAGTTGAGCATTTGGTAGAAACGGTTTAATTGCGATTGTGAAGGTTTCTTCCATCTTTGTTATACCGGCTTGATTCAATGGATGTGGAGCTTAAGCTCTTTTATCCTTAGTCGCTGGAAGTTGTTTGGTCAAATCAGGTTCTCACCTCATCTTCCACGGATTGTTTCATGCATGTCTTGCTTGTGGCTCCTTCACTGTATGGAGAAATATAATAAGTTTTTGTGTATTCTCCTCAATAAAGTTCAATTCATGGATTACGCTCAATCAAATTTATCTCTTGATTGTCTTCACTTTGTCCTAAGGTGTTATTTCTTTTATCTGATCTGATTTATGTATCCAAGGTTTTGATTCAGTTTCCTTTTGTTGTTGTTTTAGTTTCCCTTTCTTAGAGTTGTTTTAGTCTGTTGGCTTTATGTTCTACAAATGCATTCCACCATCTAACTTTCCTTGAAGTTAACATAATTCTAGTGTTTAAAATTTTTGTAAATAAAACTTGTTTAATCATAGAAAAAATTATTAGAAATTTTTTATTATGCAGATTTTAAACAGTTGAATAGTTTAATTATACATTTGTATGAATCAGAACCCAACTCTACTAATGCTAAATGAATAGGCAACATATGGCCCAAGCCAGAGAAAACGTTGTTGACTATACAGAACCCAGTTAAAACTTAACGGGCATGTGGAAAATATTAGAGTTAAATTCGTAAATTAGAATAAACCTATATGATCTCCTCGCGCCACAAACCCTAGCCTTCCTTTTCTCCGCTGCAAACCATTCGTTGAGTCCAAGTTTTTGATTCGATCGTCATGGGTACGGAGAGGAAGCGGAAGGTTAGTGATAGAACCAAAATAAGGATCACTCTTTCGGTATGGATGATATGGACTCAGATCCGGAAGGATTGAGAACTGATGGATCGAGGGGTGACACAATGGGTTGCGGAATAGCCCAAAGATACTACTAGAGATTCAAAGGCTGCCGGATGTGACGCACCGGTCCAACTCAACGAAGTGTTTCACTTGGAGATGACCTCACCAAGAGAAGTATGAATGTTCTAAGCAAAGAACAATGAGAGAAAACTCAAAAGAGAAGTAAGAAAATCGATGTGTATTTTTATTCATGGGATACTCACTTATTTATAAGGTTTGTGAGTCAAAGAAACATAAAGAATGTTGTGGGAAAAGACAACATTGAAAATAGAAATGAATGAAAACAAGACATAGAAAATAGAAATTTGACCAAGACTAGTCAAAGTTCGGAAACTGAGGGAGACTTGGCAAGATTCATTGACTGTCCAGGTTCATGATGTGTCCAGGTTCATTCTGTTCGTGCAGTTCCATGCTGGGAAGGACAAGGACACACACGGGACGATCCACACAGCCCGAATTCGCGAGAACTGAAGATCACCTGATTTGTAAATGGCATAACTCCCACATATGAACTCCGTTTGATCTTATTCTTCTTCGAGGAGTTTCATAATTAAGTTGAGAACATTATGCAAGCAGTTTCACGCGAAGAAACATCATGGTTTAGAAGATATGCTTCGAACAGTGAATGTATGTCTTTGTTGCTTCTCGGGTGGTCGGGTGGTCGAACTAGCTCAGAAGATTGAACCAACTTGCTCAGCTTGTCCAAGTGAGTGTCAGTCCTTCTCATATCGTCCAGGATAGTGTCAGTCCAGCTCACTAGAGTATTCAGCTCGATCAGTTCGATCTGGGGCACATCATACTCTCCCTCTTCAAAAGGATTTGTCCTCAAATCCATTTTACCTGATTCAAAAGAAAATGAGTCAGACAAAAAGAATTTTAAAAACATGTAAAATTCAATAAAGAAGAAATTTGGAGAGAAACTTCCTGAATGTATAGATTTATCTCCAGGTCGCCAATGTCGGGTTTGAAGTTGACTGAATCGGTTAGCTTCCAAATGAGGCAAGTGTAGAACTGGTTTGACCGGTTTTGAAAAATAGATCATAACTTCATAATTTCGTGGCCATTTCTCCTGATATTGGTCTTTCTGGAAAGCTGAGAGATCCATCTGGAATCCTATGATCGGTTTCGTCTCAGGCCAATTCTTTTCTGGGCCTAAATCTTCTTGGGAAATCTGGTACTCGCGGATTGTTGGACTGGAGAACCTCCGGTTTGGAAAATTCATAACTCCTTCATCCGCAAAGCGTTTCATGTGATTCCAGACCTCAGTGAATCCCTGGTGAGTTGGCCTTCCAGGAAATTTGGATTCATGATGAAATACCTTCTGAAAGTCGAGATACTCTCCTTGGACTGAACCTCTGTCGCTGGCATCTCCAAGGTAGCCAGATTGGACAACAGTGCAGCTCCAAATCTCAGGCTGTTGGTTAAGGTCAATTCTTTCATTCCTCAGAGGCTGAACCCGTCTTTCCTGGATACTCAAAACAGAAACTAAAAGACCAGGATCATATGTGCAAGACAAGAACTTGTTCACAAGCTTAAGTTCAGATTGAGAATCAAATATCAAAGACTCAAGATGTTTTTCAAAGAAAGTGTTGTAGACCACGATATCATCAAGGCTCAATACAACACAATGATCACGAAATGATCTCAGAAAATGCCAAGTTCTATCAGTTTCAGGACTCAAGAGATCAGGCTGCAAAATAAAATCACAAAGATCAAGATCACAAAAATCATTTTCAGTTTCAAGTAATTTATTTTCCAGCAACTGTTTAGTCAAAATTTCGCCCAATACAAGAGGGGGTGCAAACACACCACCAGTGATCAATGAATGTTTATAAGAACTCAGATCAGAACCATCTCTTTTGAAAACAAAAGAATCAAACGATTTTGTAGGACAAAAATCAGTTTGTTGCAATTCAAGTTCAAGAGACTTTTCAAGACAATGAAAATCTTTGTTATGTTCCAAGAACTGATCAAAGCTCAAAATAATTCCAGATTTGATGCCTTTGACATTTTGAAAACGTTGTTGATCAAGGAGTTCATCAGGTTTAAGGATTTGAAAAGAATTAAACATGGTTTCAAAAACAGATTTTGAAACACAAAACTCTTTCATTTTGTCAAGACCAAAACGAATTACATCATGAGAACTGACCTTGACAAACATGTAAGGCAGAGAACTAATCAGAGAAATGTTCTCACTGTGCTCTTGAAGATCAGGAGACAAAGGGACAAGAGCTGTGCCAGGATCAAAGAAATTATGACTCTCCATGGCGATGGATGTGATCATTGTTGCTTCTTCATCAAAGACTGGACCAGGCTCGTCCTCCTCATCAAAGATAGGATCAAAATCATCATCCAAAGGTGTCCTAGTGCCAGGAAGTCGTCCATGATGTGGATGGTTGAATGGCTCCTCCTCAAAATCATGTGAACTAAGAACAAGACTGCTCGGAAGCTCCGACTCAAAACAGGTTACTCCGTTAGACTCTTCATTAGCAATTTTAAACACAAGATCAGGTTCAAGAGAAGGAAGATCACATTTATCCTCACAAGTGATCAAACCTTTCATTAGTTTTTTATCATACTCATCAAAAATTGGTAGAGAATCTGAAAAATCTTTAAGCTTTTCTACATTGTTTTCAGATTCACCTTGGGTTTTCTTGCTGATGAAAAAAGATGGCTCAGCTACTGGGGCACGTGTGGATGTGCTCTTCTTGTGGATCCTGTTGACGTCCTTGAGGGCTTTGTCTACTCCCTTCACAAAGTTATCACAAAACTCTTGGACATCAAAATGAACTAGTCGTCTCTTTGGATCAGATTCTCTTTTGGACGACTTGCCATACTCTTTATTCCTCCTGTTTGGCTGTTCCAGCACACTAAAAAACTCATCAAAAGTATTCAAAGAATACTTAAATGAAGTTTGAGAGACAGAAAGTCGTGGGGATTTCTCCTTGCTACTTTGCCTGAGAAGACCAAACATCTTAACCTGAAAATTCTCAACACAAAAGGTTAGATAAAATCCTCACTCTCTCAAGTGTTTATCCTCACCCACACAAGTGTTTTTTCTCAAGGTTTTATGGTGATCACACAAGAGTTTCTTCTCAATGTTCCAAGAGAATAGATCAAAGAATCCCAATGGGTAGATCCAAGCAAACACAAGTGTTTAAGATAGAAAGATAAGAGATTGTGATTTGGGAACCCGCTTTAACCAACTCAAAGGCCGGATTTCTCCTCGGCCAGCAGGCTTTCTCTTCCACCAACACACCACAAAACAAACAAACTTGAATTTTTTTTTGTTTTTTTTTTTTATAAACTTTTCTCTTTTTTTTTTTTTTTTTTTACAGCATAAACTTAGATTTTTTTTTAAAAAAATATGGTGGGTAATGAGGGGACCGGGTTCAAGAAAGGTACAAGAAGTGTTTAGAAGAAAATGGAAAGATGAGAAGATAGAATGATAAAGAGTTATCGGAAGAGTGGCTCTGATACCACTTGATAGAACCAAAATAAGGATCACTCTTTCGGTATGGATGATATGGACTCAGATCCGGAAGGATTGAGAACTGATGGATCGAGGGGTGACACAATGGGTTGCGGAATAGCCCAAAGATACTACCAGAGATTCGAAGGCTGCCGGATGTGACGCACCGGTCCAACTCAACGAAGTGTTTCACTTGGAGATGACCTCACCAAGAGAAGTATGAATGTTCTAAGCAAAGAACAATGGGAAAAAACTCAAAAGAGAAGTAAGAAAATCGATGTGTATTTTGATTCATGGGATACTCACTTATTTATAAGGTTTGTGAGTCAAAGAAACATAAAGAATGTTGTGGGAAAAGACAACATTGAAAATAGAAATGAATGAAAACAAGACATAGAAAATAGAAATTTGACCAAGACTAGTCAAAGTTCGGAAACTGAGGGAGACTTGGCGAGATTCATTGACTGTCCAGGTTCATGATGTATCCAGGTTCATTCTGGTCGTGCAGTTACATGCTGGGAAGGACAAGGACACACACGGGACGATCCACACAGCCCAAATTCGCGAGAACTGAAGATCACCTGATTTGTAAATGGCATAACTCCCACATCTGAACTCCGTTTGATCTGATTCTTCTTCGAGGAGTTTCATAATTAAGTTGAGAACATTATCCAAGCAGTTTCACGCAAAGAAACATCATGGTTTAGAAGATATGCTTCGAACAGTGAAGGTATGTCTTTGTTGCTTCTCGGGTGGTCGGGTGGTCGAACCAGCTCAGAAGATTGAACCAACTTGCTCAGCTTGTACAAGTGAGTGTCAGTCCTGATCATATAGTCCAGGATAGTGTCAGTCCAGCTCACTATAGTATTCAGCTCGATCAGCTCGATCTGGGGCACATCAGTTAGTCTGTTCGATGTTATGGAAGATCCATCTGAGAAGAACAACAAATCCAATGTTCTGGGAGCTGCGTCGGCGGCGGCTGGTGTCAGCAATCTGATCAACAAATGGAACGGGAAGCCCTACTCGCAGAGGTACTACGATATTCTCGAGAAGAGGAAAGATCTTCCCGTTTGGCTGCAGAAAGATGAGTTTCTCCGAACGTTGAACTCTAACCAGACGCCGATACTCGTCGGTGAGACTGGGAGTGGTAAAACTACTCAGGTGAGAGTGGGAATGATCTTTGATTTAGGGCTTAATATTTAGAAATGTGGAAGTTAACAGTAATGGCTGTTTCATTGTGCAGATTCCACAATTTGTTTTAGATGCCGTGGAGGCTGGGAACAAAGATAAGCATAAGAAATGGTTAGTTGGCTGCACTCAGCCTCGTAAAGTCGCTGCAATGTCTGTGTCTCGTCGTGTTGCTGATGAAATGGATGTTACCATTGGAGAGGAAGTTGGTTACATCATTCGTTTTGAGGACTGTACTGGCCCTCGTACTATGCTCAAGTGAGCTTCTTCTTTTTTTTCTTTTTCTTTGGTTTCTCATTTTAATGCCTATGTTTTGATCTGATCATACTCTCACAATTACAGATATCTGACTGATGGTATGTTGTTGAGAGAGGCTATGGCAGATCCTCTTTTAGAGAGATACAAAGTTGTTATTCTCGACGAAGCCCATGAAAGAACTTTGGCTACTGATGTTCTCTTTGGTCTTCTGAAAGAGGTTTTGAGGAACAGACCTGACCTTAAGCTAGTTGTTATGAGTGCAACCTTAGAAACTGAAAAGTTTCAGGAATATTTTAGTGGGGCTCCTCTAATGAAAGTCCCTGGTAGGCTTCATCCGGTTGAGATATTCTACACACAGGAGCCTGAGAGGGACTATCTTGAAGCTGCAATAAGGACTGTTGTTCAGATACATATGTGTGAGCCGCCTGGAGATGTTCTTGTTTTCTTAACTGGAGAGGAAGAGATAGAAGATGCCTGCCGTAAAATCAATAAAGAGGTCAGTAACCCTGGAGATCAAGTGGGGCCTGTCAAAGTTGTGCCTTTGTATTCTACTCTCCCACCTGCGATGCAGCAGAAGATTTTCGACCCTGCACCAGAGCCGTCAACAGAAGGTGGTCCTGCTGGTAGAAAGATTGTTGTATCAACCAACATCGCTGAAACATCTTTGACAATTGATGGGATTGTTTATGTCATTGACCCTGGTTTTGCCAAGCAGAAAGTCTACAACCCAAGGATCCGTGTTGAGTCGTTGTTGGTGTCCCCAATATCAAAGGCAAGTGCTCACCAGAGGTCAGGTCGTGCTGGTAGAACTCGCCCTGGAAAATGTTTCAGGCTTTACACAGAGAAAAGTTTCAACAATGATCTGCAGCCGCAGACATATCCTGAGATATTGAGATCTAATCTAGCTAATACTGTCCTGACATTGAAAAAGTTGGGTATAGATGACTTGGTGCACTTTGATTTCATGGACCCTCCTGCCCCTGAGACACTGATGAGAGCATTAGAGGTTTTGAATTATTTGGGAGCATTGGATGATGAAGGTAACTTGACAAAGACTGGTGAAATAATGAGTGAGTTTCCCTTGGATCCACAAATGTCAAGGATGCTTATAGTCAGCCCTGAATTCAACTGTTCAAACGAGATTCTTTCAGTTTCTGCAATGTTATCAGGTACGTTCTTTGCCATGGTATATTGTGTGCTATATTTTGGGGAATTGGCCATTGTGTATGAGATAGGTAGAAGTCATCTATAAGCATGTCATATACATGAACATCTACTGTATACAAACATGCCATGTGTCTTCATTTGTGTATCCTCCCATTAGAGCTAGGGTTCACTAGTTTGGGTACTCCATGTTCGTGGTTGGGAAAAATCTAAGTAAGTGCTGATGCATCTAGTTGCAGTTTGTCAGTTTTCTCTCAAGCAAATGGTATCGTCTCTCTCTCGCTTCTATGCATCTGCTGACCTCTTCCATGGACCTATTATGTTATGAAACAAATTCTTTCTCTAGTATCGAATTGCTTTGTTCAGCCTAGAGAGGCTCAAAAAGCAGCAGATGAAGCTAAATCTAGGTTTGGACACATTGGTGGAGATCACCTGACGCTGCTGAACGTGTACCACGCCTACAAGCAAAACATTGAGTTAATCTTTTTTTCTATCCACTTCTTTTTCTGTTATAGCTCTGCTTGAGACAAGTAGTTGACCTGGGCACTTTTGCAATTCTCACAGATGAAGACCCAAACTGGTGTTTTGAGAACTTTGTCAACAATAGAGCAATGAAGTCTGCAGACAATGTGAGGCAGCAGCTAGTGAGAATAATGTCGAGGTTTAATCTCAAGATGTGCAGCACGGATTTCAACAGTCGCGACTACTACGTCAATATCAGAAAGGCAATGCTTTCTGGTTATTTCATGCAGGTGACTCACCTAGAACGTAGTGGCCATTACTTGACCGTCAAAGATAACCAAGTATGTCAAAACATAATCCTTTTCTTTATCGCGTTCATAAGAAAGCTCTTGTGTTTATTCCTTATAACACTTGTATATGATGGGCAGGTGGTGCACTTGCATCCATCCAATTGTCTGGATCACAAACCGGAGTGGGTGATTTATAATGAATATGTCCTTACTACTCGCAATTTCATTCGCACTGTTACAGACATCCGCGGTGACTGGTTAGTTCCCATTTCTTGCTTCTGTTGTCTGATAAACTCAAAGCCCTGTGTAAACCGACCATCTTCGCTTGTATTCAGGTTAGTAGATGTTGCACCGCATTACTATGATCTTTCCAACTTCCCTAACTGTGAGGCAAAACGAGTCCTTGAGAAGCTTTATAGGACGAGAGCAAGAGCCGAAGGTGAAGAGATCCACTCTCTGCATCAGCTAGAGAATTAAATCACTAAGGCAAGGAGAATCTCTTTGTTATAAGACTATGTTTTGTATAATTTATTTTGGATACTTTGTCCTTTGTTTCTGTTCAATGAAAGATTCTTGAATTACTCAAAACTTTCGTTTTAAAATCTTTATCTATTTGATATTACAAAAACTCTGTCTCACAGTTCTATTCAATCCAGCTACTAGCGTCTTGTTTCTTCGCTTTGGTGTTCCTCATCAATCTCAACTCCATAACACTAGTCCAATCTCCTTTCTCGCCATGGACTCTACAAAGAACATCATAAGCTGCGGGATGCTCTCTTTTCAACCTCAAGATTCCTTTAGCAGCAACTTCACCGAGCTCCAAACATGAATACAATCCACAAGCCCCGAGCAAAGCCCCCCAAATAACAAAATCAGGCTCAAAAGGCATACCCTTTATCAATCTCTCTGCCTTATCTAATTGACCAGCCCTTGCTAGTAGATCCACCATACATGCATAATGCTCATTTTCTGCAGTTATCCCAAACGTACCCATCAACATGAACTGCTTTTCTCCTTCTTCCACTAGCCCCGCGTGAGCACAAGCGGATAACAAGTTAATGAAAGTCACCTGATCAGGCTTGTAGCCGCACTGGACCATCCTCTCGAACTCTTCTAAAGTTTTCACCCCTAGTCCATGTCTTGCCAACCCTCCAATCATTGAGTTCCATGAAGCTGGATTCTTCACTGGCATCGACTTAAACACGCGTGAAGCAGCTGTAATATTACCTGACTTGGCATACATATCTATGAGAGAAGTCGACAAGACTATGTCACAAGCCATTCCACGTTTTGTGATCATTGAGTGCACTTGTCTCCCCATAAGAAGCGACGATGAAGCTGCACACGCTTTTAAAACAGTCGAAAACGTGTAGTGACTTGGCCTGTTACTCCAAGATTCAACCATTTCACGAAAAAGCAACAAAGCTACTTTAAACTCCCTGCACTGCACGTAGCCATTGATCATCACAGTCCAGGAAAAAACATTCCTTTGACTCATCTTATTGAAAAAGTCCCTAGCTTTATCCATCTCCATGATGTTTATGTACCCAATCAACATCGTATGCCAAGTTACGATGTTCCTCTCAGGCATCTCACTGAATGCTCTCTCACCATCCTCCACAAAACCTAACTTCATGTAACCCATAATCAACAAATTCCAAGACACCACATCCTTGAATAAAATCTCCTCAAAGACTCTTTCTAAACCCCTGAGATCCCTTAAACTTGTGTATCCTCTTAACAAAGCAGAACCAGTATAAACGCTTAAGCTAAGCCCTAACCGAATAGCAAGTGTGTGAATTTGCAAAACTAAAACCTTAGACCCAGGTCCAGATATTGCATCTAATATCGCAGGGATCGTAAGCTCATCTGGATTCAACCCGGATCTCCGCATATCTATAAAAAGCCTAAGAACACTCTCTGTATCTCTGGTTTTCTTCAGACCCATGAAAATGGTGTTCCACGACACCACGTCTCTAACAGGCATTTGATCGAACACCTGGTGAGCTTCCAACATCAGACCACGCTGAACATAAGCCAAAATCATTGTGTTCCATGTTGAAATGTCCAGGGATGTCCGGTTCTGATTAAAAAGCTTGCGTGCTTCCACCAAACCATCGTCCCGCAAGTGATCGTTGATCAAACGGTTGAGAGTAGCCGTTGGTATCGTGAATATCCGGCGCGAAAAATGGCCTCGTAGAAAAGTTGCACTTGACTCTAACATGCGCATCTTGTCTTATTTTATTTTTTTTGTCTAATCTTGCGCGGACTCTCTCTCTGGATACAAGACAATATGATTGAACTGAAGCTTATAATAATGTTTTGTCTTAAAGAGGGATCAAATACATGCATCCTAAGTAAGATTCATAATCTGAGGGGACTAAGAATAGCTTCACTTTATACATAGATTATATTCTAGCAAAATATTCTATTATACAATATTATAATTTCATTAACAGAATGGCATTAATTTATAATTCACTCAGTTTCTCTTGAGTACACGCGTTGTTTTATTCATTCTGATGTATTTCTAGCTTTACTTAAAGTTTGGATCAGGCTTTAATAGTGGGAGTCTCATACAAGCTAATTAAATAAAGATTCACGGACATTAATGAACCAACATTAGGTACCTTTGGTCGCAGGAGGTGCAACGTGATGAAATAAACTATAGAATTTTAGAGTTTACATATATACATTAATAAAAGAAAAGAAAAAAAAACTAATAATTAATTATATGAATTGGTTATTTAACGTAGCTTAGAATTAAAACACTACAGAATGCATAATGCTATTTTTATCTATTATTGACACATATATAACATAGCTACCAACAATAACAACACACACATAGATCGATCATGCAACACTTTCACATTTTCTTCGACGCTAATTTTCGGTACATTTCGTCGACTTGTACCTGTATAATGGAATGTTAGCTGACTGAGCTGTGCAAACATTTAAATTCAACATTATAAATTTCTTAGAATTATAATTTATAAAAAAGTAAAGTGATACATAAATAATTGGAAACCTGATAATACTTGAGAAGATTGTTCATTCGATTCTTAAGGGTCACAGTCACTAAGAACATCATTATTGGTGAGATTGGGAAAAGTTTCTTAAGTTTTTTTTTTTTTTTTTGTGATTTTAGTTAAGGAACAACCCTTAAATAAAAAATTTCCTCTTTTTTTCTCTCTTGGTCTCCGTGTTTCCCCTTTAAGGGCTGTCTTAAGGAATGACCAATAATGATAGTCTAAGTCTCTCTCAACGCAAAAGGTTTAGTCTCCACAATCACTGCTTTTATGTACTCAAACCTTCTTAAATAGCTATATATATATATATTTTAACAGAAAATGGTTGAACCCGAATTTATTAAAGACCTAACCCCCAAATAAGAAGTGCAACTCATAGATAGACTCTCTTTCTCTCGGACATTCAAATGGACCGTAATCAATGGATTCATATCCGTGTGATCACATATAAAACTAATAATTTTGCACTAAAATAGAGTAGATCTTAGCCTAAACTAACATGGCAACTCCTTATATATTGGAAATAACTACGATGTGGTTAATATATATATTTACATCCACGAAAATTTATGTTAGTATTTATATGTTTTAATTGCAGTTCTTTATTAAGACAAAATCAAACAAACCTTGTTCTTCTTCTCTGCCGTGGACTTCAGTTCTAAAATGTGTTCTTGTAACTCCGAGACATAACATAGTTCTTCGAATGGCTTAGTAAAACCTAGATCTTTAGCCCAACGGTTCATGGTTTCAGGGTTTGGAACAATCACAGCTACAAGCATTGATTTGAAGCTGTCTCCATAAACCCATATCTAAGAAAATAACCATAAAGAAAAGTCACTAAAAAGGTTTGCTTGCTTTACATAAAACCATGATTCAGAATTGAGAAACTTACATTTTTTTTTTCTTTTTTGAATGAATGTTAAATTGATTCAATCCAAAAAAAACTTTTTTTACAAAGAATGCATCTTGTTTGTGTGTAGATTAAAAAAACAACAGTATATGCTTTTGTCATGTGGAAGCAAACCACCTCCCATTGCATCCTCCTACCCCTTCCTTTCCATCATTTGAAGAGTAGTGATTCTGATCCTCACAGCTTTGTCAATGTAACTCTGAATTTGAGTACCAAGTTGTGGGGACTCTCTATGTCGTCACCCATTTCGCTCTTTCCATATCGAATGCATTGCCAACTGGAAGACGTATCGAAGAAGAAACAGCTGAGTTTTGTTGTGTCTTTGATCGACCATCATCTATAGAAAAGTGGACTTTCTGTTGGAATAAAGATTGCTAAGGAGTCTTTCAGTTAACCCCATCCAGATTTCACTAGAGTAAGTACACTCGAAAAAAGATAATCTCGTATCTCCACCAATGCGCTGCAGAGTACACATTTGGAGTCTGCCTGAGGATTCCATTGAACCATTTTGTCGCTAGTTGAAAGTTTGTTGTCTACTGCAATGACAGGATATGAGAGAAAATTTTGGAGTTGCGCCTGCAAACCAAATGCCTATATACCAGTCATAAGTGTTGGATAATTCCAAGCTTGTGGAAACTTAACATATTATTAGATGTTTAATATGTTAAGAGATAAACATGAAAAGGAAATCTAGAATAGGAAAAGGAAGTTTTCTATTAGATTAAGTTTATGTTTTCCATATCCCACATGTTAAAGGAATTGTCTTTCATATAAATATAGGTCTAATGGAGAGGTGTTCCATAAGGATCTAAGAGAAACATTGTGAGCTTTAGTTTTGAGTAGTTTCTAAAGCTAATAAGAAAAGTTGTTCTTATTAATTCTTTATTTCTAGAGATTTGAATTGGTATCAAAGCTCCTCAGGTAGGAGACTCGATCTAAGCTTAAGTTGAAGCTAAGATCCTGGTGCTTGTGAACAAGAGATCGCGAAGGCAAGATGGCTGACACGATTAGGGGTCCACGCACGAAGGACTTTGGATCCGCATCCATCCAATGTCCTATGTTATCATCGACAAATACACAGTTTGGTCGATGAGGATGAAGGTGTTACTTCGTGTTCATGAGGTATGGGACACGATAGAACCGGGTTCGGATGATCAAAAGAAGAACGATGTTGCGATAGCTCTTATGTTTCAATCCATCCCTGAGACTTTGATTCTCCAGGTGGGAGAACAAACCGCATCAAAGGATATCTGGAACGCCATCAAGTCGCGACACCTAGGAGCTGATCGTGTAAGGGAGGCGAGACTTCAGACATTGATGATGGAGTTTGATAGGTTGAAGATGGATGATAACGATACCGTGGATGACTTTGCGGGTAAGATATCAGGTTTATCATCCAAAGCAGCCTCGTTGGGAGAAAACATAGAAGAATCCAAGATGGTTAAGTAGTTCTTGAAGGATCTTCCAAGACACAAGTACATCCAAATTGTCGCATCACTTGAGCAAGTCCTAGACCTCAACTCTACGGGTTTCAAGGACATAGTTGGAAGGCTTAAGGCGTACGAGGAGCGTGTAGGAGAAGAAACTGAGAAAGAAGACCAAGGGAAGCTTATGTTTGCAAACAACGACCATCATAGTCAGAGGGGCTATGAAAATTTCCGAGGTAGAGGTAGAGGACGAAACGGTAGAGTCAGAGGTCATGGTAGGTCACACAACCAAAATCATGTGTCACACACTAAAGACAGAAACTCGAAGAAAGATCGATCCAAGGTGATATGTTGGAGATGTGACAAGCCGGGTCACTATGCAACTGTCTGTCCCGAAAAGTCAGTGAAAAATCAAGAAACCAACCTAACCGAGACACAAGAGGCCGATGCACTCTATGTACATGAGGTGGTGTTCTTGAATGAAGACAAAGTGATTCCTAAGAATATAGATATCAACAAAGGCGATGCAAGTGTTTGGTATTTGGATAATGGAGCAAGTAATCACATGACAGGGAGCAAGGAATTCTTCTCGAGTTTGAATCTAAACACCAAAGGGAAGGTGAAGTTCGGTGATGGATCGTGTGTTGATATCGTTGTAAAAGGTGTGATTAATTTTGTGTGCAAGACCGGTGAGAAAAGGGCACTTAAAGACATCTATTATATACCCGACCTAAAGCATAACATACTGAGTCTTGGACAAGCAACAGAAAATGGATGTGAGGTTAACATGAAAGATGTCTACTTAACACTCACAGATTCGCGTGGAAGGTTGCTAGTTCGTGTTAAAAGATCTCCAAACCGTCTTTACAAGACCCCTATGGAGATAAGCTACCCAGAATGTTTACATGTCAGAGATGATGATGCTATATGGAGGTGGCATACTCGACTAGGACATATAAGCAATGGAGTGATGAACAACATGGTAAAAAAAGACATGGTCATAGGAATACCGAGTCTTTGTGACATAAAAGAAAGCGTGTGTGATGCATGTCTAGCAGGGAAGCAGATTAGACATTCATTCCCGATCAAAACCATGTTTCGTGCGACAAAGCCATTAGAGTTATTGCATGGAGATTTGTGTGGACCGATCACACCACCAACACCTGCAAATAATAAGTATATCTTTGTCTTGATTGATGACTTCTCTAGGTATATGTGGATTATACTTATGAAGGAGAAGAGTGAGGCGTTCGATCGATTCAAAAGGTTTAAGGAGAGTGTAGAAAAGCAAACCGGATCAACCATTAAAACCTTTCGCACCGATAGAGGAGGAGAGTTTATCTCAACTGAGTTTAATCTATTTTGTGAAGAGAATGGAGTGAATAGGCACCTAACCGCGCCTTACACACCCCAGCAAAACGGTGTTGTGGAGAGAAAAAACCGAACTTTAATGGATATGACAAGAAGTATGCTGAAGGCAATAAAGATGCTGAACTACTTATGGGGAGAAGTTGTACGATATTCAACTTACCTCATCAATAGAGTTCCTACAAAAGCCTTGAAGGATCAAACGCCATACGAGTGTCTCACATCGAAGAAGCCAAATATCGAACACTTGAGGATATTCGGTTGTGTAGCATACGCAAAGATATGCGTGACACACCTAAAGAAGCTAGATGAGATATCAAAGTGTGTGATCAATCTTGGAACTGAGCCGGGTTCTAAAGCTTATAGACTCTATGATCCAGTCACAGGGAAGGTGATGGTGAGTAGAGATGTGATTTTTGAAGAGAAGAAATCTTGGGATTGGTCGGTTATAACAATCCAAAAGGATTGTGAACCGAGTATGCTTAAGCTTCCACATGAGGGTGATATAGAAGAAGGTAATGATCAAGGGGGTGGTCATGAACTGTAAGCTATAAACCAAGATGAGAAAGAAGAAGAAGATACTGATCACAATGAAAATCAAGACGGTAGATTTCAACCGTTGATGACTACACACGGCCGGACCATAACAAAACCTAAGTATCTCGATGACTATGTGTTACTTGCAGAACAAGAATGTGCAATGTTGTTGCTCACAGTAGATGGGAAGCCAGAGAACTACCTTGAGGCTGAACACATACGAGAATGGGTTGAAGCAATGGTAGCCAAGATATAGTTTATCACAAGAAACAAGACGTGGGAGCTTGTGGATAGGCCAGCTGGAGCGAAACCAATAGGGTTAAAGTGGATCTACAAGATAAAGAGAAAGGCGGATGGTACAGTGAACAAGTATAAGGCGAGGCTTATGGCAAAAGGTTATGTACAAAGACAAAGAATATATTTCGATGAAGTGTTTGCATCGGTGGCACGTCTTAAAACTATTAGGCTCTTGATAGCTCTCGCAGCAACCAATGGTTGGGAGATACATCATATGGACGTGAAGACCAAATTCTTGAATGGGATCTGAAGGAGTTAGTGTATGTAACTCAACCCGAAGGTTTCGAGAAGAAAAGAGAAGAGGATCGAGTGTATGTGTTACACAAAGCTTTATATGGGTTACGCCAAGCACCAAGAGCTTGGAATATTAAACTCGATCAGGTTCTGAAGGAGATGAGATTTGAGAAGTGCACGAAGGAACCATCAGTGTACCGCAAGACTGAAGGAGGAGACGTCTTGATCATAGCCATCTATGTTGATGATCTATTTGTGACTGGAACTTCTCTTAAAGTGATTAAGCGTTTAAAGGAGGAGATGTCAAAGAAGTTCGAGATGTCAGATCTAGGAAAGCTAACGTATTACCTTGGCATTGAGGTGATTCAAAGAGCAGACGGAATCAAAATAAAACAAGAAAGGTATGCTCAAGGAATCATGTGTGACACAAAGATGGAGGCATGTAACACAACTCAAGTTCCAATGGAGCCAAACTTGAAAATTTCAAAGGCTGAAGATGAACCAGAGATAAATGCTACGGATTTCAGAAAAACCATAGGATGTTTGAGGTACATGCTTCACACACGACCCGACTGTGTTACGCAGTGGGTGTTCTAAGCAGATACATGCACAATCCGAGAAACTCTCATGGACAAGCCATCAAGCACATATTGCGGTATGTGAAAGGAACAATAAACTTCAGTATGTTCTTCAAGAGAGATGGGTCAAGGAGTGTTGTTGGTTACAGTGACAGCAGTCACAACATTGATCTTGATGATGGGAGAAGCACGTCAGGTCATGCATTCTACTACGGTTCATCACTGATCACTTGGACGTCGCAGAAGCAGCAGACAGTCGCATTGTCATCATGCGAAGCAGAGTTCATGGCGGCAACGGAAGCAGCGAAGCAAGCTATATGGATAAAGGACTTGTTGAGTGAGATACTAAGTGAAGAAGGCAAGAAGGTCATACTTAGGATCGACAACAAATCAGCCATTGCTCTAACTAAGAATCCAGTTTTCCATGGAAGGAGTAAGCATGTACTCAAGAAGTATCACTTCATTCGTGAGTGTGTGGAGAATGGGCAAATCGAAGTGGAGCATGTGCCGGGTGTAGAGCAGAAGGCCGACATCCTTACCAAGCCATTAACAAGGATTAAGTTCAAGCAAATGAAGAGCTTAATTGGAGTTCAAGAAATTGATCTCCCTAATTCAAGTTGGAAATTAAGGGGGTGAATGTTGGATAATTCCAAGCTTATGGAAACTTAACATATTATTAGATAGTTAATATGTTAAGAGATAAACATGAAAAAGAAATCTATAATAGGAAAAAGAAGTTTTCTATTAGATTAAATTTATGTTTTCTATATCCCACATGTTAAAGGGAATTATCTTTCATATAAATATAAGTCTAATGGAGAGGTGTTCCATAAGGATCTAAGAGAAACATTTTGTGAGCTTTAGTTTTGAGTAGTTTCTAAAGCTAATAAGAAAAGTTGTTCTTATTAATTCTTTGTTTCTAGAGATTTGAATAAGTTGGCGATTCTGTTCGGATCAGAGACCATGTTGTTTTCGTGTTAAAAACATCTTTGTACTGTCTCCCAGTCCTTTCCACAAGTGAATGTCACCCAAATCTGTAAGACCTTTTTCCCTGAATCGAAGAATCTTACTCAGTCTCTTTTTTTTCTTGTACAACTTGCATCATATTTGAGATCAATTTGCAAAATCAAATTTTCAGTTTCATACAAAAACGATTTGTGACGAAAGCTCTGTGGTTCATTTCGTAAATTGTTTTGTAGTATATACGACTGCATTTACAGTACGTCACCTGGTTACTTTTAAGTAAAAAATCTAGTTGATTCTGCAGATGTAATTATTAATATCTGCGGACCTGTCATCTTTAATTCATAGTTATATTGCTCATGCATCCACGTACAAGTGTGAAAGCCAAATGAGAGCTATCTCAGATATTAAAAAAAAATATGCATAATATATGGTTGACTCATTTCCTAGGCCATTTGGATTCCTTCATCTGTGATGGTCGATACTCAGCAAAGACTTATCTACCCTCTCGGATTCTTTTTTTTTTTTTTACAACACTTTAAAATCTCTTCTCAGCTTTTGTAAGAGTGTTTTTTTTTCATTCTAGCATTAGTGTTGTTCGTTTGGTTGTCGCAGGTTTCGGCGTCTGTGTCGGCGTCAGCATCTGCGACTGTGTCAATTGTTGTTCGTTTGGCTGCCGCAGACGCTGACGCAGACGTTGACGACAATTGTTGTTCGTTTGATTGCTGCAAGTATCGGCGTCAGCGTCAACGTTTATGGCTGCGTCAATTATTGTTCGTTTGGTTGCCGCAGACATTGACGCTAACGCCGATTGTTGTTCGTTTGGTTGCCGCAGACGTTGACGCTGACGCCAGACGCCAGACAGACGCAGATTTTTTCAGCGTCTATTTTTCTTTGACGTCGAACACTGCGTTTTGACGCTGACGCAAACGCAGGTACCCAAATCAATGAAACGAACAAGATTATTGACGCAGACGCAAAAACCTGCGGCAACCAAACGAACAACAATATTGTCTTTAAATTATATTTTCATCGACTCCCAAATAATTTAGAGGCTTACCTATCCATGATATGCTCGAAAGTAATAATGCCGACGGCTTGATAAAGATGGGCTTTGACCTTATAGTCATTGATTTTTAGAATTGTCTAAATGTTGTTTTTGCTCTTTGGTTAGTATGGTGTTTGATTAATGGCTCCTCAAAACCAATCTCGATCATGCTTGATAATCCTTTTGCTTGGAAGGAGTTTTCAATATTTGAAGCTGCAGTTTCTTGTTCTCAGTTTCAGAAACTAGCTATGGTACCAATTTGTTCTTTTTTGTCAAATACCAATTTGTTCTATCAATGTTATTTGTTCTCGTATCTTATTTCATCAAAGGAGTAGTGGCTATATAGACTTACAATAACTTGAACAATACTAGATTGCATAAGACTCGGAAACTGACTCCACTAGTTTAGAACTTTGACCAACATACTTCTAACTAAACAAAGACTTAATGTAACCAACGTCTCCTATTTATTCTCGGACTTGAATTTGCTGCAACATGATCAATATTACACCAAACATGACGCAGTTGAATTTCTCGTTATTTATCGTAATCATATATATTTCCTTGATTATTATTCGATGCTGTTCCGTGGCAGAACTGGTCCTGCAAGAACCAAAAAATCTCATCATCGGTCCACATGGTGTGATCTCCACCAACATAGTCCCAATCATTGAACTCCCCGAGACCCGTTTGAACCACATGATCATAACCCGACCCGTTCACGTCCGCTAACGTCTCAGCTGGCGTATTCGAAGACGTTGGGGCCAATTCTGATGCCGGTACAAACTGCTGATGATAATGAATCTGGTTAAATTGATCGTAGCCCGGTTCGACCGTATTCTGTGTGTCAATAGGTTGACGTGGGTCAGTGATCATTGACTCCAGTAGCTCACATGTGGCCGGTACTGTCGATTGGGAGTTTATTTTTTCGATTAATCTAGGCATCCAAACATTTCTCATTGTCTCCTTGAAAAGATCGCTATCAACATCGCATTTAAGGTGTTTAGCTTGTTTTTGCACCCTAGTTCTCCAATAGTTTTTTATTTCATTATCTGTTCTTCCCGGTAAATATTGTGCAATCTTGGACCACCTTATATTTTCCAAGGAAATAAAAAAAAAACTAATGTTTTATAAAAAGTTTATATATAAAGTAGAAACTGTAAATGGAAATGAAAATATTTTACATTTGGATTTTTGATAACAAACCTGTTACCCCAGAGAGAATGGAGTTTGAGGATAGTAAATTGTTCTTCGAGAGTGATGTTGCCTCGTTTAACATCCGGACACAAGTAGTTAAGCCATCTTAATCTGCAACTCTTCCCAGTTCTCTTAAGCCCTGCATATAATTTGAACAAATAATATAAGTATGTTTATAGGTATATATTTAGATATAGCAACTGTGTGTTATTGTATATTAGAGATTGGTGATTAATTAGATACCTGAGGAACAAGCGATATGGTTCCAGCGAGCATGACCGTGGATAGAGACGAAGTTGACGAGAATAGCATCTTCCTCCTCAGTCCAAGGACCTTTCCGTACATAAGAAATTTCTCCATGAGCGGGAGAGTTTGAATTTCGCTCGTAGTCTTCCATTTCTTTTTCCTTTGTTGAGAAAGAAGAGGGAAAGATGGTGTGAAAGGCTTTGTGGAATAGATTTTAATTGATTAAGCAATGTGATTTATATATATGATGAAGGACCACGAGAATAAAAGAATTTTGATAAAGGTGTCATTTTATTAAAGGATATTTGAAAGTGAGTAGAGAAAATGAAGAGTGACTGGAACACGCTATAAGTGTGATTTTAAAACTGTTATTTTATTAAGATTGTTTTTAAAGTGGAATCTTGTAACTATTGTATATATTGAACTCTCTGTTTGGTCAACTTTTTGTGAAATTGAAAATACTAAAAACCCATACAGGGTTTGACCCTTCGACCTGTTCAGATGTATAGTAACACGCACTCTTGCGTCTTCTTTGTTAAGAGTTCTATTTTATAGAGTTTCTAGATTTTGTGTTCCAAAAAAAAAAAGAGTTTCTAGATTTTACCACACAGTAGCGCAGACTTAAGTTGTATATATGTTATCCAGTTATAAATGTTGTATATTTGTTATCCAATTAAAAATGAATCTTGTTACTATGTGCTAAATGAATGATCTATCATATACTGTACTGCACTATTTTGTTTTCTTGTTTTCGTTTTATTGGTTAAATGAAGGACACAAATTAAGAAGGAAATGGTGACGTGGCTTCTTAATTGTGAATCTCTAACCTAGACCTGAATCACTATATATATAAATGATCTCTAACTCCCCGGATCACTAATATATATGTCTATATGTAAATTTGTCTAGATGATAGATTAAATTCTGTGGCATATGATGGATTAACTTAATTTGATCTCCAATAATTTCGTCAATCTCTGAATGTTTGGTATTTCGTTGATTTTCCATATCTGGTGACACCTTCAACATATTCTGTATTTTCTTTATTATTGATATTATGCCAGAGTACTTACGACATTCTAGAAGCATATGGGGTAGAAGTAGAACCGATGACCAGTAAAAGTTAGAAATATATATTGTTTTTAACTGGAATATTGTGGATGTGAACTGACCAAGCTAGTCCATCGTGCATGTAAAATCAATGACATGGAAAGTAGCAATATTGCAAAATTGTCTCTCGAAGAGTTTAGTGTGTTTATCTATGTATAGGATAGGATACAAATATAAGGTATTTTTTACAGTTATTGCTATCTTAACAACTGTATGTATATATTTGAAGAAATTGAGTTTTTTTTTTTGTTTTTTTGCAACTGGAGAAAATGAGAAATTGAGAATGATGTAGAGTATTTTCCTTGTTTCCACTTTTCTCAGCAGAAACAAAAATTGATTTCCCCAACAGGTAAAAGCACAAGTTTTCTATATACAGAAATTTCATTGATGTCTTGAAATTAGCTAACATTACCAAGCTATACTTAAAACTACATAAACAAAAACTCTATAAAATAATACTCGATAAATTAAAAAATACTATAAATTAATAAATTTTTCCGGTCCCAAATTGACAAGTATAAAATATAATATAATTCGATAAAATAATAAAATAATAATATTTGAAAAACTCTTAGGTAAATATATGGTCACATTAAAATTGCAACTTAATAATTATCGTATATATAAATTTTATATAAACATACACAAATTTTTTTGTTGTTTATCTTTCTTTAAAATAAATTTTATCTCTAATTTTATTTATAATTTTATCCAACTACATTTAAAAGTGAATTTGTATTCTATAGTATGTAATTATCATACATAAAATATATTAATAATCTAGTAAAAATAGTTAAATATATCTATATATAAAAATATTAACCAATATATAATATCATAAATAAAATATTATTTTCAGTTTTCTACACTAAGAATATTTTTCTAAAAATATGAATCCAAAAAAGAGTTTCTTTTAAATTAATAAATTTTTATATGATAATAAGCCAAATGAGAAAAAAGAGTTAGATAAATATAGCGTAGTATTGAAAACTAGCTTAAGACCGAATTAACTTGATTATATAAAAAAGGAAACAAAACTTAATTTCCAGATTGAATGTAGCTTAATAACATATATGACTACTGACATTTTAAGAAGTCAAATGAGAAATGGAGCTAGACGATCTACATGCATCTCCAAAAAGATATTTTATTTTAAAATTTGCAAAATTTCATATTTTAAGTTTTAAGCTAGTCTTCTCCAAAAAAAACTTCAAACTTAACTTCAAAATAATTTATATTTTTATATTATGGTTCTTATATTTATGATACTTAATTTAAATTCATAAAACTTTATAAAGAAATAGCACATATATAAAAACATTATAGAAATATTAATTAACAAAATGATACAGTAAAATATAAAATTTTACATAGAAATACATAATTAAATATTAAATTACAAGTAAAGTACTATATTATTCTATAAAACTATTTTCATAATACTTCCATATATGATCAGTTAGTACATTTTTTTCTAATATTGTTGTTATCTAAATTTAGTTTTACCAAAAAAAACTTATTTTAAAATTTGTATTTAATTTTATTTGTAAAAGTTAAAATTATAAAAGCAAATTTGAAATATTTATGAGTTATAAAATTTTAAAGGATTAAAAAATCTAAAAGACAAAATATTAAGAATCATAAATATAATGCGTAAATGTAAGGACCAAAATGCAATGAAAAATATGAAACTTCAAATTTGAAGTTTTGAATAGTGAAACTCTATATTTGAAGTTTCACTACTGAAAATTTAAAATTTAAAATTTGAAAATTTGAAATTCTTTTTGAAGAGTAAAAAACTTCATATTTGAAATTATAGAATATCTTTTGGAGATGTTTTTAAGGACTTTGCTTTTGAGGTTTAGCACATTTTGTTTTAAGATTGACAAGTAGTCGAATATATGTCTTTCTTCTATCCATCACTATGAGTTATGAGATATGCGTATAGTTTTACACAAACGGTGAGGCTTCTATGAGTTCTTTTCAACAAGAATATATCGCATGTTAGAGTTAATAGTTAAGACAATGTAAAAGTTAGTAAGAATAATATAGTACTTGCAATATTTGCCGTTAGAAAAATACTTGCAATCTGTCTTCTTCGTTCTTCAGTATTTATTTAAAATCGAGAGATCGCCCTAGGCCCATATTGTAAAGATTATGTACTCAATGATTCAGTATAAATACTTAATACTATATTTTCCTATACGTATTAATTTTTTTCTTTTAAAGTTACCAAAAACGAAACTAGATGCTTGAAGCTGCCTAAAGTCTTGATCACCTCCTTTTATTTTAAGAATGGTTCTTCTATCCAAACCGAATCTTGTTCCTCAGATTTATCGTTTCAACTCAGGAATGATATTGCCTTAAGCATGGCCAGACCTCCCTCAACTTTTTCTAACCCGCCGTTATCACTTTCTCATTTTGTCATAAACGTGGAATTTTTTATTTTATTTTTTGAACTGGCTTTCATAATCATAAGCGTGGAATTAGACTAAGGAGAATGTAAAAAGCATGTAACTCTAAGCCCTTTCATTCTCTTAGGAAAATAGGAAGCTATCATTTTGTTTTTCTCAACGATCGAAAAGTTCCTCGGTTGCAGGTTCAGGTGTAGCTAACGCAATGGGGTTGGTTTGTTGTTCTAACAAGCATGGAGAGTGGCTTGTATTCCAGCATTTGCATTGTTAATACAATATTCGACCAAAAACATATTATTAAAATTTGTAGCAAAAGAAATTATATAAACTTTATCACAAAACGTATATAAGATTTATCGGCTACTGCAAAATAAGAAGAAAAAAAATTACCGGCTACAAAATATTAGTGTAATATCATATCAATTGAAAAAGATATCCATTTCATTTTACATAATTTTAGTAATGCATGATTTATGTTCCTGTAATAAAGTAAGAGCATTAACCCCCCAAGACAAACATCTACTACCTCGTTCCATTAAGATAAAAGTTTTAGATATTTCACACAGTTTAAGAATATTTTTACAATATCAAAAATAATATTTGTCTTATGTTATAATTACAAAACAAGTAAAATTATTTAATAATTTATTTTAATAGTTAATGAAAGTAATATAGGTAAACAAATAAAAAAATTGTATTGAAAACTATCAATTTCTATCTTCATGAAAAAAATAAAATCTCCAAACTTTCATGTTAATGGAATAGAGGGAGTATATAAAAGAACATTAAATGTTTTGTTTTTTAGTAAAAGGCTTGAATCAATGAATCATCAAATGTTCAAACATCCTATAACCAATTAAAACATTATATGCTGGGTTAAAAAATCATACGAACACAAGAAGGGTTATTGTATATATTTTGATGCGTACATATATCATGAGCGATCCACTGGATTAAAAAGGAGGGTTGAATTGAAAAAAGTAGTAACGCAGCGTTACTACAAAGACACATAAATAGTAGCGCCCATAGTCCTTGGAAAGGCAACATTCTCGATTAAGTGAAATGTACTTGAGAAGCGAATCAGATCCGATGTCTTCATGAAACACTTGTCTGCTTCGAACTTTCAGCTTAGGATAAAAACACAGACACTAGTGATGACGTGTGAATTTGATTCGAATATAGGTTAAACAATTAATTACAGAAAACAAATCCTTCATCTTTTGAAAACACCCGATTCACTGAATTCTTACATCGACTGGAAATTTGATTATGACAGCCCAAATAAACTGATTAGATAGAGGAAGAAAAAACAATTTGATGAGAGTCAAACAATGATTCCTGTTTTGATGCCGAGACGTTTTAAGAAATTAACAAATCAATTATTTTGACAGATTATTTGCTTGAACGAAATATACCACACGTTAAAAAGCTTGAAAACAAATAAAGATATATATAATACCGATACGATTTAGGAATCTAATGGTTTTTACCTTTTATTCACCATTCAAGTTTAATTAGGGTGTTTGACAACAAAAACAAAATCTAATTAATTTGACTAAACTAAACTAAAATAATAGAAAACACATGAGAAAGAAAAAGATAATCAACAAAGATATAAAATAATAAACTGATGAGAGTAAAAAAGCAGAAGTATTTATAGAATAATTATATTACTTCATAAAAATATATTATAATATAAATATACTTATATAGTGGTAGAAAAAATATAATTCCCTAAACTAATATAAAATATTAGATATAATGTAACATTTCTTAATCTTAAATATCTTCTTAGTCTTTTCATATTTTCTGAATTTTCATGTTTCCATAATCTTAATATGATCAATTTCTTGATGTTTAAATAATTTTTTAAAAAAATATAAATTTTAAATATTTTCTGGATTTTCACTAAAGTAAATATAAAGTAAGGGATATAGAGTAAATATTTATTCTAACTTTATGACTGTATAGTACTTTTGGAGTAAAAATGAATAAAAATTGTATTATTCCAATTTCCTCTAAAATTTACCAATTAAGATTGTGCCTGTATAGTCACATTAGAGTAAAATGTTATAAGAAAACCTCATTTTCAGCTGAATTACTCTAAAATAAAACCAATCAGATAAAATATTTAGTTAAGAAATAAAATATTTATTTTTTTTACTCCAATTACCTCAATTTCGTTTCCCCTCGTTACTTATAATTTTAGTTACTTCAAGTTACTCCAATTTCACTGATCAAACTCTAAGTGAAAAATGAGAAAAAAAAAATCCACTCGTAATTTTGCTGAAACACATTCTCTTTTCTAAATATCATCTTTCCACTTTATGAGAAAGAAACTCAGAATATATAAAAATAAAAACATAATATTCTTTTTTTCTTTCTATCTTGTTCTCTAGTTTTTCATATATTTTTTTCTCAGTTACTCCATTTTAATCTACTAGTATTACCTTAACATTTTACCAATCGGACTCTATGTTTAACTAAAAATATATCTCAATCAAATAAAATAATATTTTGCATGTTTACTCTAGTTACTCTTTGGTAGATTAACACTATTTATTCCATTTTTTTCTTCTTTTCTATTATTTTATTTTTTATCTCCTTTTCACTTTCTTTTATTTATTCCATTTTACTCTAACAAAGCAATCATACTCTTAAACTATTTAAGGAAAAAAAAATACTTTTTTATTGTCATCAAGGGCAAATGTACACTATGTAGGAAGGGGCAGCTGCCCCCACTAAAATCTCCAATTTAATCTTGTGTCAAAGGAAAACAATCATTCTGTAATTTAGTTTGTTCAATTCTTACCTATGCCCCAGTCAATCGCAACTCAATTCACCTCTTACCCCCTTTGCACCTTTTTCTTCTTATATATTTTTTTTTCATTTCTTCTTTATTTACCTTTTTGTTAACTTGTCAGATTTTTTTTTTCTTCACGTTATTTTTTAATATTTTGCTATATTTCCTTTTCTGATTCCACTTTTCATCTATTTTTCATTTTGTTATTTGTTTTGCCTTCTTTTCAGATTTTCTTTTCTGTTATATTACCTTTTCATCTATTTTTCATTCAAATTAACTTTTTTCTAACAATTTGTTATAATAAACATTTTGACTATTTTTAATTTTATTGTTAGTTGGATTTATCTTATCTTTTAAGTTATAAAAATATATTATTCACATAAATTATTAGTTTTTTAAATGTTATTTAAAAGAAAATATATATTTGTATTCAAATTAATAATTTTTTTATTTTTACATATTAAAAGAAAAGATGTTTTATGAATAAATTATTTAGTGAATAATGCTTTTGAACCAGTATAAATTAAATAAATTCTAAAAATGATGATTATAATTTTTATTATTAAATAAAAAATTAGAAAAAAAATTATTTTAATTTTAATTTTTTTGTTAAAAATATAAACATATTTAACAATATTAAAATATTATATATTAATAACTTAATTAACTAATTAATTATATGCCCCAGCTTAAAATATTTTCTGAAAACATAAACAGAATCATGAAAAACTGTTAAAAGTAATTTATTACTCCTTCCGTTTCGCAAAGAGTGTCGTTTTGAGGTTTTATTTTTGTTTCATAAAAAGTGTCATTTTCTATTTTCAATGAAAAATTTATGAATTTAATTTTCTAATTTAATTTTCTATTGGTTGAAATAGTGTTAGGTGTATGGGAAATGATGTTTTTATATAGAAAATATGTAAAATTAAATATTTTTTTAATTCGTGTGCAGAAACTTAAAATGACATTTATTATGAAACGGAAGAGTATTGTGCATGGCATAGAAGAAGCGATGACGTAACAACGATGACGCAGAAGAGAATCTTTAGTGAGGGTTCGAAACTTTAAACTTTCAAGCACGTGGTTCAAAACTTGTAAGACATGACATATTTTAGCATATATTTATTCCTCTTCAATGCGCCAATATAGACATATACATATGCATAGTCTCATACATGGAAATCAATTTTTAAGGTTCAACTAGACTATGATCCGCGCGAATGCATAGAAATTAAAAATAAATTTATGTAAAAAAATATTTGATGTATTGTTTAAATTTAGTATTAATTATCTGACTTGTTTTCAAGTGTCTTGTTTGAAATAATTATTATACATTGAATATTGTTATTCAAATCGTTAAAATTTTGTTACAAAACTTATTTAATTGACGTACAACATAAAAAAAACTATAATCAAATTTGATGAGATTAATTTAATGTTTCTAGAGTTTTTCTACTTACATTTATTAATTCATCTATCATAATATTTTAGTTTCACCAGTTTCTGTTATCGTGGGTTGTTTTTAAAAATTAAAATATTAAATTTTATTTCTATTATTTTATCAATTCTTTTTAAAATTTAACTTCATTTTGAAATTTAAATTTGGTTTTTTATTAAATTATTATTTTGGTTTGTTATAAGATTATTACCTATTTGTAAAACATGATAACAAATCTTCTAAAAATATTCAATTGTAAATGCTAAACAATTTACTGAGGATACTAAAATTATCCTTAACATCTAGAGAAATGTTGTGAATTGTTAGGTTTGTTAGCAATACATATATTGTAGTATTGTTTGTATTCTTAGAGTTAGTTTTTGGAAGCTTGACATTTTTTTGAAAATATAAAATTTTACCTATATATGTTTTGTTTTGTGTATATTAAACATTTTTTAAGTTGAATTTAATTTTAATGAAATGTTTAGTTAGTTAATTAAGTTTAGGGTTTATATTTAGGGTCTAGACGACTTACAGTTAAGTCGTCTTGTGAATAGAATTTACGAGATAGACGACTTCATGGAAGTCGTCCAAACCGTACAAAACCTTTAATTTACCAAAGTATAGTAGACCTACTAGATAATTTATCGGACATATAAATAGTATTTTTTACTGTTGTTGAAATACTCAAAACCTTAGCGCCATTTCTCTCGAAAATGATTTGTAAAGCGAATCTATCTTTTCCGTTGAATCTCTCTTTTCTGTCGTTCTCACTGTCAGTAATCTCTCTTTTCCGTCGTTCTCACCACCTGTAGTTTCTCCTTTTACGATAAATCTCCTTTCTCCTTCATGGCGAAGAGTATTTTAGTTGATTAAACTAATCATCCGCTTCTTTTTTTCAGTTATGAAACCGCGCTTCGGTGAAATCCTCTGCCGGTAAGTTCTTCCTCTTTGCTGTTGAGTTCAATTTTATGATTTAAGGCGTTTAGCTGCCTTTAAACTCTAAAAATGGTAATCTTGATTCTTCTTTCTTGTCAATTTTTGCATATCTGTAACTGCTGGTGTCGTTGACGACCATAACACCATAACTTCTCTGACTGTAAGTCATCCAATTTTTTCTAGGTTTTTCTATTTATTCAAGTCTTCACTTCAGATCTGTAGGCTTAACACTATTTTCAGATTTATAAGAGGTCGATTTTCATAATGTTCTACTGGAAGACTTCATAGAAGACTTTTGGGAAAGTCGTCGAATAGGACAGTAGTAAAATCGACTGTTGTGTAATCTAAGAATCGTGTTAAGCATACATATGTGACAATGTTTGTAGTGTTCTACTGAAAGACTCCTTAGAAGACTTTTTAGAAGACTTTCTGGAAGAGTTCGTAGAAGACTTCCTGGAAGTTTTCTAAGAAGTTTTCTGACTAAAACTTACAATCAAGTCTTCCAGTATAGGAATTTAGAATAGTACGTTTGTTTTGTGTTTGAGATGTTGGTTTTTGATTGTTTTGCAGTCCCGGAAAATGGATGTACTAGAACTCCCACGGAGGATGTTTATCTAAGGGGAAGAGCCCTTTCCAGTCAAAATTATTTTGTATCATACTGATGACTCAAAGTTGGGAGTGTTCATAAAATTCAAGGAGATGAATTTTGGTTGGGGATCAAGGCTTTTTCATTATATCCTCAGTTTTTAGATATCCATCAAGATGAAGTATGAGCTTTGGAGTCTCGTTGGTCCACAACCGTTGAGTTTTTCATTGTTAGAGTTTGAACATCTCACTAGGCTGAACTGCGATTACATTAAAGACATGGAAAATCCAGGGTGTAAGGTTACAAAGGAGATTATTTCTTTCTGGGAGCTGATGGGTGTTGATGTGGATGCCGGTCCTTCTTCTGAAAAGATCATAGCAACATGTGAGAGATACCAGAAGTGGTCTCGGGACTATCGCATATGGCTCATATCTGAACATACCAAATCAAATGCTAAAACCGGTTTAACAAGGAAAACATGATTACATATCCTGAAAATCTAATTTGCAGCAGAAAAAGGCAAAAGAGAAGACGATCATTGCTGAATAAATCATGCCAGAATATTCTTTCGAAGAGGCGCCACATCGACCGCAGTTCCTCTCCTAAGCCGGAGCTCTAAAACTAATCGACCCGAAAAATGGAATAGTTTCCAATGGTTAGAAACCCAAAGAAGGAAGGAAGAGACAAGTACCACCAGAAAAAATAGAGGGGCATACATGAGCTAGAAAGCCTGAAAAAAAGAACAAGAAAATTAGGGAAGCCACCGGATCTGGACAGTTTCGCCGGTACAGAGCGAACGCTTGGATTGGCCGAAACCACACACGCCACCCACTCGCCTTCACCGTCTCCGGTAGTCTTCCGTCACGAGCTCAGTTTGCCATACTATGAGAAGACATGCAAGCTAAGACGATAGAAAATCCACTGGAGGACCATATCTGAATCGCCAGCCATTCAGCGTCAAGCCACCACCCAAACAAAACCCGAACCACCATGCCTTTTCACCGGAGAACACTTCACAACATTGGGTCTAGCATAGTTAACTGAGGAGGGCTCCAGGTAATATGCGCCAAATCCAACCTTTCATATATGAAATGTGAAGCCAGAGCCCCAACCAAACCATTAGACCACTGTGCACCACCACTGCTCTGAGAACTATACCCTACAAAACCACCACCAAGGAGTCGAAACCCACATGATCGCTGGAAAGGTAGAAACAAACTCACCAAAACTATATCTCTCTCACGACGGCGTTGGTCGAAGCAAGTCGGCGGAAAGACAAACAAGCTCACCGAAAGTTGCTTAAACAAGGAAATATTTTTAAAGAAAAATTAAGATGTTTTAGAGAGAATTTTTTGCGTGATTATAAAATACATCTAATATTACGAACACATAAAATTTGGATGTTGATTACACTTATTCGGTCCATGAAATCTGTTGGTTCAATACTTGATACCATGTGTATTTTATTTAGCTTTGTTAACATGTAACTAGAAAAAAAAAATATAAGCAAAATATACTAATAAGTGCTTTTATTTTTAAAATAGAACAAAATGCTTGTCTCAAATATTTGTGAACAATTTTTACATTTTAACTTTCACAAAGATAAATATTTTTGTCTGGAAAATAATTTTATTTTTAACAAATATTTTATTATATAGAATGTAATATTACAAATAATAATAAAGATGCAACCAACTGTAAAATTAAAACAAAGAAAATATAATATAACACATAAAATAAAATTTGAAGAAGTTTTCTTATGAACTATCTTTTTCGATAATAGAATTTTTTGATGCGATTACTTTCATCAATTATACATTCGATAAAAAATTCAAGCTTTCCATTGCAATTCTCTTTTGTTGTATTATATTAGTTTTATTCCAATTTAGATTTATAGATATTCTTTGGGGTAGAATCTAAATATGATTCAACCATAAGAAATAAAAATTGGAAAGACCAATTTTCAAAGATTATACAAATATCACCATACAACAAAGAGATAACTTCTTCCACTTCATATTGTTGATTTCTCTCTGATGCATTCTATGATTTCAGCGATATACGAATATGACCAAATATATTGTATCAAACCATCATTTCTGAAACATTCTTCCTTGATAGAAAGCAAACTTCTTTTTTGATCTTGAACTCCTCTTCCACATGGTGGTTGCTTTGGTGGACGATGTTTCATAACAAATCTGCTAAAATTTGTTTTAAACACAGGAAAATCATCATGTAATTATGGTAACCACCAAAAACACTCAATTGCATTCAATCCAAGTAGATCGGTTGTCTTGTCGTCGTCGATCATGGCCAAAACAACTATACCAGAGATTGTAACAACGAATTGGATTCTCTTCTCCAGTTCGCTACAAGTAGAATTGAAACACTTTCTTAACTAGAGAGAAGACAAAGGACACACAGAAGTACCATGATACTCCATTAACACATTTATTTGTGCCTGGACCAAAAGCAAAATTGGACAATTGCGAGAAGAAGACAATTGTCTTCGAATCGCCACTAACAACTTCCGCTTGTTTTAACATAATTTGTCCACACTGCAAATAATTTTCTTATCTCTGTTGAAAAAATAGTTCATAATATTGAAGTATAAATTAGTTTCATGACCATTATTCATAAAGAAACAAAATGATTTAGTGAGTTAGAAAATGCGTAACTCTATAAATTAAGTTAGTAGATTGTTTTTTTTTGATCAAAAAAAAATAAAAATAAAATGCACTTCCATTAATTTTCAAATACAGATACAAGATGGATTTTTAAGAAGTATACATGTAAGAAGTCTACATTTGCAGAATAAAAAAAGGCTAATAAAGGTTTTCCAATAACCAATTAAGGTGAAATTTCAAATTTGGAAGTAACTGTAATGCATGTTGTTGCCCAAACTCGGACACGATGGGAGTTGACGTTAGTTTGGTTTGGTAGGAATATATTCTCCGAGAAGTATCAATGTCAACGCATTATGAAGGAATAAATTAAAGGGGAAGGAAAGTAAATTAAGAAATAATGGAAACACTGTGATATCAAAACATCGTAAGAGAACTAGTCTCATTATTTGCATATAAAGACATCGTATGAGAACTAGTCTTTTTATTCTTATTCTGTTTTCATTGGTCAAATTTTACAACACAAAACACGTTTGGGCTTCAGAGATAAACGGACTGTTCACATAAGGATTTGACACTAGGCCTTGGGCGTTTCTACCCCAACCCGAATTACTTACCTAAACCCGAACCGAAAAAATCAAAACCGGATCCAAACCGTTATACAAAAATATCCGAACGGGACTTGTGAGCTTAATACTTTGGGGTTTAGTTATAACTTGAACCGAACCAAAATCTAAACTAGGATCCGAAGACATCCAAAGTTAGTTAAATATGCTAATATTTTTATATATATTAAGGTAATTCAGATATTTTATAGCATTCTAAATATTTTATAATTTATTTTATTTGTTATTTTCAATACTTTTCAGTTAGTTTAGATAAATTAACTATTTTTAATTAGTTTTGTGAATAATTTATATATTTTGAGTTTCTTTTTGTCATTTTTTCATGTTTTTAAAAAAATATTTTTGACGATTTCAAACATTGGTTACAATCCGATCCAATCCGAACCGAATCCGAAAAAAACCGAACCGAACTGAATCCCATTCAATAAGAGATAAAAACCAAATGGGGCTGAACATAATACCGAAAATCCGAAAATCCAAATTAACCGAACCGAATCCGACGGGGGGCCCCGAACACCCAGGCCTATTTGACACTATAAAATATGGTTTTAAAGATCACCAACTAAAGGTTTAAACCTCTAGACCACACTAAGTGCTGATTGTACTGTTGCCAAACATATAATCTGCTTCTTGGCTAAAAATCCATTGCCGAGAAAATTGGATTATTTTGGAAGGAGAAACCTGTTTAGACTACAGAGTTGCTTCTTCTTCTTCTTTCTCGGAATCGGTCAATTTGGACATCTATAGGCCCACGGTTTGTTAAGCTATAAGCCCACTCTGGGTAAATGTAGATTTGATGTCTGTCGTAAAAACCACAAATACCGTCTCTGGTTTCATCTGCTTGAGGTTGGCGTGTGTTTTTGTTTTTTTATTCTTTTCCTATAATCTGTGCTTTCACGAATTAGTTTGTGTAATTGTTAGATTGTATACATCCGAGGTGCAAATTTGAATAACCAAAAGTAAAGATCTGGTTAAGAAGAAAAAAGGGATTTTTTACTCAATTACGGAAGAAAAAGAAAAACAAAACATAGTTATTAAATGAAAGTACAAAGTATGATATGGTTTTGAGTTTGAGACTTGAGGATCGAAGAAGAAGAATGTATGATAATGAATCTTGGTTACGATTCCATAGTACTACCGAAACAGAACCCTTCTTTCCTTGATTTATAAGCAAAACAAGTGAAGAGAAATCTTGCTACCATGTTTCTATGCCTGCACATCAATACGTTAAAAAAGTGTGTCTCAGACTCCCCAAATAGATTATATGGAAGTTGGAGTCAGTCAAAAAGAGGCAAGTAGATGATACCTTGTTTGCGATGTTGTTGGAGAGCCAGTCAAGTCCCTCGTAGAGTCCTTCTCCAGAGGTGGCACATGTGCTCTGAATGTACCTGTTATTATTACAATGATCATCATATAAGTTCATAAGTGTTGGGCCTGAGAGAGCTAGAGTTTTGTGTGTTTGGCTAACCAGTGTCGTTGGCGAAGAGAGTGAAGGCCAAGTTTGTCAGTAATCTCAGCAGCGTTCATTGCGTTGGGAAGATCTTGCTTGTTAGCAAAGACAAGTAGAACTGCATCCCTCAACTCATCCTACACAGAAAAAAAACAATACAAAGTCAAAACCAAATGGTGCATTTGCATATATAAATGTATTGATTCTTATATATATATAGGACCTCGTTCAACATCCTGTGAAGCTCGTCCCTGGCTTCAACAACACGGTCACGGTCATTGCTGTCCACAACAAAGATAAGTCCCTGTGTGTTCTGGAAGTAGTGTCTCCACAATGGACGGATCTGAATGAGCAAGAAAGAAACAATTAGTAAGAGTTCGATAACAATTCTACGACCGAGCAGAACTCAAACCATGCTCGAGCGAGAGACCAAGACAGAACCAAATAAGCAAACCATGTTCGAAAAACAATACCTTGTCCTGACCCCCGACATCCCAGACGGTAAAGCTAATGTTCTTGTATTCCACAGTTTCAACATTGAAACCTGCAAAAAAAAAAAAAAATCAACAACTTTCAGCTTCAGCAAGCAAAACAAGGTAACAAGAGATGGATAGAAAGTTTTACTTACCAATGGTTGGGATAGTGGTGACGATCTCACCAAGTTTAAGCTTGTAGAGGATGGTCGTCTTACCAGCAGCATCGAGACCAACCATCAGAATACGCATCTCTTTCTTCGCAAACAGCCTGCTGAACAGCTTTCCAAATGACAACCCCATCCTTTTTTCTAAACCTTACAAAAAAAACAAAAATCAAATTTGATCAATCCAGAAAATATGATTACAAAACGCAATTGAGGAATCATCTCATCTTCTGGACCTATGATGATTACAAATCGCAACGGATCGAATCAGGATAACAACTCACAATAAGAGATCTAACTACGGAGAAGAACCTGATCTAGAAACTTCTAATATCAATTCGCATTCCTACGACAGAGGGAGATACAGATCCAACATTACAAACTAGCGAATCACAAGATAAACACAACAGATCTGGAAAATGAAAGAGCCATCATGAACAACGCATGGATCAGGATTGCATTCAGATAGACTAATCGGTAAAGCGAGAGCGATGGAGGAGCAATAAACGTACCGAAGAAACAACGCCGCACGAGATCTTAGCTCCGATTGCCTTTCAACGTTTCACGATGATTATTTTTGTGTTATTTATATAAACCCAGTACGCGTTAAAAATACGTCGAATATTATATTTTCTCATTATAAACCATATACTATATAGTTCGGCCCATTATTTGCGAATATTAAAATATTCTCTCCTTCTGACATAGGCCCATTGGGCTACTGGACCAAGAAGTTAAGCGTATTCACTCGCCTATTCGAATTAGCATTAAAGTGTTCATTATGATTAACCACACGACTGTCAACAAAAAGCTTTATATAAGGGGATGAATCATATCCATTCAATGTTCTCTAGTTGGTCGGTCCTTGTGTCTGAAACAATTACCTTACAAAGGTTATTTAGTTACTGGTAATGATTTACGCGTTTAACTGATTTTACTGGAGTCAAACTATGAGACATTGGCTCTGATCGGTAATCTTGCGAAATGGCTCTTGATTATTTAACGCGATTCTGAAAGTTGTTTCTCAATCAATAAAATTGTGCAATAGAAGAAAAAAAATGCAAAAAACAAGTTTGTATTTTTATTGACAAAAATTTCATTAAGTGAAAAATAAGTTTTATTAGATTATTTACAAAATCAACATTTTCACATTATTAAAATATATGATAATACCATTGTAAAATTTTAAATAAATAGCAATAAATTTTTGAATGATAGATAGTTATATTGTAAATAAAATTATTAAAATTTTTAATGTTATAAGATGCCAATCTATTACTAAAAGTATATTAAAAATAAGTTAAATATTTATAATAAGAAGTAAAATATTTTTGATAAGTTTTAGTTATTTTCACATTTTTAATAATTAGTTTAATTATTAATGTTTGATTTTTCTTATAATAAAGTAAACATCATATAAATATTTTAATTAATATAAATGCATTCTGTCATTTCCTAATTTTTAATTTTTCTGCAACTTAATTATTTTTTTGCAGATTAATTATTTTTTTCACTATTCTGCGATTAAGCGATGTTTACCAATCGGAGCCATTATTACAAAATATTAAGGGTCCAAAAATTCCCTGAAATTTGAAGTCTATAAAGTGTTTTTTAGAAATAAAGAAAAATATTCCCTCTATTCAAAACAATGTACGTTTTAGAAAAAAATTGTTTTAAATTTTTTAAATTTTAATGCACATTTTGTTATAATGAAAAGTTGTAAACTTCAAAAACATTAATTGTATTTTTTTTTAAAGTTTTATGGATAATTCTTTCAAATTGCCTATTTTCAAGTTTTTATCACAAAAAGAAATCTTAAAAAAGAAAATGAGCAAAATAAGTTTTAGTAAAAAGGAAAATGATATTTTTACCTCTTGTTTTATAGATATATAAATAAATAAAAACAAACAAATAAATAAAAAAATTATAGTTTCAAATTATATGTTTTCATATTCAAACTTTTCTATAATTTTTTTTTGAAATTTGTTTTGAATTTTTTTTCAAGTTTCTTTATGAAATTCAAAAATAGTTTTTAAAAAGGTTTTAAAAATTATATTTATTTTCTATTTTATAAGTTTTAATTTCTATTCATTAACTCTAAACTCTGAGTATAAATTAGTTAATCTTAAGTGTATAAATGTATATTTTTTAATAAAATTTATTTTGGTTATTTTCTCTTCGGGGCTATTTTGTGAAAAAAATGATTACATAGAGAATATTTAAAGTTTTATTGGTTTAGAAATATAGAAAATAAAAAATTATGTATTTATAACTAAGTTGTAATATGTTTTATTAGTATGTGTGAAACTTTTAAAATATTTATTATTTTGAAATAGAAAAAGTAATTTTGTGGTTTAGAGTAAAACTACATTGACTACTGTTTAGTTGGAATGAGGGATAGCAAAAGGAAGTGAGACATGATAATGAATGTGAAAGAAGACCCTACCACTAGCACTATGTTATTATTTATAGACATTGGAAGTCTAGCCCTCATGCATCCATGTTTCATACTTTTTTGTGCAAGTGGACGACAGTCACGTCACTACATTTCATACATCCAAAGGAAGATTATAGTTTTACTTGAAATCAAACCGATAACTCTAGATGTTTTCTTTTTCGTGTTACATATGTAACAACATAAGATTTATATATTTTAAAATAAAAGTTAGGGTTTTCAGTAGAAAAAAATAGTTCAAGACTTTCAAATAATTTGAGACACCGGTTCTTAATTATGCTAGACGACGATCGGCAGTCTCTCTTTCATATGGAAACGATATATAACAAAACTGTAGATATATCATACATACATATATATGGTTTTAGATATAATCATATAAGATAACGAAACTATGCGTAGAGAGAGATTCAGACGCATTACCAAACAACGACGACATACGTTAAAGAGATGTCGTTTCAAACTAGGCTAATCAATCGCTTTGTTTTTTCTTTTTCTTTTCATACAGTTTTTATATATTTTGTTTGTATGATTAAATTGGTCAAATGTTTTCGCATGGCATCTATCTCGTTATAGATATGAGTGATGACCTCATTTGTAGTTGTTGGTGTACTTCGTTCAATGTATAATAGAGTCGGATTTGTATCGATCTTACGCCTGTTGGTACTTGGACTGAACACTTTATCCGTTAAATTTGATTTGATTCGTTATTTATTTCGATTTAATTTGAAAAATTTAGATATTCATAAGTCTTCGAAGCAAACCAAATATTAAAAATTAAAATCCATAAAAATGAAGCAAATCACAAATACTAAAAAAATTAGAAACGTATATCTAATCCGCTTTTTGACTTTTATACAAATAGATGTATATCTATAGTTAAATATAGAGTTTTAAATGTATAATCTTATATAATTAATATTTTAACATTTATTTTATTAATTTTATTTATAAAATTACTTATAGAAAACTACATTTTTCTAGAAATATTTGTTTTATAAGAAAATTTTATTAGTTTTAAAATATTATAAAATAAACAGTTTAATTAGTTTTTACTTTATTTTTTAGATTATTTTACAAAAAAATTAAAAAAAAATCTATAATAATTTATAGATTTACTTGTATTGAACAAAGTTGATTAGGTATCCGTAAATATATATATGAAATTTGTAAATATCCACAATTTTTTTGGATATCCGGAAAACCGAATATCTGTATTTTTTCGAAGCAAAACAAATCAGAAAATAAGTGATTGTAAAGTACGAAGTAAATCATAAGTACTAAAAATATGGCAATATTCAATTAGTGTCCACCCCTACTAGTTACTAGTCAAATCAGTTTACACAACTAGTTAAATTATCATTAATTGAGTTCTCATTTGTTTTTTGAAATACCAGGAGGTTTGGGCCAAACCCTTAATCCTCTCAGACCCAAAACCATAATATGTAATATTATTTTCGTCACAGCGGTTACTCGAACTGGGGATTTCTAACACTAACTGAGTTGTATCTATAACTTCGAATCGAATAAAATATACATTCTGATGAAGTTTATGAATAAATTTCTTCTTTAGATAAAATTTAAAACGAAAAAAATATAATGTTAAAATTAGGATAGAATGTAAAAACTAAGCTTGGGTGTTCGGGCGCCCGTCGGATTCAGTTCGGTTAATTTGGATTTTTGGATTTTTGGTATTATGCTCATAGATCCCATTCAGTTTTATCTATTATTGAATCGGATATCGGTTCGGTTCTTTTTTTCCGGGTTCGGTTCAGATTCAGATCAGAATGTAACCAATGTCTAAAATCGTCAAAAAAAAATTTAAATCATAAAAAAATGACAAAAAGAAACTCAAATATATAAATTATTCACAAAACTAATTAAAAATTAGTTAAATTATCCAAACTAACTGAAAGTATTAAAAATAATAAATAAAATAAAATATTTAGAATAGTATAAAATATCTGAATTACCTTAATATATATAAAAATATTAACATATTTAACTATTTTGGATGTCTTCGGATCCTAGTTTGGATTTTGGTTCGATTTGGGTTATATCCAAACACCAAAGTACTAAGCTCATAAGTCGCGTTCAGATATTTTTGTAAAACAGTTTGGATCCGTTTTATTTTTCAGTTCGGGTATACGTAGGTAATTCGGGTTGGGTAAAAACGCTCAAGCCTAGTAAAAACTGTATATTGCATACCAAAAAATAAACTAACTGCAAAAGTATGTGTACAAAAAAAAATTGAAAAGCAATTTTACTTATTTATTGAAGATGGGTTTGATGTTCAAAGAAAAAGAAGAATGTTTTTTTTTGACAACAAATGATTATTCTATTACTCAATTTTGAGGTGGTCTATGTAACTATACCGGAATAGAACAATCAATGTAACACAATTTTTTATGAAAAGATCTCGCAGTCCTAGCTAAAGAGTTTGAGATTTCTTTTTGCGCCCTTGGGATGTGAGAAATCTTGAATCACAGAAAGCATATCAGCAGAATACTTATCGTCTCTAGTTCAGTTGTGAAACTTGGCCAAGCTTTAGGTTCCCTTATCATCACGATCAGATCCTTGCAGTCCATCCTGAATTTATGGCATGTCGAATGTTGAAGCATACTCTCCATCGTCCATCGCAGTGCTTCCACTTCTGAATGCAAGACAGTTTCTCGCTGTCTATAGTTTTACGTTCCCATTAGTTGAATCTTCTCCAAACTATCCATCCAAACCCAGCCGCAACCATTAAACAGAGATGTGGAAGTCCATCACCCATCCACTAAACATACATTACCCAAGCTTAAGGCTTGGGACTCCTCCACTACTATGCTTTTGCAGAATTGGTGCTATCATCTCATTTGCATTGAACTAGGCTTGACACTCACTCTCCACATAAGGAATTAACTCCAAAAGATACCTATCTATCCCCTTTAAGGTTTTATCATTTCAAACCTTTGAAATATACCATATTAATTAGATAAGGATCCTTATCTAATTCTGGTTCAATGATAATCCATGTTGGCATAAATACTCGGAAGCGGGAAGATGTTAGGGCTTGATGGTATCGCAGAAAGAGACCAAGCTTGTAATATTTGTAAATATTTAAAGATAGCATGTTTAACAGATTCTTCTGGTTCACCACATCTTGGGGAGTTTTATCGCATCTCATACTACAACGTGTCAGGTTTCTCGTTACCGCTACATGTCATGTTATCAATTGCCATATAAGATGACATATCTTTTTAGGTACTTTTATTATTCAATCAAAGGTTTGAAGCTCGGTTATACTGGGTTTCAAGACCTCATTTTCCTCTTCATTCTTTAGTAGATGATGTGCTATCCAATGTCCATATTTAACAGTGTATCGTCCGCTCTTCGTGTAGCTCCAACAAAAGGAGTCACAATGGTGAGTTTGATTTATAGCCATACTTTGTATGATAGGTATGTCATCGTGGACTAAATAATTTTACGGTAGTCGGAGATCTCATTCCTTAGACTCTGCATTAATAAGACTGCTGACTCCCATTCTCGGATGCAAGACTGGGGCCGTGGGTCGAGCCGGCCTATCTGGTGATGTGGGAATCCACGGGTCCTCCCAAACATTGACCACGTAACCAAAATGGATTTTATGTTTAATTCCAAATAGTAGGAGTTTTTGTGCGGCTGAAATATTTGTCCATACATAGGACAAACTATATACTAAGCCAATTCGCAAAGGCGAGCTCAATCTGTAATATCTTTCCTTTAAGACGCGAGCCACTAATGAATCAGGAAATTGTACTAATCTCCATAGTTGTTTTGTCAACAATGCCATATTAAATTTATGAATCATATGAAAACCAATCCCGCCTTCTTCTCTTGATAAACAAAGCTTTTCTCATTTTGCCCAATGAATCCTTCTTTGTGGTGGATTGGAGCTCTACCAGAATTGTGCAATGGAACTTGTAAGATTTTCACAGATTTCAAGGGATAGAAAGAAGCAAGACATAACATATGCCGGGAGAGCAAGCATAATAGATTTGACCAGGACCTCCTTTTCTCCTTTTGAGTATCATCTTCCCGTCCATCCATTCACTCTGTTCAATCGTCTATCCTTGAGAAAAGCAAATAATTTTCACTTGGAATCGCTAATATCTTTTGGAATCCCCAAGTATGATCTCATCCCACATTCATTCTAGATCCTAAGCATCTTTAATTTGATGTCTGACATTCTCGTAGCCCTCTTACCAAATAGTAGAGAGGATTTATCAAAATTGATGCATTGACTTGATGTTTGTCCATATTTCTAAAAAAAATTATTATTTCTTCACATTCACAGGGTTCCGCCTTACAAAAAAAAAAGGCTATCATCAACAAAAAGAAGGTGAGAAACCGAGGAACATGCAAGTGTAATACGCATCCTCGTTATCTTCCCTTGATTTTCTGCATGATTAAAAAGGCTAACTACCACTTCTGTGCATAGAATAAAAATGAAAGAAGACAAATGATCACTTTCTCGTAGACCTCTTTTAGGAACAATGTTTAGGAAGAAGATTAAGGTTTAGGAAGTAGTTGTGTTTACACATGCGGATTATGATATATATATATATATATATATATATATATATATATATATATATATATATATATATATATACGATCCTTTTATAAAAGAAAACATTAATATTTATGATTTTGTGAGGATTCATTCAAAATTTTGGTTGGTGATGCGCTTAATACAAGATTTTGGTCTGATAATTTGTCATTATGGGTATCTAGCAACCTACTTGTCTGCCACAAAAAAAAAATTACATTTTGGCATTCAAAGCATCACCATCTTCACTCTATGTCAATGGCTTGTGGAGAGTTCCGGATGCAAGATCGGAAAACCAAGTTAACTTAGCTGTCCACTTAACTACTGTCACACTACACAACCAACAAGACCACTACAAATGGATGCAGGGCAACAAACTTTCTTACAAGTATTCTACTTGCAGTGTCTATGATGAGATATGATCAACCTCTCCAATAGTTCAATGGCATAAAAATGTTTGGATACAGAGAGGAATCCCAAGACATAGTTTCCTTACTTGACTTTTTGTGTTGAATAGATTCCCAACCAAGGATAGGATGATTGGATGGGCCCCCAAACAGATCCTTCATGTCTCCTCTGCAACAATGTGAGTGAATCAAGAAACCATCTTCTCTTTTATTGTCTCTTCAGATTCTTCATCTGGTTGCAATTAGCTTCTCGTTGCACCATCACTCCCTCTCGGCAATGGGATCGATCCTTATGTGGTTTGTGTTTGTCAAAGTATCGTTTGTGGTGTTTGTATTTTGGATGGTAAGTTGATGTGGAGGTAGCTACTTGCTTTATCCTTGCCTCTATGGTGTGAAGTGAGGTTTCAAAATGAAGTAGTGCTTTTGATCTTTGGTTCTTCTCTTCCAAGGAGGTGGCCATTCTATTGCTTGTATATGGTTGAGTTTGGGTACACGAGTGTCCACATGTTTGAGCCATTGCTCCTTTTCGATGTTTTCCGCTTGAAGTTTCAAGACTCGATCTTGTGCTTTGCCCTCTCAAGGATCTGGTTTGTCGTTGTAGATGTGTGGTTAGTAGTTATTGGTTTTATGGTGGCTTTAGTCTTTCGTTTGTTTATGATGCAGCTGTAATCATGAGTTTGTGGTTTTGCCCTGTGGTGGTTTATGGTCTTCTCAAGTTCTAGTTTGTGGGTTCAACATGTGCTTCTCCAAGATCTTCAGAATGAGTCAGCAAAAGATCTCGATATAAATCCGTGTAATCTTCAAAACTGCACTTTTGATTGACAAATGAATAAATCTGATAGAAACACAGATCTATGATTTTGTTTTGACTAACGCCAATGACCCTAGCCACAATCAGTAGAGTTGAAAAATACATAAATGAGGGTTATTGAAAATCTCCTTTAATAGAGAAGATAGGTTACTCTTTTCCGCTAATAAACCATATGTAAACATATATACACATAAAACTAAACTAATATTACATAAATATATGGGTAATTTCAACATTATAATTTTAAAAATTTATTCAAAATAATATTTAATTATAATTTATTTAAAAATATCACCCATTTGACAAAAAAATACTAAATTACTTTAACTCTTAACCTTAATCTCATCTACGACTCCTTAATATTAAACCTTCAATCTATACTTAATATAATTGCACTTTTAATTAATATTATTTTAAGAATTTTCTTTGTGTGTTAGTTTTATCATAAAACATGATTAAATGGTATTCGAGAATATTTCCTTAATTGTATTAAGGAAAGTATATCTTCTTAATATTATTATATACTATATACTTCGTGAAAGCAATGTGCATGCAATGTCTTTGAAAATAATGTTCATGATGCACCAAATTTTAGCAAAAATAAATAAAAAATAATAATGTTCATGCTTAATACCATAAAAAAAAGTGTTCATGCAGTGACGCGAGAAGGCATTATAAAAGAACTGATTAAATTCATTGACGCACGGGGATTTTCGTAGATACTTCCTTTTTCAACACTTTTAATGTCTATTGTTATCAAAGTATTTTTTTTTTTTTGATGACCTAGGTTTAAACCCTGGGGGCTGAGGAGCCCATGTAAATACCCTAGTGGCCACGTACTGTGATAATCTGAGTGGAGACGGATTCGAACTTAGGTCCCGTAGGATCCATGGAACGCTATACTACCACCCGACCACAAGCACGTGGTTAAGTATTGATCCTTCCTGGCAAAATTTTATATCGGCAAATATTGTATCTTTCTCGGAACATGTCTATAATGATAATTTAGCAAAAAATGTCTACAATGGTTTTATATTTATTTATTTACATAATTTTTTTTTTGAACTATCTTTAGATTCGTGCCAAAACTCTAATCCCCATATCCAAAATCAAAACATGTAAAATTAGTTTCTTTCCAGCGGTATTTCAAATTGGGGACCTCTAACACAAACAATGTGTTTAATTCAAATATGTAGTATAAGTACGTGAATAATTAACGAAGGATCTAGTCAACAAATTATAAATATTGTTTTCATCTTCTGTAGTACTTTTTCGTTTTGTTGAGCCGCTTCTTCAAATCATTATAGTAAAACGGTAGAACAAGTATGTCGACTGATTAATAACGTTGTAGACAGTTTTAAGTCAACGATATTTATTTCAAGATGGCTTGTACAGGCTCTCGTTAATTTTTAGTGACACACACATCTCTCTGGGTGCATGGAGTGGGGATGCTTAATTTGTTATAATAAAAGTTGACTCATGCATATATAGAAGTGATATTAAGTTATAAGCCCAATTACAAAATGACTATCGTTATCAAGCTGTCTGATTGTACTTCAACCTGTTTCGATCCCATACAGACCAAGTCCCGCCACGAAGTTCCCAATCAACTTGCAATATTAATTCGTACATAGCTGCGTTCTTGTGAACAGATTTCATAACGGGATATTAATTATATTAATGATGTGAAACAATATAACAAAACAAACTTATGATTGATTTACGACTTGATTGGCACTTACTTACATATACTTATAAGATATATATATATATATATATATAATAATCGATTCGACGAAACAATTACACTAACTGTATGGTTTCTAATGTTTAACAATATATTTTTGTTATCCTATTTTGAATAAACAAGGTATGGACCCAACGAGTAAAGGTCCGATACAAAGTATATGCTTAATTAAAGAGGGGGAAATGTGGACAAATTACGTAGACTACAACGTCATTTGAATATGGTAGACCATCAATTATTAGTTATTCGGTTTCATGATAATTTAAACAAATTTTCATGACATAATGTTACTGTTTATATATATATTTAAGTTACCCAATGATTTATCGTGAATTTTCTTTCATTTGAGTAATTTAATCAACTGTATTGCTATAGTATAATTCGTTCCACAAGCACAAAAATATATTTGCTTTATGTTATAGGTAAATTTCTGTGTTTGAAAGAAAATTGTTAAGAGAAAAACATATATGTAAGTTAAAGTGATACATGAAACGTAAAAATGTGATGATGTGGAATATTTTCATATATTTGGTTAACAAAATAAACAATATATAATATTATTAGATCACAAATTGGAAGATTTGATGATGCTAAAATATATGAAATAATATATTAGATAAAATAAATTGATTAATATATATTTTGACTTTTACTTAATTTTAGGGTTATAGCTTTTGATATTGTAATATTCAGAGAAAAACACAAATAGTTATGGAGTTTCATAACTGAGTGAATTAGTAGACTTGATCAATATGTGTTGAATCAAACAAATTAGTTGTGTTAAAAAACAATCTGTGTAGAATCGTGTAATTTGAATCAAACAAATTTATAATAATTGTGTAAAAGATTTCAAATAAGCAGAATACATATTCTTAGAATTACTTTGTCCTATGTTTTCCATCTTGATTTTACAACATAGTTTTTAACTATGCTATAAACTATATATATTTGTTTCCAATAGTATTTTGTATGTACTAAATCAGAAAGTATAAAATTTTAAATTAAAACTTAATTTGTAAAGTTGTTATTAACTCGCTTGAATCCGATTTTAAAATGAATCTGTAATAACTAAACAATATATTATATTCTTTCCTAAACCTAAAAATAGTTCAAACATAGAAAATAACATTTATATCAAAATTCAAACATATAGGATAGATTTAATATATATATATATATATATATATATATATATATATATATATGTGAGTAGTTTCGAAATCTATAATTCTAGAAAGTGATGCCTGCAGAAAATGTATTAAACTTCTGAACTCCAGTAATAAATAATCTTCTACTGTATTGTTGCTCTGAGATTGCTTCGAGTTGTCTATAGCACATAGGTCATACCTGTATTTCCAAATTGTATATTACATAATTGTTATATGTGTGTAAACACATTATATGTAACCACATATATTATATAGTTTTCCCACTCAAACATCTATATTATCTATTCTATCTACACATGTAATACATCAATTGAAAAGTTCTCAACCTCTACAAATACACTTTTCTATAACTACAAAATACACTTTCGCTGGGACCAATCAATAATCATCCGTACACTATCCAATATTTCAAAAATACCAGTAAAGCACATATATCAAAAATTTAATATTAAAGAATGGGCCATATCTCTCACGTATAATATATAGTTTATTTTCTCACGTATAATAATATATAATGTATTTTGTTCATTGGCCTTAATTACTCTTAAGTCTCTTTTAAGGGTCATGTTTAAAGGAGCCAGCCAAATTAAGCTATGCGTGCGAAACCGCAGCCAAACATGTGAAAGACAACTTTTAAACGTATCTGAATCCATATCCTAACAAATAATTATATTAATTTAATATAGTGAAAAAGTTATAATTGGCGACAAAGAAAGTGAAAAAGTTAATCAATTTAAAATCAATTAGGATGGGATAGTTTAAAAAGAAAAAAAAAGGATGGGATAGTTAGGTCGAGTTCTTACTATTGCCACATCACTGCATTATTATAAATATATGCATAATTTCGACAGCATCTACAACTTTATTACACCTAATTAAATGTGTAACGCTAAAAATCCGTATATTGCATGTCTTATTTCTCATAGACTATTTATCTTGTATCAGAAAACATATATATTTTAATCTTTTTGCCAGAATTGTTTTTAATAATAATTTTTTAATTCAAGAAATTCTAGACTTAAGCTCATAATCTCCTTTAACCAGGTATAAGAATTGATTGTTATATCCCTTATGTTTAAGTTGAGACTCATACCTGACACTTCTACCTTTTGGAAAAAATGTTTTATCAATAGAGTTAGCAATTCCGGGTATTTCTAATAATAAGTTTAGATAATAGAGATGTTTAATATATATATATATATATAACCTATAAAGACCAGAAAATATTTATTTTCTTGACATCAGAAAATATAATTCTTATGTGTATAATTTCAGTAAACACATATACCAACTGATTTATTAATTAATAAAAGGAAAATTGGAAGATAAGGATACATCGAATGTCCAACCAGGATTCTAAGAATGCAAGTTTTTTTTTTTGAGAATTCTAATTTCAAAGAATGCAAGTTGACGAATTATTATCAAAACGATAGGCAGATAGGACTTAGGAGTAATCAAGATATTAACAAACAGTTAACTTCGAATTTTTACAGATTGAGACAGCCAAAACAAATGATTCCAAATAGATGCATGCCAATCTCACTCACCTTCGTTTCTAACAATTTAAAAAAGTGCAAGTGTATCAAGTGGTGAAGGAAACATGGAAAGATGGTAAATACTTTAGGTTTGAAACCTATTATTTCAGATTTATCCACTTGTGTAGCTATACACAGTAGTGACTCTGAAGAGAAACTATAGAAGCCAGAGTTTCCAACCTTTATTTGGTTAAGTAATATAGCGGTCACAAATTCATAAAGTTTTCAATTAGTCTAATAGTTAATAATGTCAAAATTTATATGACAAATATTGGGTTCGATTCTTTACACAAACATTTTTCCCTAACATATATACTTTTTAATATATCTCATTTGTTAAAATTAGTAAATTATGTAATGTCATTATATATATTAATAGGCCTTGTTTTTCTTAATTGATTCCGGTCTGGAAATATTTAGGGCCGACACTGGCTAAATGACATATATTTTTAGTTCTCATTGTAGCTAATCAATCCTCTCTAACGCTGATAAACATGCTTTCAAAAAATTAATTGATTGGATTTCCGTCTGCCGAATACCTGGCCTGAGTTATCAAGAAAATAAATAAATAAAGAAATGTAACCATTTTAATAATGTACACCAGTTGCAAAATTGTATCCCTATCTTAATTTTAACATCATAGTATATGTTAGCACAATTATTTATTTCTCGGTTGTTCTCCTCAGTTGATGACTATCGGGTGGATCTTTGAAAATTATAGAAACTCTCAAATAATTTACAAATCATCACTAGTTTCCCTTAGCTTATTAAAGAAGGGAGAATATTATACTTTGACATTTTAATTAGAATTACTTTGAACTAAGTGTTTCGTCCGCACATGCGAACGTAAACATTTTATAATTACTTATTAATAATTTAGTTACTAATTAAAATAATATAATAATAAATTATTGTTTATGTTTTTTTTTTGATTTTTATGTATTATGACCTTTTAAAACCAAATTATGTATATATATTCACTATTAATAAATAAATCTTAGAAATTACTTGATATTATCTTTTCAATTATATAAAACTAATGATTTTACTTGATTAATATTTAGTTATGTATTTTTTTTTTTTTAAATTTTTAATTTTTTATTAAAAAATATTTTTTGGATAACAACACAATATCTATAAAAATTATTTTTTATTTAAAATATATTTTTAGATTTTGAATAATTTTTAGTATTATTAATAATTAATTTTAATTACTTATCTAATAAAATCAGTTAAATTCATTTTTATTTTAGAGTTAATTATAAATTTTATTCATTAAAGGTATAAACGATATTAACCGCTCTAACTTTTAACGTGAGAGTTTCATTGCGAAAAGTTATTTCGCAAATAATAGTATAGATTATGTATTTTATCACGCATAAGTAGTAGTATTATATTTGTAGGAATCACTATATAATACACCAATCGCAAAAGTCATGTAATTGTCTCATTTAGGTATAGGCATTTCGATCATTCGTTTTGACTCGGTTATTTCAAGTTTGGAATAAATGAACTCCCAAATTTTCAGTTTGGATTGGTTTATAATTTTAGGTTTGACTCGGTTCGGATAATAAAACTAGAAATGGGTCTTTAGGTCAAATTAGATACCTGAATTTTTTTTTATTTAGATTTAGGTCAGTTCCTGTCGAATTCTGATTGGTTCATGCCTATAAAAAAATACATATAAAATATATGTAGTTTTTGGGCATATTTTATATTCGGGTCGGTTTGGGTATTTAAGACCTAAAAAATCTGAAATACTTGAACTAAACCGAAAGATCTAAAAATAATTGAAACCCAAAAAATATTCAAAACCTAAATAAATACCTGAAAAAGATTCAAATACCAAAAATATCCAAAATTTTATCAAAATCTGACTCGAAGATCAAAAAATACCCAAAACTTTTTACCCGAATGCATGAATTATATTTCTGAAAATCTAAAGTTTTATTAAAAAAAAACTGAACCGGAACTTAAAAAAGTTATTTGTGATACCAAAAATAAAAAAGAATCACACAAATATACCTAATATATACAAATTTTTTTTGAGTATTTTGGATACCCAATCGGGTCTCAGGTAGGACTCAAACACAAACTGAGACCCGCATGTCCAGAAATTATATAACATATACTTTAGCCTAGACCCGGATCCGGATCCAAACCTATATTTTTGGATCAGTTCTGGTTCAAATTTTAGGTCCAGGTAAAATATCTAGACCTAGGGCTAACACCTGTACAAACTAATCTGGTTTAATTCTGATTCAGTTATTTTAGGTTTTCATATAAAATATCATGTAATTCAAATGATTTGATAAAAATCTTGGATAATTCATGTTATTCTAAATATTAATATCGTATAATTTGGATAATTTTAGATAATTCAGTTTTTCAAAGTTTCAAATATTTTTAGTAGATTTTTAAACTATATTTATGTATATTTGATTATCTTTTATATATATATATATATATATATATATATATATATATATATATATATATATATATATATATATATATATATATATATATATATATATATATATATATATATATATATATATATATATATATATATATATTCAAATATCTATTTAGTTTTTGACTTGATTCTCATTCGGATATTTCAAATATGAAAATGTAAGAACCATTCAACTATATGGGAGTTTTGATTGGTTCTGATTTTTGTTATATTGGTTTGGTTTATTCTTTTGGATATCTGGTAAAATACCTAATCTTGTTTCTCCACACCATCGTATTCTATTTATTTTATTTGTAATTTTATATATTTTTGTTTTGGTATATTGTGTTTATGTATAATTATTTTCTTTTGATAAATAACACTATAGTTTTAATTTACTTTACTTTAAGAACCCTATATAAATAGATAGTTTTGGTTATTAAGGCTGATTCTTTTCAAATCAGAATGTTTTAGTTCAAGACATTATCCAATTTGAAATTTGAATTTTTTTTGTTTGAATTTGGATCTTTTTTTTAATTTTGGATTGGTTTGAATCATTAACTAAAATATCTATAATTTTCTAATACATAACGGATTATAGTTAGTTAGAATATTTAAGATTCAAAAATAATCCAAAATACCTGAATTTTACTGAAAAATAAAAAAAAATACTTTAAATCCAAAAAGTATCTGAAACTCCCAAAATATATAAATACCCAAAAACCTGAAATCTGACTAAAAGAACCAAAAAGGTATCCAAAATATATTTACAATATTTGAATTCTTACCTGAATTTTGAAATTATAACTAAAAAACTGAACATAAAATTTTTAAAATATATATAATAATAAAAATTAATATGAAATATCCAAATATACTTAATGTACATAAAATATAGGGCAATTCTCTTAAATAACCTTTTTTAAGTTTTTGTCACAAAAATAGCCCTAGAAAAATAAAATGACCAAACTAGTTTTTTTTTTTTGAAATTTTCATTTTTTTTTTTTGAAATTTGAAACCCTATCCCCAAACCTACCCCTTTACTCTAAACCCTAAAGTCTAAATTAGTAAACCCTAGGGGTATAAATGCATATAAATAAAAAATTTAGCTTCTAAAAAATCTATTTTGATCATTTTCTTCGTTAAAAACTATTTTTGTGAAGAACAAACTAAAAGAGGCTATCTAAGGGAATTTCTCTAAAATATAGGGCAATTCTCTTAAATAGCATTTTTAAGTTTTTGTCACAAAAATAGCCCTAAAAAAATAAAATAACCAAAATAATTTTTTTTCTTTTTGAAATTTTCATTTTTTTTATTTTTTTGAAATTTGAAACCCTATCCCCAAACCCACCTCTTTACTCTAAACCCTAAAGTCTAAATTAGTTAACCCTATGGATATAAATGCATATTAATAAAAAAATTAGCTTCCAAAAAAACCTATTTTGGTCATTTTCTTCCTTAAAAACTATTTTTGTGAAGAACAAACTAAAAGGGGTTATCTACAGGAATTGGGCAATTCTCATTAATAGATTCTTTTTACTTTTTATCCCAAAAATAGCACTGGAAGCTAAAAAGTCACAAAACAACCTTCATTAACACACAAAATAACCTTAATACCCTTGTTTTATTTTAGATAAAACATAAAGAAATAGAAATAAAAGAAGAGAGAACTATTCGATTTCTCGTGTCTTTCGACGACGACGACGACGACGACGACGGTGACGACGACGATTTCGCGTTCCATTAGCTCCGGCGACTATCCGACGACGATCTTTTCCAACGAAGAGGACGAAGCTTTGATTCTCCAACGCAATCTCGGTATGATTCTAAAGCTAGGGTTTTGAGATTCAAATATGGGGCTTCGATTCAAATTTGGGGATTTCGCTGATTTTAACCTTTTCATTTGAGAATCAAACAGGAGTGAAACAGAGATTATCGGCTTTTTCTTCTTCAAATGGCACAAATCTTCTCGTCGTTTTCTCAAACGTTAATTAATCTTCTCTTCGTTCTAAACGATTTTGGTTATAATTAATTCTCTCTTTCAGGAAAACTCGTGAACCATTGTTCTTCTCTTAAATTCTAATTTGGTTTTGTTAAATTCTTGTTAATAAGTCAAAAATGTTTAAGAAGGTTATCCAAAAACATTGTTCTTGTGCATTGTTCATTATTCTACTGCATTGCTAACTCGTGATTCATTGTTCTTGTTCGTTATATATGATTAGGAAGGTTATACAAAATTTACTCTATGTTAATTTCTTCATATTATTCTTTTATATGCTCAACGAATCTATAACAGAGTAGCAAGATGTGCTTTTTGGTTGTTATTACTCTGTTATAGACTCAACTAATTTTCTTGACATAACTCTGTTATAGGCTAAAGTGATTAAAACGATATTAACAAGAAGTGCTTTTTGGTTGTTTTGCAGAATAGGTTGAAAAATTCATTTGATACAATGGGAGATTCTTTCCCCTTGTTACTGCCACTACCTTCGTTGAGATATCCCATAGGGTCAGAACCAAATCAGCCAGTATCAATCAACTAACACTCAAGCGTTGCCTATATAGATACTGTCAAGAAGATTCTTACAAAAGAAGAATTTCAGAAAATCCGAGATACATTCATGAGGCCAGTTATCAAACTCAGTGAAAGACATTTGCAATTATCTGGAAAGATAATTCATGTCTTGCTCGCAAGAAGCATAGTGACAGAAAAGGAAAACGAGTTGTTGTTTCACTTTGGAGGGCAGCTGCTTAGATTTTCAATCATGGAGTTTCATATGATGACTGGTTTGAAATGTATTGGCGAAATAGAACAGAAAGAAGATGAGACAGAGAATCAAGATTACACTTGGGACTTATTGGAAGGTGGCCACAGTCTAGATGACTTAGAAGAACAACTAAGTAAAACTAGTGAAGATTCATCTGATGAACGATTTTTACTTGCTATGCTTCTTCTAATTGAGAGCATCCTCCTTCAAAGAAGTGCAGTGTACAAGTTTCCACTAGAAAACGTGAAGAAAGCCCATGATATTAATGTGCTGATGTCATATCCGTGGGGAAGGGAAGCTTACACACTTCTTCTGAAATCCATTAAACGAGCTGTGAAGACAAAGCTTGAAAAGGTCAAATATGATTTGCAAGGGTTCCCTCTTGCATTCCATCTTTGGATACTAGAATCAATCCCTCTCTTGCAATCGGCCTACAGTACCACCATCCCTATACTACAAACTCAAGAGGGAACACCTTCATTCCTATGTGAAAAATACACATGTACGGTTACTCCTTCAATAGAACATGTTCTAAAGGTTGAAGGTGCAACAAATGTAAGTCTTTACTTCTTTATTTTTACTTCTTGATGTTTTATTACTGTGTAAATGAATATGATTGTTTTTTGTTGTGTAGCTGAAGGTAACATGTGTTTTACATTCCATTCCACATGATCCCGAAGATAATGTGTCAATGGAAGATAAAGCTGATGAAGATCTGGATGCTGTGATTGAATTGGTCAGAAAAGGATATAAAATCAAAGCTGACGATTGGAGAAACAGATCAATAGATAGTGTTGATGCTATTGAAGAAATAGCTAGAAAATCTTCCCTGTTTGGCAATGTGGAAATTGGCCATGAAGCATCTGCTTCAAATGTAAACTATCTAGTCTCTGAACTTAAGAGACTCAGTGATAAAATGGAAGATAATTTCAAGTCTATGACTTCTCGATTATCTATCATGGAAGAAGGGTTCAAAGACCTTAAAAGTCGGGTGTCAATCTTAGAAGACAAACATATTTCTGACAATAAAAAGGTAATAACGTTTCTGTTCTTTATTTTACTTTTTGAATTACAAAGTAAGGGAATTAGTCATAGATGCTTGTTATTTCTAACAGGATGATACATATCCTGTGGAAGATGAGGTGAATGATACAGATAATATGGAAGCAACATATACTTCTCCAGTGTCTCGAACAACTAGAGGAGAAGATGAGAATGCTGAGGTAAAATAAAGTATGTTACTGAATATTCAGAAGTTGTTTATATGTTTTCTTAAGTTTTTTTGGTTTTATAGGCGCATATAGAAAACGTATGCTCAGAGACACGTCTGTGGGATGATACTCCAATTTCACCAGTAGATAGGACTCCAATCCGATTTTCAAATTCGACAGAACAAGTATGCAATTTCATCTTTCTTTTATATTTGAAGTTTTGTAACATTTTCATGAATGCTTTACTAGTTTTAATTTTTTTTTTTTTTGCAGGGTACCACAGATCCTATGATAGAGTTAATTTCACCAGCAATTTCGACAAATCCACTTACTCAAACGCAGCCACTAACTCATTCAAAAAAGGTACCACTCAGTTTAGGAAGCATACTTATATTCTTGTGAATCCCATACTGATTTCTGTTTTTAAACTTATAGGATGAAGTGAGAGTAGATGTGACACTTTTCCAAAGCAATGAGCAATCACATGAATCTTTTGAAAGTGAAGTAAGTTTTCTTAACAGTTAAAGTTGAATATATTTTGGAAGACAAAAAAATTGATATTTACAATAAACATTAATATTTTTTTGTAGGGTACCACATATCCTATGACAGAGTTGATTTCACAAACAATTTCGACAAATCCACTTACTCAAACGGAGCCCCTAACTCATTCAAAAAGTTATCACTCAGTTTGGGAAACATAATTACATTCTTATGAATTTCTTACTGATTTGTGTTTTTTAAACTTATAGGACGAAGAGACTGTGGATGATACTAATGAGCCATTGACAGAGATGATTTCAAAAACAACTTCCAAAACAGCCTCTAACACGGTCAAAAAAAGTATGCCTCAGTTTAGGAAGAATTGTTGTAAATTCAAGAATGCTTTACTGATTTATTTTATAATTTGCAGAGTACAAAGGCAATAAAAGCTACTCCTTCCAAACCCGATGACAACAATCTAAAGCAAGCAGAACCCAAGAATGTATGCCTCAAACTTTCAAATCTTTAATTTATATATAACTACTATCAAACGGTGATGTAAATGAATTTATATATTCACAGAATGAAGAAAGCAAGCTGCCAACTCTATTTGACATTGGTTCAGATGTGGAAATTGCATCAGAAGATGATACAACTAATCGAGTATGGTATTCAGGAAAAGTAGTCGCTACAAAGGTGTGTGATGGGGTCGAGAAGGTGACTGTTGAATATTCAACAGTGGACACCATGAAT
>MU105565.1:0-16185 GCA_012274485.2 Sinapis alba | reverse complement strand
GGTCAAAAAAGGTATGCCTCAGTTTAGGAAGAATTGTTGTAAATTCAAGAATGCTTTACTGATTTATTTTATAATTTGCAGAGTACAAAGGCAATAAAAGCTACTCCTTCCAAACCCGATGACAACAATCTAAAGCAAGCAGAACCCAAGAATGTATGCCTCAAACTTTCAAATCTTTAATTTATATATAACTACTATCAAACGGTGATGTAAATGAATTTATATATTCACAGAATGAAGAAAGCAAGCTGCCAACTCTATTTGACATTGGTTCAGATGTGGAAATTGCATCAGAAGATGATACAACTAATCGAGTATGGTATTCAGGAAAAGTAGTCGCTACAAAGGTGTGTGATGGGGTCGAGAAGGTGATTGTTGAATATTCAACAGTGGACACCATGAATCAGCAAAACGGACTTCTTGAAACTGTTCCCATTAACAGATTACGTCCTGAACCGCCAGAATCAGGAAAGATAAAAGATTTTGAGTTGACAGATTGCGTCGAGGGGTTTTACAAAGGAGGATGGTACAGTGGAAAAGTCACAATAATTTTCTCTCAGGACATTTATTGTGTTTATCCCAATAACTCTACAGAAACAGTCGAATTGAAAAAACAAGACTTGCGGGTGCATAAGGAATGGGTAAACGGGGTCTGGAAGATGGCAGAAGAGGTATAAAAGTTTCTCTAGATCGGATAAATTATACTTTATGTGAATGATTTGATAGATATGGTCTTTTTCAGATGGAAGTTGGCTACTTCAGATCATTATCGCAGCAGCTGGATGCAAAACCAAGTCCAAAACCTCAGGTATGTAATTAAAAATACATATAATCCTTGAGTTATTTTAAGAAGGGATTTATGAACATCAAACATATAATAATTTGTTTTTTGATTGAAACAGGGGAAGACTTTTGTGCGTAAGAAAAGAAAAGCAGCTTGTTCATCAAAGACAAAAATAGATAATCTTCCTTTTCTAAGGAAAAGAGTTAGAGAATCAAAACAACCTATAAACAATCCTTTACCAGTAACGCCTGAGGTTATTCTTCCTGTTGATCCATTTAAAACTCCTGAAATCCCTCGGTTTACAAGATTTCAATACTGGTTGACGTTATGGGGCCTATATGAAAAGTAAGAATCTCATCTTCTTTTCACTGGATCTAAAATATTCTTAACTATTTAATTATTTATTATATATAAGAGTGATACTTATAGCAAATATCGAATACAGGCCAATCTCAATTAATGGCGCTATAAAAAGAAGAGATTTCTTTCAAACAATGGAAGATCCAGAAATCGATCTTAAGGAAGAGGTAACTAAATGAATATAAGCTTCATATCCAGATTAATTATTTGACAAATTTTGCTTGATGTTCCTCTAGCAGCATATAGATGGAGCTTTTGCAATGCTAAACTGTAGAAGAGTTGAACAAGCTACTTGGTTCCACGAGAAAAAGATTCCAAAAGCTTGGTTTTTACCGGTCAAACTTTTTGAATCGATTGGGTATAAGTATGGATATCTCAAAGCACCATCTAAAACAAAAAAAAATATTTGCGGAATGGGAAAAGCAAATTGTGAAAGGGGAAAGAGATCCAATGATGAAATGGGGTGAAGATGTTGAAGTGATCTATAGTGCTAAATATGGAAAAAGAGTAGACATTGGATTGGGATGGAGATAAATTTGAAGACTAGGAAAATCACATACTTTCATTGTGGTGGCCCAGCAAAAGATATCGCCTTTGATATTGCGAAAATACAAGAGCTGGCAGGTAAGTACTCTTTATGATTGATTAAATTCTTTACTAGATAGTGCAGAATAAATAAATGATATACTTTGTGAACTTNATCCAATGATGAAATGGGGTGAAGATGTTGAAGTGATCTATAGTGCTAAATATGGAAAAAAGAGTAGACATTGGATTGGGATGGAGATAAATTTGAAGACTAGGAAAATCACATACTTTCATTGTGGTGGCCCAGCAAAAGATATCGCCTTTGATATTGCGAAAATACAAGAGCTGGCAGGTAAGTACTCTTTATGATTGATTAAATTCTTTACTAGATAGTGCAGAATAAATAAATGATATACTTTGTGAACTTGACAGAGTTAATTCCTGCCCTGTTGCTAGAAGCTCAGAGTAAAGAGTTTAAAAGAGAGAATGTGATTCCATTTAAGGTTGAGAAGGCAGAAAGTGTGTGTAAGACAAAAATCCCTAGCAATTGTGGTCTTTTTGTTATAAAAATGCTAGAATGTACGTCATTGGGAGTGAAGAACATGGCGTATATTGATGATGACTATGCGCTGGACTTAAGAAGCAAGCTAACTTGTGAGATTTTCGACCAGTTTATGGACAAAGATTTCAAGGAAAAGTAGAATCTTGGACTTAAGAAACAAGAATTTTCTGTTTATCTAAGAATATTTTAAACTTTGTTTGCTATGAATCTTTGATATGGATAAGTATGGAATATGTTGCTAAGATCTTTTGTAATGAATTATGCATACATTAGTTTCATATAAGTTGGCTATTGAAGAACATTTTGTAACTTATCAAGGATAGAATGTGTAATGTTTGGGACGGAGTTCCAAAACAAATGTGTGGAAGTTTAAAAATGAAAACTCAACAAGGGGATTCGAACCCAGGGCAAGGAAGGGCCCAAGCATATTAAAGAGTGGAAGTTTAACCGCTAGGCTGAGGAGAATCATGTGCTAGACTACAATAAATAATTGTACTTAAACATAAAGTTAAATTGAAATCTTGGAAATCACATAGCAAAGTTTAAGATGTGATTCCAAAAACAATAAAGGGCTTCTCATAAAAGAAGGCAAATCAGTAAAAAAAACATTTGAGCTGCAAATGACAACTACAAAAAAAATTCAAAAATGAAAACTCAACAAGGGGATTCGAACCCAGGGCAAAGAAGGGCCAAAGCATATTAAAGAGTGGAAGTTTAGCCGCTAGGCTGAGGAGAATCATCTGCTAGACTACAATAAATAATTGTACTTAAACATAAACTGTTAAATTGAAATCTTGGAAATCACATAGCAAAGTTTAGGATGTGATTCCAAAAACAATAAAGGGCTTCTCATAAAACAGGCAAATCAGTAAAAAAAAAATTTGAGCTGAAAATGACAACTACAAAAAAATTTAAAAATGAAAACTCAACAAGGGGATTCGAACCCAGGGCAAGGAAGGGCCCAAGCATATTAAAGAGTAGAAGTTTAGCCGCTAGGCTGAGGAGAATCATCTGCTAGACTACAATAAATAATTGTACTTAAACATAAACTGTTAAATTGAAATCTTGGAAATCACATAGCAAAGTTTAGGATGTGATTCCAAAAACAATAAAGGGCTTCTCATAAAACATGCAAATCAGTAAAAAAACATTTGAGCTGGAAATGACAACTACAAAAAAATTTAAAAATGAAAACTCAACAAGGGGATTCAAACCCAAGGCAAGGAAGGGCCCAAGCATATTAAAGAGTGGAAGTTTAGCCGCTAGGCTGAGGAGAATCATCTGCTAGACTATAATAAATAATTGTACTTAAACATAAACTGTTAAATTGAAATCTTGGAAATCACATAGCAAAGTTTAGGATGTGATTCCAAAAACAATAAAGGGCTTCTCATAAAACAGGCAAATCAGTAAAAAAAACATTTGAGCTGGAAATGACAACTACAAAAAAATTTAAAAATGAAAACTCAACAAGGGGATTCGAACCCAGGGCAAGGAAAGGCCCAATCATATTAAAGAGTGGAAGTTTAGCCGCTAGGCTGAGGAGAATCATCTGCTAGACTATAATAAATAATTGTACTTAAACATAAACGTTAAATTGAAATCTTGGAAATCACATAGCAAATAGCAAAGTTTAGGATGTGATTCCAAAAACAATAAAGGGCTTCTCATAAAACAGGCAAATCAGTAAAAAAAACATTTGAGCTGGAAATGACAACTACAAACAAATTTAAAAATGAAAACTCAACAAGGGGATTCGAACCCAGGGCAAGGAAGGGCCCAAGCAATAAAGGGTTTCTCATAAAACAGGTAAATTATTTGTCATACTCGGGATGGGTTTCCAAAAGCATAGAATATTATAATTATCCAGACAAAAGAACACTACACCGTTAAAAACAAAAACAAAAAAACATAAACTTGATTTGAGTTTCATAATACATTAAAGATTAGAGTCTTAAAACATAATAGAGAAGATGATAACAACAGATTAATCTTCCATCCATTTTTCCCCAAGCTTTAACCAATCAATGTCTTTAACCTTGATATCAACCAATTTTTCTTCTGCTTCAATATGCTCTGTTTTTAGTTTTTCCAACTCAGCAACAAAATCAAAGTTTTCAGCCTTGATAATGTCTTCAAGCAACTCAATTTGGGAAGCAATAGATTCTACTTTAATCGAAGCATTACTCCATTTAGATTGAGAATTCTTTTTTTCTTGACCATATGGAGAATTTCCCTGTAATGCTCCGTGGTTTCTTTCTTCCCTTTCTTAAAAGCTTCAGAAACATTTGATCCATAGTCATCCTCCCTAGGACGCTTCATCATCCTTTTCGATTTATCCATTGACACTTGACGCTGCGTGTATATTAAAAACATGATGTTAGTATAAAATACTAATAGATAAACAAACAAGTTAAATATTCTAATTGAGATTGCAGAACACGTGAATGAAACAAACAATTGATAACTGTTCGCTTACTGAAATATTATATTATGAGAAAGAAAAAACTAACTTATTTTTCGAGATTGTAAAAGAATGAAACAAGAACAATGGATAACTATTCGCTTACTGAAATATTATGTTGTATTTATAGATCAAAAGAACTATCTATTGATGTCGTTTGGATTATATTGATGTCGATTGAGAAGCAACTCTTCGGTTATTACGCATTTATCGGGGAAAAAAAAGAACTCTTCGGTTACTGTTTTATGACGTGTTGGAAGATTATAAAACGTGTTGGAAACTAAAACATAACACGTGTTGGNCAATTTTTCTTCTGCTTCAATATGCTCTGTTTTTAGTTTTTCCAACTCAGCAACAAAATCAAAGTTTTCAGCCTTGATAATGTCTTCAAGCAACTCAATTTGGGAAGCAATAGATTCTACTTTAATCGAAGCATCACTCCATTTAGATAGAGAATTCTTTTCTTCCTTGACCATATGGAGAATCGCCCTGTAATGCTCCGTGGTTTCTTTCTTCCCTTTCTTAAAAGCTTCAGAAACATTTGATCCATAGTCATCCTCCCTAGGACGCTTCATCATCCTTTTCGATTCATCCATTGACACTTGACGCTGCGTGTATATTAAAAACATGATGTTAGTATAAAATACTAATAGATAAACAAACAAGTTAAATATTCTAATTGAGATTGCAGAACACGTGAATGAAACAAACAATTGATAACTGTTCGCTTACTGAAATATTATATTATGAGAAAGAAAAAACTAACTTATTTTTCGAGATTGTAAAAGAATGAAACAAGAACAATGGATAACTATTCGCTTACTGAAATATTATGTTGTATTTATAGATCAAAAGAACTATCTATTGATGTCGTTTGGATTATATTGATGTCGATTGAGAAGCAACTCTTCAGTTATTACGCATTTTATCGGGGGGAAAAAAAGAACTCTTCGGTTACTGTTTTATGACGTGTTGGAAGATTATAAAACGTGTTGGAAACTAAAACATAACACGTGTTGGAAGCTAAAACATAGGACGTGTTGGAAGCTAAAACATAACCGTTGAAATTGAAATTTTTTTTTAAAAAAAATACTCCGATATATAAGCTACCCAAGGGAATCGATCCCGGGGCCATGTAATATTCGAGTATTATAATGTGTAGTGGTTTAACCGCTAGGCTGAGGAGAATCATCTGCTAGTACCTCGCGCTTAATTTTATTTAACCGTAAATATAAAATATAAAATTTTGGAAAGCACATTACATGATTAGAATGGGGTTCTAGAACAATAAAATAAATATGATACTATGCATACATTAGTTTCATTTATGTTAGTTATTGAACATAACACGTGTTGGAAGCTAAAACATAGGACGTGTTGGAAGCTAAAACATAACCGTTGAAATTGAAAAAAAAAAAATTAAAAATACTCCGATATATAAGCTACCCAAGGGAATCGATCCCGGGGCCATGTAATATTCGAGTATTATAATGTGTAGTGGTTTAGCCGCTAGGCTGAGGAGAATCATCTGCTAGTACCTCGCGCTTAACTTTATTTAACCGTAAATATAAAATATAAAATTTTGGAAAGCACATTACATGAATAGGATGGGGTTCCAGAACAATAAAATAAATGTGAAACTATGCATACATTAGTTTCATTTATGTTAGTTATCGAACATAACACGTGTTGGAAGCTAAAACATAGGACGTGTTGGAAGCTAAAACATAACCGTTGAAATTGAAAAAAAAAAAAAAATACTCCGATATATAAGCTACCCAAGGGAATCGATCCCGGGGCCATTTAATATTCGAGTATTATAATGTGTAGTGGTTTAGCCGCTAGGCTGAGGAGAATCATCTGCTAGTACCTCGCGCTTAACTTTATTTAACCGTAAATATAAAATATAAAAGGTTGGAAAGCACATTACGTGATTAGGATGGAGTTCCAGAACAATAAAATAAATGTGATACTATGCATACATTAGTTTCATTTATGTTAGTTATTGAAGAACTTAGCAGGAAGTTTCATTTAGTTGGATCAAATATATGTGGTGATGATGCATATTACGTAAATATCAAATGAACAACATCTTGAAAATGATCAAATAGTTCACAAAATCATCAACAAAACATTGAAATGAAAAAGAATACGACATGTTTGTAGTATCTTCATGAGACAAATGAAAAAAATAAAAAAGAAACTCTTTGTTTTTGTTTCCAATCACATTTAGAATAGGCTCACAAAGTTCATCCTATCGCCCCCTGCATGTGCTCTTGTTGTGTCCTCCTATGCCACATCTGCTGCACTTGTGTGACTGGGATTTAGAACCGGGAACGCCAAACTCGCCAACTGATCTCTTCCTCTTTGTAGGTGGCCTTCCACTGCTTTTTTGGTCTTTGGGGGTGGACAGGAAAATTCATCAATGTTATCTGGATAGATACAATTTGATAACTCTCCACCAGGGTGTATACTTTCAGCATAAGCTTTAGCCCATGTTTCTGTCGAGTGAAAAGCGTCAACATAAGAATTTTCATCTCTCTTAGAACGCTTAGCAGCAGCAATTGCGTGAATGCAAGGTATCTTGTCAATGTCAAAAACATTACAAGTGCAGTGCTTCTTCTCAAGATCAACAACATACTTCATAGTATCGTCTTTTACCTCAAACTCACATCGATCAACTTGATAAACATTAAGCTTCATTGCATCACTAAACCTGGATACCAACTTCTTTACTACATTTAGGGTGACTAGATGCTTATTTTTTGCAGCAGCTTCACGTCGCTCAAAAAACCAAGTTGTGAGAGTCAATCTAATCGTCTCAAGGAGAGAGATTAGTGGCAACTCACGAGGAAGCCTCAACATAGAATTAAGGGACTCTGTAATGTTTGTGGTCATGATATTGTACCTGTTTGAAGGCGCAAAGCATCTTGCCCACTTCCGAAAATCAAAATCCTCCAAGTACTCAGCCAACTCAGGACATTTATCCTTTATGTCACTGAAGATTAAATTAAATTCATGAAATGTGTAGGCATTAGCAGCACTTTTTACCAGAGGTAACAACCCAGTCCTCGAGAATTTAGGTGTGATGTTAGAGAGCAAATGAATCCTGCAAATTCCATGGTGGGATAAGGGATAAATATTCTCAAGCGCTGAAGCAATAGAAACAGCTCTATCTGATACAAACACAAGATCAGAAGCGTCGGGGATCACTTCACTCAGACCTCTAAAAAAACATGTCCAAGACTCAGTAGTTTCTAAGTCAACTACTGCAAAGGCGAGAGGATATAGATGATAATTTCCATCTTGAGCACAAGCTGCCAGTAACGTCCCCTTGAATTTTCCCTTCAGAAATGTACCATCTACTGCAATAACTCTCCTCATTAATGAGAAACCCCTTAGTGATGGACCAAAAGCAAAGAATGTGTACTGGAACTTTCCATTAGCATCCTTCTTTAGGTAAATTATAGATCCAGGGTTTTTCTCTTTGGCTTTGCACAACCAATTTGACAGATTGTAGTAACTATCTTCAGGAGTCTCTCTAACAAAAAAATGAGCTTCTTCTCTCACTCTCCAAGCTTGTTTGTAGGTTATATGAACACCATGTTGTATCCTCACTTGTTCAATGATCTGTTTAGGCTTGAGATCTTCTTTTTTTCTCCATAGTTGCTGCATATCAAAGAACCCAACAATTTTGCGGATGCTTGTTTGTGGTTCGCATTCCTATGTGTTGTATCGCATGTATGCTCATGCACATACTGTTTTACAACGAAAAAATCCGAACAACTTAGCTTGATGGCACGCATCCTCCGCGAGCAATTGTCACCAACACACCGCAATACAACTCTTGACTTGTCAGAACATACAGTCTTGTACTCAAATTTCCACTCTAAAACCCATTTCTTCATCCTAAACATTAACTCTCTCTTGCTCTTAAAATAGCTATTCAACTCAATAGCACCATCTACTCTCGTGGTTGGTGAAAGTCCAATATGGACATGACTTAAATCCGGAATAGGATTGAGAGGAACTGCATAGACACCTTGACAAGGAAGAGGAAGATTCTGTAAAATTCATGTTGATTAGGAATGATTAGTACATGATTAGGAAACCTATCATGAATAGTCTAAGAAAGAAAAAAATCATACAAACACAAGTTAAAGAAAAAAAAATAGAAACGATGTACCTCTTTTTCTCTCTGCACAGTAGAACCAACAATTGGAATGGCATTCAAAACAACTGGAGAAGCAAATGTATCGCTAGTTTGCTTGTTACATATAGATGAATCATTAAAAACCTGCAAAAGTTAAGTTGTTTTGGAAGGTTAGTACAAAATTAGGAAGTGTATCATGAATACTATAAGAAATAAGAAAATCATACAAACACAAACAGAAAAGAAATTAGAAACGATGTACCTGTGTTTCTATCTGAACAGTAGAATCAGAAAATGTAATAGCATTCAAAGGAACTGGAGAAGCAAATGTATCATTAGTTTGCTTGTCACAGCTAGCTGAGTTAGTAATAACCTGCAAGATTCAATTTGCTTGGAAAGTTTTAGTAATTAAATAGAAAAACTATTGGGATAGTGTAGTTGATATAAAACAACAAACCTTAACACACAACCGACAAATACCATCAAATGCTTTGATCTTGCCAATAAAACTTCTGAGCTGACGAGTATTTCCTATGGAGATTGGGGGAAAATCTTCAACAACACTTTTCAAATCCAACGAAATACTATAACTCAAGCTTAATTCTCCCTCTTGAATACGGAAATCTTCGAATACAATCTTCATCAAATCTTCATACTGAAGATCTTCTTCTATGTGAATGAACGATGCATTCCTATTCTTATCAACATTAAACTCCCACTGGAGAGATTCTTTTGAACTCCATTCTCCACAAACACAAAAAACTTCAGGCATATTTCACAAGCAAAATCTCAAATAAAACGAATCGGAGAAGAAGGATCGGAGCAACCGAATCAGATGACGACGGATGCGAAGCAACGGAGGATCGGAGAAGAAGGATCGGAGCAAACGAATCGGATGACGACGGAGGCGACGGATGCGAAGCGACGGAGGAAACATATACGAAGCGACAGAGGATCAGAGAAGAAGGATCGGAGCAAACGAATCGGATGACGACGGAGGCGAAGCGACGGAGGCGACAGAGGAGATGCGAGACAACGGATCGGAGGCGACGATTTCGTCTCGTCGGAGGAAACAGATACGGAGCGACGGAGGATCGGAGAAGAAGGATCGGAGCAAACGAATCGGATGACGACGGAGGCGAAGCGACGGAGGCGACGGAGGAGATGCGAGACAACGAATCGGAGGCGACAGATCATAGGCGAGAGAAGAAAAAAAAAATGTTTTTTTTTGTTTAGATAAATTAGGTTAATTAATTGTAAGGGTAAACTAGTAATTAACAATGATTAAATGAAACTTTTTTGTCAACTTGAGCCTTATGGTTTATATTTGGAAGAAAAATTTCAAATGGGATTATCTAGGGCCATTTCTCAAGGGAATTTTTCTAAAATATAATTGGTACTTTGGATATACAATACGATGTAAACCCCAACCGTGTCCATAAAAAAAAATATCCAAAAAGTATTTGTCCGTATCCGAATCCAAATCGAACATATATTGTTGCTGTGGTAAAATTTCACAGACCTATAAATATAAATCCTTTGGGCTTTCTTCTTCATTGCCAGTTTACCAGCAGACATAACAACAGTAGATAATAAACAGGAGACATTGCAAGCTTCATGTAATTGAACGACTCACCACTTTCTTCTCATCCAAATCAAATACACCCTTTTTCCCTCTCTCTCGATATCATGTAAATTTGTTCCATGTATCGTTTCCCACTTTCTTCATCGAGATTCGGTCTTCTTCTTCCTCATAAACCTCCTTACTCCTCCTTCACTTGAGAGATGTTCTTGGAAATGGGTTTGAAGTAGTTTATGAGTTGCTTCCCCCCTTAAATCGGGTGTGATCTCAAATCTTTTATCCTCCTCGGAGAAGTGTTTGAGGAACTGACTCAACCAGAGAAACAGAGCGAGTGTGAGAAGCTATGGAAGAGACTTTCGTGCCGTTTGAAGGAATCAAGAATGATCTCAAAGGCAGACTCATGTGCTATAAGCAAGACTGGACCGGAGGATTCAAGGCTGGATTCAGGATTCTTGCTCCCACCACTTACATATTCTTCGCCTCTGCGATTCCTGTCATCTCCTTCGGTGAACAACTCGAAAGAAGCACCGGTAACTAAAGTTTCCACCTTTATCAATTTCCCACTTCATTTTATCAAACATTTTGAAATCTCCGCAGATGGAGTTCTCACGGCTGTTCAGACCTTAGCATCCACCGCCATTTGCGGTATGATACACTCTATTATCGGAGGCCAGCCACTGCTTATTCTCGGAGTTGCAGAGCCAACTGTCATCATGTATACTTTCATGTTTAACTTTGCAAAGGCCAGACCTGAACTTGGACCGAACCTCTTCTTAGCTTGGTCTGGATGGTATGTGCTCTTTGTGATTTGCTAAAAAGAGGAATCATGTCACTCTTTGAATATGTGTGTCTGTGTAGGGTTTGTGTTTGGACTGCTTTGATGCTGTTTGTGATGGCTATATGTGGAGCTTGTTCCATCATCAATAGGTTCACCCGTGTCGCTGGCGAATTGTTTGGACTCCTTATTGCTATGCTCTTCATGCAACAAGCCATCAAAGTAGGAACCTTTTCACCTACATTTCCTTAATGTTGGTTTTCATCTCTAACGCATGAGTGATGATTATCCAGGGGCTAGTGGATGAGTTTCGCATTCCCGACCGGGAAAATCAGAAACTGAAGGAGTTCTTACCTTCCTGGAGGTTTGCTAATGGGATGTTCGCTCTGGTTCTCTCCTTTGGCCTTCTTCTAACTGGACTTAGAAGCAGAAAAGCTAGATCATGGCGGTACGGAACTGGTATGTGACTGAGCTATAGATTCTTTTGTATTCAGATGAAACATCTATTGATCTCAGTTTTGCTTCTCTGTGCAGGCTGGCTCAGAAGCTTAATAGCAGACTATGGTGTACCACTCATGGTGCTAGTGTGGACCGGTGTCTCCTACATTCCAGCAGGAGATGTTCCAAAAGGAATCCCCCGGCGACTTTTTAGCCCTAATCCTTGGTCCCCTGGTGCTTATGAAAATTGGACCGTAGTTAAGGTTTTGTCTTTTTTTCTTTAACCTCCACTACTCTCAGTTAAGAGTTAAGACTTATAATGCCTGGTGAGTGACTTGGAACATTTTTCAGGAGATGCTTGATGTTCCAATCGTCCACATAATTGGAGCTTTCATTCCAGCGTCAATGATTGCTGTGCTTTACTACTTTGATCATAGCGTAGCTTCACAGCTTGCGCAGCAGAAAGAATTCAATTTGAGGAAGCCCTCTTCTTACCATTACGACTTGCTTCTTCTTGGGTTCCTGGTAAGTACTCTGGAGAAGAAAAGATTTACATGTCTGAGTTTTTCTCTTGGGGGTGGCTTATTGGTCATAATCAATGCAGACATTAATGTGTGGTCTACTCGGAGTCCCTCCATCAAATGGTGTCATTCCTCAATCTCCAATGCACACCAAGAGCCTAGCAACTCTTAAATATCAGGTAACGTTACTCACCAGAGTCTTATTTGCCCCATGATTTTTCCTGAGCGCTGAGACCAACCTTGGCTCTCTTTGCAGTTGCTTCGTAACAGACTGGTTGCAACAGCGCGAAAAAGCATCAAAACGAATGCGAGTTTGGGACAACTCTATAACAATATGCAAGAAGCTTATCATCACATGCAGACACCATTAGTATACCAGCAGCCTCAAGTAAGAGTATCTCCCTTAAAACTTTCTCTTTCCTTTTTTTTTTCCCAATTGAAGACAGAACTAAGAATAGATTCTTTCCATTTGCAGGGTTTAAAAGAACTGAAAGAATCAACAATCCAAGCAACTACACTCACCGGAAACCTCAATGCTCCGGTTGATGAAACTCTATTCGATATAGAGAAAGAGATTGATGATTTGTTACCAGTTGAAGTCAAAGAACAGAGGGTAAGCAACTTCCTTCAGTCTACAATGGTAGGAGGATGCGTTGCTGCTATGCCTATCCTTAAGATGATTCCAACATCAGTCCTTTGGGGATATTTTGCCTTCATGGCCATTGAAAGCTTACCCGGAAACCAGTTCTGGGAAAGAATCTTGCTTCTCTTCACAGCCCCAAGTCGTCGCTTCAAGTAACTAAACCTCCACTCTGTTTTTAGCCTCTCTTTTTGTGGCTCATTGGTATCTATTTTTGCAGGGTTCTTGAAGATTACCACGCAACATTCGTTGAAACCGTTCCATTCAAGACAATTGCAACGTTCACTATTTTCCAAACGATTTATCTCTTAGTCTGCTTTGGCCTTACATGGATTCCAATAGCAGGAGTTATGTTCCCTTTAATGATCATGTTCTTGATTCCCGTACGACAATACATCCTCCCTAGATTCTTCAAAGGAGCTCATCTTCAAGACTTAGACGCAGCAGAGTATGAAGAAGCTCCAGCTTTACCCTTCAATCTCGCAGCGGTAACCCAATAACTCTGTTTTTATGTACTTTAGCTTCTTCTTCTTTTTTTATACTTGGTTTTTAGCAGGAAACGGAGATTGGATCGACAACTTCATATCCAGGAGACTCGGAGATTCTTGATGAGGTTATTACACGAAGCAGAGGAGAGTTTAGACACACGAGTAGTCCTAAGGTCACGAGTTCGAGTTCCACTCCAGTCAATAACAGGAGTTTGTCACAAGTGTTTAGTCCACGAGTGGGTGAACTAAGGTTTGGTCAGATGAGTCCCCGAGTCGTCGGAAACAGTCCTAAACCACGGAGTTGTGAGAAGAGTCCATTGAACCAGTCCACTCATTGAACTGAGATTATATATATATTCAAGAAGCTCAATAAAACAAAACCGGCCACAATGATGATGAATGTTTAATTAGTTAATTAATTTGATCTTTAGTTCCTATAAAAGCAAAAGCTTCTTGAATATCACTCTTTAGTTTGTGTTGTGTGTGTGTGTGTTTACGCCCCTTCCCTGGTTTTTGATTTTGAGTGTAAAATCTTTTGCTTATTTCGTAATATATGTACTGATGTGAGGCAAATATGTATTAAGATTTTGAAATGTTAACGGTAAGCAATATTTATATGATCGGCTGTCACACTCTTGCGAGTTGCTACATTATTGAACAGAAAAGAATGGTTATTTGAGAATAGTTGCTACAAAGTTAACGTGCGTATGATCTATCTACATGCAACAGTCTGTAAATTAAAAACATTATGATGTTACACACTTACAAACATACGTTTCTTTGGATGATACATGAAAAACAAAAACAGTAAGAAAAAGCGTGGGACATAAAACTGAAAGGGAAAGCGTGAATTATTGCATGCAGTTTACAAGCAAAAGCAAATGCATTTGAGCATGTAAGAGAGTGGCCATCTGGTTGAAGTTATGTCATGTCGTTCGAAGGATCGCTTTGTACTTTACATATAAGACAATACAAGGGTCAATTTCTATACCAAAATCTAACCAGACGAAGACAAAAGTAGAACACCACGAGTGTTCGATGTCAATAAGGAAAAGTGATGCACTGCAATAGTTCTAAAGCCTTTTGATTTTGAACTTTGTCATTATGAGGTAAGATGAAAAGGATTGGTCTCTAGTTATCCTCTAAAGGTACACAAATAGTAGCAATATAATGTATGAGAGATCACAAGCAAAATGAGACCGACCCTTCTGGGAAAATAAAACCATTTATATTCAAATTAGGGTTTACTTCGGTGGTGTAATATATGAAGAACTAAAAAAAATAATCCATATTATAAATTTTAAAATTCATTTAAAAATATGATTTGCAAAAGTAGTAACTTGATCGAGAAGTAAGCTTAGAATTGAAAGACTATTAATGGTATCGAAAATGAATACATAGGGTGCAAGACAATAATAGAATTTGAACGGTAATCAGAATATAGTTTTGTTATCTAGAGAAAAGGTCTCTCTACCCCTTTTTAGTTCTTTCTTCTCTTTTTATAGGTTTTCTCGGCATATTGTAACACTTTTATATTAAGTTATAATCTTTAGGCTGCCATAAGTTAATTAACTAAAAGGTGAAAAAGTAGACGTCTCACAAAAATTGTACACATGTACGTTGTAAATTTATGAATAACGAAGCTAGAACATGATAATTTGTTAAACGTGTCAATTTAAAATCTCATAAACATAGATTTTCTCTCTAAATAATTCCGAATCCACATGTTTATTAGTAAAAGCAAATACAAAGCAATCTCAAATCTTCATTTATTTTTCATTTTTTCTGTTCAGTTTTAGTTGATATATAATAATGGTTTTATAATAACCTTGAGCTATAATTGTATTTAGTACTTTACCTTAATATATACTCATAAATGACATAGATTTTTAATAGATTTGTACTACTTCATACTAAAAATAAAACCAACTCATCTAGAAAATGTTTAAAATATAAATATATATATAGAAAGTAGTAGAATATATAAATTGCATAGATGGGAGAAATCTATATATCAAAACTTTAAGAGAAAGCTTTAATTAATTAGCATATTAATTTAAATTTTATATTAAATTTAAATTTCAAAATATGCAGATTCTGACAAAAAAATAGTATATGATTTGAAGAACAAGGATATTAAAATAAAAGTTGTAAATAATAACTAATGAAATAAAGATTATATACCTTTTTAATGACTTTGTGATGGAGATGGTTTAGTATATATATTTATCCTTGATGTTGTATCCTTTAAAAAATCATCTAACAATGTCAGGAAGCAGGCAAGTGCTTCATCTTTTTCAAACACGCACAGTTTGATTAATTCATTTGAAAATTATATATCTAATTATTTACTTTGTCTATATATTACAGAAGATTGGACGGCAAAGTCGTGATTATAACAGGCGGAGCCAGCGGGATTGGCGCAGAATCTGCTAGGCTCTTTACTGACCACGGAGCTAAAGTGGTTATTGTTGATATACAAGAGCAGTTAGGCCATAACGTCGCTGTTTCAATTGGTAAAGACAAAGCAAGTTATTACAAATGCGATATCACAAACGAGACAGAGATAGAGAATGCTGTTAAGTTCACCGTCGAAAAGTATGGAAAACTCGACGTTCTGTTCAGCAACGCCGGCGTCTTAGATACACCGGGAAGCATCCTCGACTTGAATCTCGAACATTTTGACCGTGTAATGGCGGTTAACGTTCGCGGTGCTGCTGCGTTTATCAAACATGCAGCACGTGCAATGGTGGCTAGTGGCACACGTGGTTCAATAGTTTGTACTACTAGCGTTACGGCGGAGATTGGTGGTCAGGGACCTCATGGATACACAGCGTCGAAGCATGGGCTCTTAGGGCTGATTAAGTCAGCTTGTGGTGAGTTGGGGAAA
>MU105564.1:720214-907935 GCA_012274485.2 Sinapis alba | reverse complement strand
TAATTATTAGATATATATATATATTCTGATCGATGGGAAAAAGAAATATGATGTTGACTTCTTCTTTGTATCACATAGAAGAGTAATAAACACCTGATTTTATTTCTGTTATCTCTCGTTCTACTTTTTACAATGAGGAGAAGTCATTCACTATTTATAGTGAAAGTAAGTCGGTCTTTTGACCAAGAATAAGACAAAAAATAAGATAAACATTATCTCTTAAAATAGATAATCATCATCTATATTATCTTTAACACTTATTTATTAATAATTCTCATTACATTGATTTTTCTTTCTCTCAAAATAATAAAAATCAAATTTGGCTAACCTGTTTATATTTCGAACATCATCAATTAAAAAAGATGTCTGAAACGATTTTTAATCATGACACTAGTTAGGTGATCTTTGTAATTATAATTCATCAAGTGGCTATTTGTTTAATGAATTACATTTTCCTAACAAACATTGTTATTTCGCAAAACTATAATCTAAAGTGTCATTAGCCGCCATCACTCGTCAGCTACCAAACTATATCTTAATCCACTGAAACGTCATTGTTCCTAGTTTTATTATACATCTCTGGTTACATAAGCATTTTTTTTTTCGGTCAGCAGTTACATAAGCTTATATTAAAGAGATTTGGTATATATTTCATCATTTTTGCTAAGTAATAGTTGTCACATGCATAAATTTCTTTTAAATTCCTAATGCGTGCAACCAATTTTTGTACAACATTGATTGATTGATAAAAACGCAAATTAGTATCAATGTATAAAAATTGTTAGCAGGCTAACAGACAATCTACACATTGACAATGCATATAATAATAGTATTTGTGTTACAGGCTCACGAGTGGTACTGCAAGATTCTGTCTTGCATCAAGCAAGATCCATCAGACACCATACCAACATAACAAACCAGTTTGTCTCCACTCTGACAATGTTTACATCAAAAGATGCCTCAAAAACAGACCTCCATGGCTCTGCATTTCATTACCCATTTTCCCTGCATCACTATCTGAATGAGTAGAGACTGATTTACAGGTGAAGTTAGCACATGAACTGCCAACACAGCTCCAGCTATTATTCAGAGTTTGTTCCTCTTCCTGCTCTGTCTCTGTAAAGAGAAATAAACAAAAAAAGAACAAAAATATAAAGATCTTTAACACAAGTGGAGTAAGACAGCAGTTATAACACACCTGGAGTTTACAGAACCGTATGGTTTTTGAGTTGTTTTTTGTCAGGGCAAAGAGCCAGTGAAGACGACGCATCACTGTCTTACTTTGTCTTGTTCTGCATAACAGCACAAGTTCAGGTGCTTAAGCTTATGGAACTGGTTGGCCCTCACATCAAGAACTGCCAATGAAACAAGAGAAAACAAAAGTATTAACTATGATTGCATACTTAATTGCTAATCAGAGAAGCGACGTTGGATGCATATTGTGAATCAGACAAAGCTCAATGAGCTTTTTAGCTGGCTCCTCTGCACATCCAGCACTTTACGGTGATGAACTGCAACTGCACCTAGTAAGTAGAAAACACAATACCTGAGAACAGTAAATATAAGCAACGAAAGAGTAACAAGCGTAAGGCCTTCAGCTTCTCCATACATTTTTGTCAAGGTTATGTGTGAATTTGAGACGAGCTCAAGGATGTTATGAATCCTCTTTAAATCTACTTCCCATTAACATTCTGAGATGTGGTTCATATGATGAATTCGAAAAAAACTAATTGTTCAATATATGAACTCACTGAACCAAAGGCCACAAGTTGTTGTACAAGTCAAATGAAATACAAGCGTTAGACTGAATGTGAACGCCAATGGGATGACTAATTAATTAATTATTACATAACATCCATTCACTAATCCTTACAAAAGCAAAACATGAAGCTTCTTGAGAGATTCGAATATCATAATAGGATCATTTGCTACAATAGGTTAAGCACAAAGAGAAGTGTATTCACAAACTACTCTGTGACTTGAAGCTGAAGCTACTAAGGAACTTGAAACACAAAGTTTTACTGTCTCCGAGAATCTGAGTTTGGCTCCTCGTAGTTTATGCTACTGGGTTCGGAACTTTCTCGGCAAAAGAACTGCAAATATCGAGAGATGTTATGGATTTAAACCAAGAAACTTATTTTAACTATGTTCAAGTGTAGTAATCGAGATATTTTTTATCATTTACCTTGGGTTATATTGCGGAAGCTTTTTGCAGGGAAAGTCATATCGGGATCACGATTTTGTTGGGAGATGACACTGATGAGTACATTGCTCTTGCTGTATAAACAAGACGCTTTAGTAGCTAATGAGAGCTGAACATTAAAGGACGGAAGCAACTAAGAAACAAAACCTGGCCCAAGAAGGAACGAATTTGTGGTTTGACATGTCGTCATCGTCGTCTTCCTCTTCATCTTCGTCGTCTGAGCATTTGTATGGAGAGATGTCATATGACTCTTCAGACATTTTCCCTATGTTGCTTATCACCTATAAGCATAAGTAGTGTTATGTATCGAGATTGGTCTCTCATCTCTAAAGAATTCCAAGTCTCTAAAAGATGAGAAAGAAACTTGTACCTTGAGATCATCCTCTCTCGAGGATCTTGATGCATTGGTATCGTCGCTGGAATTAGTCTTTGATCTTACTTCACGGATTCTAGCATTACCTTGTTCTTCTTTAAGTTCCTTCAATGCTTTTACCTTCGCATCCTGAAATGTCACTTTCTTTTATTCAGAAAAACTCCTACCATCACATTAGTCAAACCAAAGTTTCTAAGATCAAAACAAGAAGAGGGGTCTTAGTCTTACCATAGCCTTTCTTTTCAGTTCTTTTTCAGCTTGTAGTTTCTCATCAGCCTCTTTTTGTTGTCTCTGCATTTCTGCAACTCGCTGTCTTTTAGCTTCCTTCAACTTCTTGTCTTCTTCCCGTTGCCTCTTCTTATTCGCCATTTCAAATTCTTTTCTTTTCCGCTCTTCTTCTTTCTTTTTCTTTTCCATCTCCTGCTTCCAAGCCATCTCCGCTTCCTTTTTCTTTCGCTCTTCTTCTTTCTTTTTCTTCTCCATCTCCTGCTTTCTCAGATTTTCTTGTTCCAGCCTTGCCCGCTCAACCTTCATAGCTTCTTTCTTCATCTTACGTTCATTTTCTTTCTGTTCAGCAATTCTTCTTGTAGCCTCAGCTGCTTCTAGGGCCTTTACTTTGACATCCCTCTTGCCTAGGGGGAAACATATATAGGGTTGTATGAGACAAATAAGTGAAGCTAGACGTTAAACTATACCTGCAATTAACTTGAAATATCAAATGCTTTCTACTAGACAAAGAAAACAATTACCTGTAATTATTGCAGCTACTGGTTTTTGCTGCTGCACAAGTGGAACGAACGAAGTGATGTTTGAAACAATGTTGTTGTGCCTAGGTTCTCTATCTTGTAATCGCGGCCCTACAGATGTCAAAGTCGAGTTGCAAGACAACTTAGCCTTACTGAACCTGCTACTAGGCGGTCTAACATTTCTTCCAGCGCCTACTCCACCTTGATTCTCTTTACCTTTACCTGTGAACCTTCGGCTACCACCTTTCTTCCTTTCTGCTTTACTTTTGACACTGTTGTTGCATGTGGCAGAAAAGCTAAATGCGCTAAATGCGGTATTGACAGAGTCTAGGCTCTGTCTATCAACAGGGATCTCGGCTTTAGAGACAGATGGAAGAAGTTTCATAGGGTCTTCATCAACATCAGCAAGAGGCTTCCTTTCAGCAGAGACACTCCCACTTTTGGAATCAGATACTTCATTGACGACAGCTCCTGATATCTCATTTTCTTTTTCATTCTCTTCAGCTATGCAAGGAAGGTCCGGAATTGAACTTCCTCGCTTCTCTGACCTAATAGACTTCGGAGTGTTGGCGCATAAGTTTTCAGGCTCCTCATCTACGTTCTCATTCTCTTCGCTAATGCAAGGTAGGTCTGGTGTCTGACTGCCCTGCTTCTCTGAACTGGAAGACTTTTGCAAACTTCTATACCACAACTTCCCAGTTGGAGACATACGAGGATACCTAGCATCAGCAGTTGAGCCAGCATAGTCATCGTACAAATTTCCTGTATAGTCATGGTTAATCCCCAAGTTATCAAAGACAGAGCTGTCCTCCAGATTCTGACTGAAAAACATGCCATCAAGCAGCTCGGATGAAACGGACTGATCCAAGTCCAGATTTCCTTTGAACTTAAATAGGTTAGGAGTGGTCCTGCAAGCAGACTTGCGAATCGTCTCTATGATGGTTGCACTTTCTGCGGTAGTTTTTGGAAGTTGGAAGCGGTCATGTTTTATCTGGCTTTTGGAATCGCTTTGACTTTCATCATCGGTTTGGACTATAAAGCCCTCCAAAACAGGGGGGCTTCCATCGTCTGCGCCTGTCAAACCCAAGGGTGATAAACAAGGAGAATAATCTGAACTGCGGACGCCACTAGCGAATGGGTGAGAGGTTTCTCCACCAAATGGCAAAAAGTCCATATTTTCTGTTTTCAATCCCTGATTTGGAGCAATATGACTCCTCTCTACACTTAGCGGTCTGAAGGAAAGCGAGGTAGGACTCATCAATCCAGCTTCCTTGAATAAGTAACCCTGTAAATATCTGTTTTCAGTTAATGACAAATCATACAGAATACGAAAAAGTATTATTCAAACTATCAGCTTGAGCTGTACTGTAATCTAATCTCTTGGCAGATTATTAATAAAGTCATACCAACAAAGACATATAAGGATGAGCACGGATAAGCTGAGAGCCTGAGATATTGATTAGAATTTCAGATTTTTGCCGAATTTTTATGGTTAATAGCTTTTATACACATGTGATCTTATGAGGTGCTTGATACTAAGGCACTTAAGTTTCCAGGTCAAGTATCATTGTCTATATCCCTTTAGAGCAAGGATTGAAGATATATTTACAAATTGAGCGGCTACACTAGTACACATTCAAGAGAGAAATATTCTACTATTTACAAGACATAAACTTAAGAAGCATAAGAAATACAGCACATACCTCTTCAAATCGTAGTTCAGCTGACGATGCAGATCCAATCATCTTTTGTAACTCAACTTCATAGTGATCTGTAGGTGAAGATTCAATTATCTTCTGTAACTCGACATCATAGTGATTGAGGTTGTGATATGCAGCTTCCTCACAATGATGTACTGTTTCCCTAACAGAATCTGAGTCGAGAATGTGTCCCTGCAATATATAAAACCCCAAATTAAAAATAAAAAAAAATCGCTTTAGTTACATTTGGAAGGACAGAGTGGTTTAAAACTCTCATAAATTGAACTTTCCAAAGACATAGGAAAGAACATTCACCCCTGGGCTTGACGAAGGCTCTCTACTAGTTAGTTTTTCCAGGGTTCTTCTCCGCTTATTCTGCAGCTGGGAACTAGAGCAAATAATTTTCTGTACAGAGCCCTCTTGACCATGAGATTCTTCTGTACATGCTGTATTTTTATCATCTGGGGGAACACCTTCGTCAGAGGATGTTCCAAGTTGAGGTCTCTTTCTCAATGCATCTATCTGACCAGCGAATGTATTTGACTCTGGATGTTCATTTCCTCCGACTCTTAAGCCAGTATGGCTTGCAGGTGATTCCGTTTCTGGTACCATTTCTTTCTTCAAACCATTATGATCTTCGATGTCATTTATGGCATTGCCTGCCAAGAAATTAACTTCAGAATCAGTGAGAGATGGAACATCTGACACCCTTGCGGCAGATGCTGGTCCTGGGGCCTTCTCCATTGTAGATTTTTCTCGACTATTCACTGGAACGTCATTGAAGCTGCGTTCTCCATTATCATCAAAGCAGGGTGATTCGGGCTTCACAAAAGCAGGGAGATCATGGGTTCTCAGTGATGAGTTTCCTGCTCTAACTTCAAGCTGTTCGTCAGCCATTTTACGATCAGACCCAACAGAAAGAGCCTTGTCTTCATTCGCTGATTCCTCTTCAATGGCAGAGCTTCTTGGCTTACTTAATATTACATGGCATTGGTTACTCCCCTCTTTGGTCAATGAACCCTGTGGCTGTACCTCCTTGGACATACAACTAATATCCCGTTTTTTAGAATGGTCAATCAAGTCTTCCGGAGCATCGCTTTCCTGAAGAATAGATTCAACCACCACTTGCTCAACTACCGTGATGTCAGTTTGGCTTAAACTTCTTGAGATACTGCTAACTTCAGTTGATTCACCCGTGTTATCTTCCTCCACTGATAAAGCTTCACCAGTAACGGGTTTCAACAATACACTTTTATCGTCTGATTGGATTACTGAGTGTCTCCGTTGCAGTTTAACTGAAGAGGACTCAACGTTGCCCAAAAGCTCGGTCTTGGGTATATTGTTTTCAATTGCATTAGCAAGTGTCGTCTCATCTGTGGATACGCCAGTTTGGCTGACTCTTCCAGCAATTGAACATCTGTTACTGTCAACACATCCACCCTTTCCTTTTAATTGATCGTCCCTGGTGAAATGTCCAACTACTAAACCTTCAACATCAATAGTAGAGGGAATCAATGGCTCCTTTACACATTCACCCTTTTCTTTTGGTTGATCGTCGCTAGTAATATCTTCAACTACTAATCTTTCAACATAAGCAGCAGAGGGAATCGGCGATTCATTTACTTCGCAGCCTTGAAGTAATGAAATTGAATCTCTTGGTTCCACGACAACTGAAGAAGACTCAACAGAGCCTGAATGCTCGATCTTGGATCTCTTTCCTTGAGAATTACTATCTCCAGCATCGATTGTAGAGGGAATCAGTGACTCTTTTACACCTTCACCCTTTTCTTTTCCTTGATCGTTGCTGGCAATATTTCCAACCAACAAACCTTCAGCATCAATAATCGAGGGAATCAGTGACTCCTTTGCATCGCCACCTTGCAGTAATGAAATTGAATGTCGTGGCTCCGGGTAAACTGAAGTAGACTTAACAGAGACTGAATGCTCCGTCTTTGATTCATTTCTTCGCGCATTGCTGTTGGATCTTGTTTGGATTTCAGACTGAAAGATGCTCGTTCCAGCATCTGTCCCCATAGAAACTTCATTAGTGAGAGGTATAACCTGGGGTAATTCTACTTCATGATACGCCCTGTTAGAGGGATTTGAATTTCTTGATGGAATGCTACCCGAAAAAGAGTTGCTAGACTTTTGATGTTCCCTCTTGGAGCTATCTTGATTTGAGATTTTAGATCTTGTATCTCCATCGAGATAAGCTATTTCATTGCAACTTCTGCTTTGGAGATCATCCACTTCCTCATCTATTTTAGCAGGCACTTCATCAGTTGTCTCAATGGTCTGTAATACATTCATTTCCTTCATATGACCAGTCTTGAGTATAGATTTTGGTAAAATAGAAGCAGAATTATCTCCACTGGTAGCTTTTTGCACCAAAACCACCTTCTGATGTGGGGTAGAAGACTCTGAAGTTGAGCTAAACTTAATACACTGATCCTCTTCTTTACCTTGAGAATTGCTGTTCTCTACTTCGTCTGGACAACCTTCATCATTCTCATCATGCTTAAATAAATTTATTTCCCTAACACTGTCGGACCTTAAAGAAGAAATCTCAAGGCCTATATTTCCACCTGGAGAAGGTTTGAGCTCATTTCTACAGTTTGAACGGCTTCTGGAAGCTTTGGCACTACTCCGACGCTCAAAATCTTTTTGACGCGACTTCGATCTCTGAATCTTATCAAGCGGTACTGGTAGTCCAGAGTCAAGGCAAGTGTCTCGTTCAGTTTCATCTTGACAATATCCGAGAGTTAATGGTTTCCGCTCACAACCAGTAGTTGAGACACTTTTAGGAACCATTTTCCCTTGGCTACGTCCAGGAGATGTAGCATCAAGGCTATTTTCAACTCTCTGATCCTGACTGTGTCCACGAGACGGACAACTTTGATTCTCTCTGCAACCGCTTGATACACTTTCTGGCAATGGTTCCTCCTCATGGACATCTCCAGGAACTGCAGTACCAGCATCCTGTTCGTGAAAATGATCTGAAACACGTCTGACTACGTTGTGTGAGAGGTGTTGTTGTTCTTCTTCAAGCAACTGCTCTTCCAAAGTGTTGTGTACCACAGATGTCAGGTCTTGTCTTACTACACTGTCAGCTAGAAAACTGACGGGAGGCTGATACGGAAAGAGACGGCCGCTAGGACAAATGATGGAAGGTCTTGATTGAGGAAATAGGAGTCCTGAGATAATCTCCTCCTTATTCAACTCTGTACATATAAAAACAAACATCAAATATAAGAACAACGAACAGAAACTCTTCCCTTCAACCGTAATTGAAACACATATAAGCGATGTAAGTTGACACTAATACTTTGAGTGTACCTAAGACCTATCATAGTATATTCAACATCAAATGATGCTCAGGAACCCTAACATCGTTTATTATAATTAAATCCTTCCTAACATCAAATTACGCTAATAAGACTTACAAACATTCAATCCTTTTCGATTTGAAGTACCAAACAACTTCGCAGCATCAATCCCACACTAACCAACACTAGGAAACAATGAAATTGATATTTGCTGCGAGAATCGACAGGAAATTGAGCAATACCGGAAGTTTCGGAAGGTATAGACGGAGACCAGAGCCAGGAAGGAGGGGAGACTCCGGCGAGTAGGCACTTGGAGGCTAAATGGTGGTCAAAGAGATCTACTTGTTGCTTGACCTGCTCGACGATTCGCCTCTTCCTCTCAAAGATCTGAGCGAAAAGATTCTGCATATTTACATTCTCCGTCGGGTTCTCCCTGCCAGAAAACATCGCCGACGACGACCTACCCCTTGAGATTGAGTGAGAGACTTACTAGCGCGGATTCGAATTTCAAAATTTTGGGGATAACGATTCCATTTTCCCTTTTAAAAAATTATTTTTAACCACTAACGAAAAAAAATAAAAATACCACGCAAACCCTCGCGAAGTGCAAAACGGTGCGTTTTAACTCCAAACAAAACGTCGTCGTAATGTACTTTACACGTACCTATTTACACGACGCAAACCCTCGCGAAGTGGAAAACGGTGCGTTTAACTCCAAACAAAACGTAGTTTGACCAAAAAAAAAATTCCAAACAAAACGTCGTCGTAATATAACTTACACGGCGCCGTTTGGATCTATCCTTTTTATTCATTCGTCGTCGTCTTCTACACACACACTCTCTCTCCTGATCATTCGCCGGAATGATCGTCACAGGCTAAAGATTCGATCATCAGTTCTAATGGATGTCTCTCTACCAGTGGATAAACTATCTCCCGGATCACAACCTGAGTAAATTTCAAAGCTTTTTCATTGATTTCAACTTTTTTGTTCTTTCAGTTTCTCTCTCAGTCAAAATTATCTGATCCATTTGATTACTTATGGTGGTGAGATTCTCACCAAATTCAGTGTACATTTATGGGTATTGACTCTTTTTCGGTCGTTATCTGTAATAGGGATAAAACTTGTGTAGTGCTTGTGGCAACTGGGAGTTTCAATCCTCCTACGTTCATGCATTTACGCATGTTTGGTGAGTTCTTACAAGAACAGCTCTAGAGTCCAATTCTTATCAATGGCTTTCAAATTTTGATCAATGTGACAATTCCAACTTTTTTAGGCATTATAAACAGTATATTACTGGTGGTTTCATTTATTAGTCTAAAGTAGCTTAGGTTGTGTTGCTCTATTAGCTTTGAACTTAAGAGGTTTCTGGATATATTCATGTTGATGCTTGTCTGGTCGAATGATCTTGCTGCGACCTTCTGTCCAAGATTTTCCTTTGAACCGATAAGTTATTTTTTTCGTGTTTAGAGCTAGCGAGAGATGCATTACGCTCGGAGGGGTTTCATGTTCTTGGAGGCTATATGTCTCCTGTAAATGATGCATACAAGAAGGAGGTATGGTTTTGGCAACTTGAGAATCTTAGTTTCTTTCAGTACTAACAGCCCTTGTTTTTCTAAGTCAAAACTAATGGACACGTTTCGTGTGATGGAACATTGAACTAGGAACTTCGGCTTATTCTTTTTTAGCTTCCAAGGTTCTTCGGTTTACTGTTCATTCTCCTTCAGATATGATAAAGTAATCAGGTTATGTGCAGGGACTTTTATCTGCAGAGCATCGTCTAGAGATGTGTAATCTGGCTTGCGAAAGCTCCGACTTTATAATGGTTGATCCGTGGGAGGTACTCTCTCTTCTGTTGTCCTCCTCACAAGCTTTTGAAAAGTTCTTTTTAGGAAGAAACCGTTCTCTTCTTACAAAACAGTGAAAACTGTTTCTACAGGCATCCCAAGATTGCTACCAACGAAGTTTGGTGGTTTTATCAAGGGTCAAAACTTCCCTTACAAACAATCCCCTCGTACCCATGGGTAAGATAACTGCAAAACATTGTCCCATGTGGTCTTTAGCATCTTCTACTCATACTTTGTCTCACTTACATTTTTGGGTAATTGATAGTGTGTTACTAAGCAACTGACAAGCTAAAGTTTATCGTGTGTGGTTTCTAGTGCTAGAATCTCTCAAAGTAATGCTACTTTGTGGCTCGGATTTACTGCAATCTTTCTGCACTCCTGGTGTTTGGATTCCTGAACAGGTAAAACCAAGACAGCATGCTTTTATATACCGAGATTTGTTTTACCATTCTACTCACAGTATTGGGTTTTTGAAGGTGAAGAGTATTTGTAAAGACTATGGGATTGTGTGCATCCGTAGAGAAGGACAAGATGTTGAAAACATGATCTTTGGTGACAGAATCTTATATGAAACCCGTGTAAGTAGTACCGAGTTTCTTATTTCGGCATATCTCTATCAAATGAGTCAAATCTAACACGGTTTCTTTTGCAGGATAACATCAGAATCGTCAACAACTCTGTTCCTAATCAGATTAGCTCAAGTAGATTAAGGTAGTCTGATGCTTATTTATCCTCCATAAGAACATTTTATTTACACAAAAAAATGTTGGCTTCTCTTGCTTATCACTCTGCTTCTTACAGGCAATGCATTTCGCGAGGATTATCAGTTAAGTACTTGACTGAAGATGGAGTAATAGATTACATCAGACAACAACAACTTTACACTGAGCTCACATGACAAGCTGTGAGGAGTATTTACTTCACCAGATCAGTATTACTACCAAACCATTCAAATAATGTGATAAACAGATGTAATCATATTAAATATTTCTCCTTAGATTGTTTCTGTTCAAGATTAACGAGAACGAATACGTAACCACCAAGTCAACACCACAATAACACACCGAGCAACAAAGCTACTACTAATCTTTTGATCTGATTCTCAAGGTTAGTCACAAGCCACGTTAGAGGCTTTGAACTTTTGTGCTTGCCGGCGAGCAGCCGGCTCAGAGATCATGGCCTGAATGAGCATAGTCTTCACCTCCCATGGAGCATAAGAAAAGCTTCTTCTCGCGTAAGAGTTGAGCAGAGCAGCGATCCCCTGCTTCAGCAACGCACCGTACGCATTCCCTTCCTCGTCATTCCTAGCCGTGGATTCCACCAGCGTCAGATCAGATCTCCAACGCTCTTTCGCCACCATCACTCCGAACATTTTCTCCACCGTTGATCTCTCCGGCACCATCCTCGGCCATGCCTCCCTCCTGCTGCTCCAATACCTGCAAACACGTATCAACAGTGAGAGTCAGATGTCAGAAAAGTAGTTTCTTTGTCGGAGGGAAGAGGGTTTGATTAGTTACTGCGGCGTGCATCGTCCTCTGTGTCTGGTGTAGAAGAAACCAGGCCTCGTCGCCGATGAGTCGCCGGCGAAGAAGCAGAGTAAGCAGAAGGCGAGTAGAACGAGTCGACTAAGCGAGCAATGTGAGTCCATCGATAGACCAAGAAAACAGCATCGATCACCCAACTCCTTGTGTCTTCGACTTCTTTTTATTACCACAGAATCTGAGTTTGCTTGAGAGATTGGGTCTGGTTTTGTCTGTTGCTGCCTCGGGAATAGAGACTGACCTTGACATTGACTATTTTACCCACAGAATTCAAATTAAAGGAGACACCCCTCAGCAAATACAGGGAGATAAACGTCACTTTAAAAAGCGCACATGAGATGAGCCATGAGGTATTAAAATACATTCAGTTGATGCTTCGGTCATGTGCATGTCGCAGTCATCACGTGACTTGCTCTCGCTAGCTACAGTCAATAAGTGTTAATGTCTCATGTCTGAATGATCTTTGTAATCGTTGTTTAAGTTGTTTCACCTCGAAGATTTGGTGCGAGACTGTGAGGCAATATACTCTTTTATTATTTTCACATTATTATTTGCACATGTATATCAAAGCATCTCAAACTAACTCTATTTCTTCTTTTTATATTTTTCTCTAAAATATAAAAAAATTATTATAGAATTCAAAATTCATTCCAATTTATATTTCGAAGAATTCTATAATTTTCTATTCTAAAGAAAAATATTAAGTAATATTAATTCCTGTCTTTATATATAGAATAAAAATAATATCTTTTATAATTACAGATATACATTGAAACAAATTCACTTTTATAATAAACTTCTTTTTTAGAGAATAAAATAGAATTGGATTGGAGAATTTGTAAAGAGGGATCCAGGAGAAATCGATCCACATAATATCTATAACTTTCACACAAAAAAAAAACTGAAGATTTCTAGATTATATTGTAACTTTTGTAATACTTCACATCCGAACAAATCGAATGCAAACCGAATACATGCAAAGTTACAATAGCTACTTAACAAAGTTTAGCCTAAAACCCTGGCTAATTCCGGTTAAAGAGAACCGAGTGTGGGTAAAAAGCACACAAAATTCACTCAGCCCTTTAAAACGCCGATAACTTCCATATTCCCCAATTTTCCAGTTAGACTGACTTTTGTTTATATACAAAAGATGAGAGCTATCTTCGTCCTTCTTACTATGCCCTCGGTTTTCTTTTCCCGGTTCTTGAACGTTTACGTCCAGAACCTTCCATCTTCCATTTTAGGTCTCCATTAGCAAGCACAGATTGTTGACAATGGAATGTCCTGAGATTGGTCACAATCGCATACACAATAGCTTCACTTCTCGGTTCAGAAACCACTCTTCTCTCAACCACACCGCTTTGCCCGCAACTGGATTCTTCAACTGCTTTCTCTCTCAGGCTCTGTAGCACAGCCTCCTTGTCAATAGTCTCCTCATGTTCTTCTCTTGAAACCTACATAAGATTTTCAAAAAATGCTCATGAGTCAAATATAACAAAGAGCTTTATGGACAGTATGAGTCTTGAATTAACCTCAAATTTGAAGGGAATTCTAATTTTGGTGGAGAGACAGTCACAACCGTCACTGTAGTTAATTGTCAAGAATATATCAAATGTTTCGGTTTCCGTTGTTCTCCTGTATGAAAGTAGACATGTTATAATGAGATACAAAACAAGACATCAAACTCTGAACAAAGGTGTTTGATACCTCTTTATGATAAACGGCTGCTCATCGAGAACTGCATCTTTGAACTTATGGTTATCTGAGAAGGAGATCTGTGTTTCACAAATGAAACGAATCAGAAACGCTCACACACAATACCATTTTGGTATTGGTTTAGGAGATAATAGTTAGTTTTCAATAATGTTTACCTCAACTGATTCGATGAAGGGTAGCTGAGAAGTTAATCCGTGAACACTTGCAACACGAAGTGTCCAGTTAATGTACCTTTCATCTGTAAACAGAAACGAAAACATGTGAAGTGAATACTATGAAAGCGAGTTAGAGAGTAAGATTCAGGATCAAATTTTCGTAGCTGGTTATACCTCTGCTTAAGGATTGGTTTAGTATTATCTGGAAAAGATCTATTCTGACATATGGAGGAATCTGCATGTTGAGAGATTCCATGACCCCTGCAACCACCTGCACATCAGAAAGAATATATCTATAAATAAAGACAAAATTTAAGCACAGTTCTGAAGGTAATCTACTATACTCTACTTAGGTTTTGGCAACATTTTAAGAAAATATTTATATAATATAAAGAGGTGAAATCTTACCTTATCAACAAAACCGTGAATCACTACGTCTGCTTTCTTGTCCTTTGGGGTTTTCTGTAATGACGAATATAATTAGTCTACCATTTCAGATGAAACACTACACAGTTCATAAACACACATTCTTCCATATACACTACACAATCATCTCTATTTAGCTCATGCACATGAACTAAAGAGACAATTTACCTGAAGATTAACAATCACGATCTTGCCTCCACCCCTGAGACACTTGAGAGGCAAGTTGCAAGCAGGGGTTATCTGCAAACTGCCAAAAAAAAGGAGTAAGGCTCATGAAACAAGCAAAAGGCAGGATAAATCCAAATTAGGCAGTTTAGTCACTCCGCTAAATGATTGAGAGTGTAAGAGACTCTAAACATGGGAGTTCTTAAGAGTCATTAATACCTGGTACCCAAACAGAGTACAAGATCAGCCATTTTGCAATGTTTCTCTGCAGGATCAATCTCTTTTGGAGGCAAAGCATCCTGCCATAAAAAGAAAGAAGCTAGTTAAGAGTCTTAAACTACAACGTTGAGGACAAAGCGTTTGTATTAGAAGGGAGAGGAAAACTCACCTCCCAATCTAAAACCGTATCTTTGAGTTTAGCACCACACTTTGCATTAGAGCACTTTCTTGAGGTCTCTTTTAATCCAATAGTTTCCACCTCGAAATCACGCAGATACCTGCAAAAGTTCAGAAAGCCTGTTACCATTGATGGTCCAGTGACTATCTAAGAACGAGGCAATATCATATGTATTTTTGTCTTACTCAGCTCCACATGATGGGCACATCTCCATAAAAGAGTCTCCATGCAGTTCTGATAGCTTCTCTCTTGGTATCCCAGATCGAAGATGCAAGCCATCCACATTCTAATAATATTATGAAGACAAGATCCTTAAGTGATCAGTCATAAAATAAGACGAAAGAGAATGTATAACAGAAGAGGAAGAAGAAGAATTTTACCTGACTAATGACAAACTTTAAAATGCCAGCTCTTTCTAATTCAACCAAAGCCATATGGGTCATGCTCGGCATTGCACGATGAAATGGAAGAGATGCTTTAGGTAGATCTTTTCCCTCTCGCTGTAACCAAATCAACATGAATCACAAGTGTAAGTTACTAGAGATGATTGATGATAACAAGCCAACGCTGAATAAAACATAACTGACCTGTAATGTCCAAATGCCTTTGGGGCCCCGGAAATCAGGTATACCACAAGAAGTTGAGATGCCTGCACCTGTAAAGACCACTAGATGCTTACTCTGCAAACAATAAACCCACCTTCTTGAAGATACTTAAGAGACAACAGAAAACCAAAACTAGAAACATGCAAAAAATCCATCAATAGTAAATACAAAAGAGAGTCCACAGATCCAAACCTTTTGAATCATCTTAGCAAGTTCTTCAATCTGCAAACCAAATCAGACAATAAAAAAGTAAAATTTAAAGCTAAGACATAGCAACAATATCCTATATCACACCACAAACTATTAATACAAATTCTCCATACAATCTTGTTTCAAACAACATATCTCACATAATCAATAAACACAAATCAGTCACATTATAACCTCGATTATCTTATTACCCAGTTTTCAATTCTCCAATTAACTTAATGCAAGTCCAGAAAAAAACATGTACTCTAAACACTAAACTATATGAATATGAAATCATTATCAAACTCTTCAATAACCCTCAAAAGACGAAGATAAAGCGTAAAATCAAAGACTTAGGACAGAACACACGAAGGATCAAAAACTGTTCCGAAACCAAAACCTATAAACGATCAAAATCGAGTAAAACCCACGAAAACCCAGGAGGAGGAGAGACCTTGCATTGCAGAACATGAGATGGGTCGAAGAACTCAGCCATGCCCACTTGACCAACATCTTCGATGAAAGACAGTTTCTCTGCGTAACCTAAAGACATTTTGAGATTTTTCTTACAAAAGATCTTCTTCTCTTTTTCTCTCGACAAGAACACCCTTCTCTTCTCTGCCTGCCCTCTCCTATGTTTAATTAAAAAGCAGAGAGGATCTCTTAAAAGACTTGGACTGTGTGTTTAAGGAGAATAAATATTTCATTTGACCAAAAAATATATATATTTCATTAAAAAGAAACAAATATATAATTATATGGAATATTTTTGTAGGTCAATTCTCAAATATTTTCTTATTATATTCGTTTTGTTAATAAGATTCCAAAATATCACAGACTTAAGGTATAAGAAATGTTAATAAAGGTTTAGTAAAACTACTAATAATTTATAAATTTTTACTATAAATTATTTATTGTTGTTTTTTAGATAATAAACTTTTCTAAACTTTTCATGAATCTAAACCTTTCAAACAAATGTGTTATGGTTAGAGAATATAAACTTGTTTTATGGAACTTTTTAAAAATATATATATTAGAATGTTCTAAAAACTAATCGTAAATCGGATTTAAATGAACAATTTTTAAAGTTGGTTTAAATGTTTAGAAAATTGGTCTGCATATAAACAATAATTTCATATAAAACATTTAGTCACCACATTTTTGAACATTTATGTTTTATCTTTTTTTGAGAAAAATTGTATTTTATCATTTTCTCACATTTATTTCTAGTGGGTGAACACAATATGTGACCTACGATAATAGTACATAATACATAATTTATTACAGCCTAGCTAATTAGTTGGATATATAATATACCATAGGATTTCTTTCATTTCACCAATCTTTTATTTGTTTCTATAATCAATTTTCTTAATATGTTCGTTTTCTTAAGATTACCATATAATAGATTGATATATGTTGACGCTCTGGTGAATCTTGATACAGATTTTCTACTAAGCAGGTTAAAATCTGGTTCTGACGAGCCGGTTTGAAACTTACAGGTCAAAACCAGCTTCATTTCAGTTCAGGTCGCCTTGGTTTGAAATTTGGTACAAATTTTACAAGAGATATGCAATATACGTATTATCACTAATTTACAAGACTCATTTATCACGAATTGTTAAAATTGTCAAACTAGGTTGACGATTGACGATAGATTGATCCACTTTAACCCATTTGTTTTGATGGCCATTTTTCAACACGTTCAGTAAATGCGATGATGGGAAGTAGTTTTCTTTTTGCCGTTTGATGCATGTGATGATGTGAATCTGTGAACATATATAATTTCTTCTTTTTAAGTACACATCAAATATCAATGTTTTCATTTACGATTTAAAATACATAAAATACAAGATTTTAACAAATTCAAGAAACACAAAATTTAGTAAACAAGTTGTATAAATGGAAAATAATTAGATGTACACAAATACGCAGTTCACAAGTCAGGATCGAAACTTTGATAATTTTTACATCATTTTTTCAAAAAAAAAAAAAATACTTATTGGAATACACTAACTTAGGCTCACACATTAACCAGATATATGTAAACTGAAGGACTTCTTGATCCTTGGCTTGGCTTAATCCTTCAGACGTTCTTATCAAACATCTCAATGAGCTGAGTTTGTGTTGTTGCTGCTTCGCCATGTCTCCCAATCAGAAAGGATTAATTAAGTTCTAGATCGAGGATTGGATTTGGATGCCACATAACTCTCTTGAAGAGTAAAAATTCACCAAATAAGATGATTTTCTAAAACTCAAAAACCAATGTAAACAGCTATATATATATATATATATATATATATATATATATATATATCTCACTCAGACGCATATTTTGTAACAACAGTTTTGGTTGATCACAAATTTTACATTCTTATAAAAAAAAATTGTATGACGTTCAAAAAAAAAATTTGTATCTATTAAATATCGACTAATTGATATAATAAATGTGTGTTAGTTAAGGCCATGTCTAACGAAGGACTTGCTGTCTGGGTGAAGAGATCAAGCTCATTTTTATGCGCTTGGTGATGGAACGAGTCTCATGAGACACAACCATGAGACAATATTAAGCCGGCTGGCTAATCAAACACGATTGCATAGCTCTTGTAGAAGACAAGTGGACAGTCAAGATTGAGATAACTATTGACTATAAATATCTCACTAACATCTTATATACTGGATCCAAAATATTATAAAGAGACATATATTCTTAACCACCATCTCAAACAGATAGTATAAACATCTGAATATCTAGCAATAGTAAATTACCTTATCAGGTTGCTCATTAACCTGATTAAACCTTTTTCAAGGCCATTATGACTTGACAACACTATAACAGTGTCAATGAAGTTAACGGTTTTCATAGCATGTTCAAATATTGTAGTTAGACGTGAATCCTGATAAAGCATGTAGAATTTTTGGCGGTAGAATCGTCTATAATATTTTTCATAGTATATAATAATATAATTATGTGTGTTAAATAAAAGGAAACTAAATTGTCTTGATTGCCTCAACTCTCCACTTGTTAGATATTTGTAACAATCAGAGTTTTTTTGGGGGGACATCTCCAGAAGCCCATCTTCCTCCAGTAAAAATCCCATCATTTGAATATCAAGCCTAACTGGTCACGGTGATTATCTGAAAACTTTTAATAAGTTGTTAAAGGCCTTTTCAATTGGTTTAAGGAGATAAGGCCTAACGTGTTTATAGGGGCCAAGAGACTCTCATAGTGTTCCTTCATATCAAGAAACATTTAACATAGTATTTATAGCTTTTATATGCATGGGATTCATGGGCTAAGTGTTTGGAAGTTGTTTGATATTTTCTTTTTAATGTAATTTATTTCCGTTTGCTATTGGGTAATATCGACTAATGCGTACGAAATCTGTTAAATTATAGGGGGATTCCTCATCCTTCAACGCTCGTTATTTCATTTTTACAGCAAATTTTCAAACATACAATATATTGACATATGCTGAAGGGATTATAATAGAGTAATTCCCTTAGATAGCCTCTTTTAGTTTGTTTGTTCCAAAAATAGTTTTTAAGGAGGAAAATGACCAAAATGTTTTTTTTGAAGCTAAAAAATTCATTTATATGCATTTATCTCCCAAGGGTTAACTAATTTGGACTTTAGGGTTTAGAGTTAAGGGGTGGGTTTGGGGTTATGGTTTCAAATTTCAAAAAAAAAAATAAAAAAAAATCAAAATTTCAAAAAAAAAAAAGTCTATTTTGGTCATTTTATTTTTTGAGGGCTATTTTTGTGACAAAAACTTAAAAAGGGCTATTTAAGAGAATTGCCCATTATAATATGCAACTTGCATATAATGATATTATCCCGACAATCTTCTGACAATAGTTTTACAAAATTTTCGGCTATATTCTACTAGCTACTCGCCTTACTCGTTGCTGAGGGTGTTGTAGGCAATGCATGATTAACAAATAAGTTATTTGAAATAACCAGTTATGCAATTACATTCAAAAACTGCATAGATAGCTAATTACCGACTCAGTTTTGTATATACACGTAAATGACCCCAGTTTTGTATATACACGTAAATGACCCTAAGGAAAATAAAAGAGCGTAAGAGCGTGATTAATCCATGAATCTTTTATGGGTTTTTTGGATTTTTTTTTTTAATTGAAAAATGAACCAATCACGGGCTGCTATATATCAGTGAGGTCCGTTAACAGTGCAAAAAACCCATAAAAATGATTTTTAATTAACAACTTTTAAAATCGATTTTTACACTATTCATGAGACTCATCACTTAATTGCTCTGTAATTAAGCATTCTGTATATAACAGAATGGAAATTTTGTCCTTCAACAGTAAGGAAATGATATGAGACTACAATAACTTTGATCAGAAAGCAATTTACTCAGGCACAAAGGGTAAAAGATTTGCGTAATAAAGGTTACAAGCAGAGATACGTCATAATCAACATCAGATGGTGAATTTTGGTGACAAGTTTAGGTTCCCTTGTAGGTTGTTTTATGATAATCAACTTCCAGACGACAAAATTTATCACTTTTATATAACTTTAGCGTTGTCATTCATATAATATATAAATAAAATATAAATTAATATGTATAAATGTTATTTTACGTATATTTTTAATATAAGTAATAGTACAATGCAAATCTAATATGATAAATATTGAAGAGTATAAAATATATAATAATTTTAAAATAATGTATAACAATTTAATTATACAATAAAATTTTGATACATAAAATAAAAATACATTCATGCGGATACACATGTTATATTCTGAAAATAAGAGTGATACATTGGATGGTCCAAAAATAAAATAAATTATTCAATATATATTATAAAATTATATATACTACCATTTATATAAAATAGATATTTATTTATAAAAAAAAAGTAAAAATAAATACACACGCAGGCGGGTGTATCAAGCTCTAATACTATTTAAAATCAATAACTCAAATGAACAACAGTGATAAGGTTTGTTTCTATTGTATGTGTGTGTATTAGAAAGGGCTTCGATGGTTAAAATTAATATATTTCAAAGGTTAATTAAAATAGAAACACTATATAGGTTTAAACTGTCAGAAAATAATAACTACATTATTGTATCCATAACAAAATGTCATTTTCATTCAACAATCATTATATTAAATTCTTAACAAATGAATGTTATATACGTTATAAGAATAAAAAAAAAAACATATTTTATTTTTAAAACTCAATATTAGTTCAAATAAAACTACACATGCTTATTACCAAAAAAAAGTTTTAAAACAAACTGATCTACATATAAAAACTAAAATTTAAATAAAAAATTTCATCAAACTAAAATTTTGTAAAGGATAGGGGAGTCATTGTCACAATTCATAAACTTGCAAGCCCGTAAGCTTAGTTTTTAACTAATATTAAAACTAATACCACAAATTCTCAATAAAAATATTAAATAAACACTCAATGGCATAATTATTTTAATCACAATCGAAGTCTATATAGTTTGGATTTGAAAGAATTGATGTTTTAGTTTTAATTATTGGATTTAAAAAGTTGATTTGTATTATAAAAGTAAAACATAAGCTAAGATGTTAAAATGTGAGTTGTTAACCTTTAAAATATAGTCATATAGAGGGAGTATTTGTTTTCGTATAATCTTTGTTTGTGGCTTTGAGGGAAGTAAATGGTGTTTATTTATTTTATTTCCCCTATTATTGAGGTTTTCTTATTTAATGTTTGGCCGTCAAATTAATTAGTCAGTAATTTTTTTTTTGTTCTTCTTGGTGTTCTTGTTCAAGTGTTTGTTTAGTTGATATGATGTAATGAATGTTGTTGAGACTGAGCACTGGTTTCTATATAGTTAGTTCAGTATTTGCCGGAATCAATGGTATAGTTAGAAGCATCGGAATACAAGCAGAGCAAGCTCTTGCCGTTGAACTTCAAGTTGCTGAGTAAGAAGCTGTCTCTCATGTTGACAGTTGCCTCGAGCGGTTTGGGAAACTCAGACCCAAACGCAAACGATGTGTTTAAAAGAAACAATACTTCACCCCAAAAGAACTACGTGCCGCTTTGAAAGGTGTTAGTTCCATTCCTTAAAGGTCTGGAACAACACACCGTTTCTAATAAAAGTTCACAAACAGCGTGGAGTGTAGTTTATTATCCTTTCATCATGGTGTTGAGCAAAGCTCTCTTCCGTTCAGTTTGAAGTGAAAAAACAGAGCAATGGCAATATCTCATCTTCTTTCTCCATTACCATCTCTAACCGGAAACCTAACCCTAACCGGTCGTTCTTCTTCATCTCTCCCTCTAAACCCTAATCCCCACTTCCCAAAACCAAGACTTTCAAGGGAAAGAGCTGCCACACACACACTCGTCCTCAGATCAAAAGGAGACGACTCCGTGGACGCATCCGATCGTCTCATCTCAGCCGTCTGTTACTTCTACCCGTTCTTCGATGGCATTCAGTACGGTAAATTCATCATCACGCAATACCAACCTTTCCAGATTCTCATCCAACCTCTGTTTCCCGCCATCAAGGCCTTCAAGAGCTTCCCTTTCAATGGCTTTCTCATCTTCATCACTCTCTACTTCGTCGTCGTCAGGAACCAGAATTTCAGCAGGTACGTTAGGTTCAACACGATGCAGGCCATTGTGCTCGACGTACTGTTGATTTTCCCGGATTTGCTTGAGAGGAGCTTCAATCCCAGAGATGGGTTTGGTTTAGATGTGGTGATGAGTTTGGACAGCACTGTGTTCCTCTTCTTGCTTGTCTCTTTGATCTATGGTTTCTCTGCTTGCTTGTTTGGTCTGATCCCGAGGTTGCCCATTGTCGCTGATGCTGCTGATAGGCAAGTCCTTTGAACAAATAACATATCATATAACTGTCTCTGTATTGAATCTATTTATAATGTAACTTTTTGATCAATGAAAGGTTTGTTTGCAAGACCTGGTCTCTTCCATGGAACTAGAACTACATCTTATAACAATTTTGATTTGATTTATTTTATCCTCATCACATATCTGAAAAAGCAATATGGTGAGGAAAGATCAATTCTGTAACAAAAAAGAAAAATACACAAGCCAATGGCTACTGTTGTTTTTACACATCTGCACTCATCTGCCTAACGAAAGGGACAAAGTTGTTCCAGTTCTCGACCCTAAAGATCTTCTCATTCATTCTGAAAAATGTAAACGATCTTACAGTTTCCCCGTTCGGCTGCACACAGTTCTCTCGTATTTGCCTTAGTCCCATCTGTTGCAGAATTCATCATATACATAAACGGTTAATAATTACCACTTTTTGAGCTCATTCGTATAGAATTATAGATTGTGCAAGCCTCTCACCACATCAAATCTTTCGCTTGTGTTTCTACCAGTCACTTGTATTGTCCTCTTCTTTGAAACATCGTGTATCTAGCAGAAAAAGGGACAATGTGGGTTTAATCACGTTCTTAAGGCATGCTTGATTGTAGCTAGTGTTGCAATGCAGTAAGAAAACATAGACTAAAACCATTTTCATGTGTGTCAATGACACTTAACAGTGTGCTAACACTGACCGGTCTAAATACAAGTAACATACTCTTCATATGAAATTTAACTCTAGATGAACATTAAGAAAGCAAAGTACCTGTCTAAGCAATCCTTCAGGGCTGCAAAGATACTTCTCCGGTGTTTCACTGTCCGCCATATCCAAGCAGCTGGAGATGATATGAGAGAAGCATCTCCTTAATAAAGACAGTAAAGACAGTAAAGACAACTTCAGAAGAAGGCTCTTACGGGATATGCAGAGCAGCACCATGCCGGGACAAGACAGAAGCGAGAGGATCATAACCATCCCTGAGCGCGGTATTGTAATAACCTGCAGTTAGTTCAGCAGGGTGTGAAGATGTCTTATACCACCAATATATTCCACCAATTTTTGCAACCAACATTACAGAGCTTTTCTCCTCTTCCCGACGTCTCCGCAAAACATCGGCTGCTTTTGCAAGAATTGCATCAGCATGACAAATCAACTTCCCACTGTACCATTCCTACAACGAAAAGCAGTTCATTGTGTTATTATATAATCCAACCTACTAGCCACTTGTGGTGAATACTACTCAAGATCATAAAGATGCGGATACTGTAAAAGTCAGAGATAATATGATACGAGAACATACTAGAAAGAAACGACCATAGTCAGAGAGAAAACTATCATGGCCCTCCTCAAAGAAAGGAACCTCAGATGGAAAGCTATTATAGCAGCCGGCATTTGGAAGATCTCTGCTTCCCCATTGAGGTTTGCCTTCTTGAGAAGCCACAGCCATCAAGTCTTCCATCCTAAACCAAGAAATATAGCTCACAATCTGTAGTGGTCCGCAGGAAAGAAAAGGCTCTGAATCAACAATTACTCACATGTATTTGTCATGGCATTGAAATTCACCGATACCAGGGAATGTCCATCTCCCATCTCCCAAAGGATGTGCCGGATATCTGAAAGACATACATTGTAAGGAACTTCAGTTGCAGCGATAATGGCTTTTTGTGATCGGTAATCTACAGAAAATCACAAGTACCTAAGCTCCCCCGAAGGACCAAGACCGATGCTTATTTCTTCAATCAAGTTTCCAAAATATGGTTCAAAGTTTTTGGAAAAGCTGAGCATAAAATCTTCATAGCATTGGACGGCAGTGCGGCCACCAAACAAAGGAAGTTGATCGACTCCAAGTGTCAAATAGTCATTATTGGAGAATCCGTTTTTATCTCGATAGTATATGTCCTTGTTGACGTCTCCAATCTGGAAACAATCGTATAACAAAACCAACTAGTTATTGACTTACAAGCTCCTACCATAGACATCACTCTCAAAGGCAAAATAACCAAGCAAGCATCCAAGATTATGTAACACAGATCTAAAGTTCTCCAAGGTTTTGCCAGGAAAAAGAAAACCTATCCACATTACCAAAGTCTTTGCTATATCTACAACGTACAAATACCTAGCAATACAAACCTCTCGGATCCAGAGTGGAAGACTGACGCCTCCTTTTCCACGAAACAAGTGCATATTTGAATGAAAACAAAGAGCAACGTGTAACTTCAACCCTGCCTCAGAAATCAGCCTGAAGAGCTCATCGTAGAGAGACCATTTAAACTCAAGAGGACAGAAACGCTCCACAATCCCCCACCAAACCTCAACCGCCACTCCATGAACACCAGCTAACTTGAGTGCCTTAAGAGAAACAGTTAAAGCCTTGAGCCTGGAAACGAGAACAGAAACAAAAAGTTACACTTGTCTTGTTTCTGAAATGGTTTCATACTACATAAAATCAAAGTTGTCTACTTTATTTCTCATATATCATACCACGTGAGTGTAATACAAATCGGGTGTGCATTGGAACATTTTGAGAAAGCTATTACCTTTTAATGATAGGGCAACCAGAAGAATCGATTCCAAATGTATCAATAGGCATCATCACGTAAACAGGAACTTTCTTGTGCCTTGATGATACCAACACAAATGATCTTGATTTCTCCCGAGAATCCATACTGTATCATGTTCAATCCACAGCAACAACAACAAAAAACAAATCAATTAGCCAAATTGACCTATCTCCAACCCTAAATTCAATCGGCAGGAAACGAAATCATCCCCAAATTGATTCCACCAAAGAAACTGTTCTTATTAACACCTAAAGATCGGGCTGTTCCCAGCGACGGAACTCCATTTCGTGATTAAACGACCGCGTTTCAAAGAAGGAACCATGGAAACGTTTCGGAAGAAGTTTCGATTCCGCCTCGTTCTCTGCTCGAGGAAGCAAGATTTCAAAGAGAAGCCTCCGGGGTGGAAGAAACTACCGCCGGAAACTCCGCGACAGCCACAGCCGATTCCTCCAATTTCCGCCATTTTCGTGTTCCTCTCACTCTATCTCTCTTCTCCTTCGTCGGAGATATGATGCGGAGGAAAAGAGACGGAGATGGAGTACCTGAAACGCAACATTTATTTTTACTTTTTCTTTTCTTTTTTAACGACTCTAATTTTTATTTTTTTCCTGATTGCACTTTTATCTTTTATAATTTACCATGTGGCCCTCTTCTTTGTTTTTCAAAGATTCTATAACTGACCCCTTTAGTATTTTACTTTCACTTTATACTCCTCTATAGTTTATTATATGAAATGAATTAGTGAAATTACCTTAAGCGAAATAACATTTTACTTGTTAAAAATGTTAGTTTAATTGATGATTTAAATAGCAGAATTAAATTTAAACTTTGTGGAAATGAATTTTGTACCCAATGTGTGTAATATTAGTGTAAATCATATTATGTCATTTATAAAAGAATTAGAAATACGAGGACCTGAGTAGAATTCACTATAACTATTGTACTTTACATAGTATTGTAATATTAAATACCACTGAATAACGTTTTTAACAGAATGACAAAAAAATCATTGGATATACAATTTTGCTGACGTGGAAACATGTCGTCCCGTAGTGGATAAGGATGTAAATTATCTATCCATTCGAAACAGATCGCAGGGTACTCGCCGGCTCGCTCCCATCACCAACTCTGTTTACCTACTACTTATACGGTTTTGGTAAACATGTAAACCTATTATTATTTCCATATTCATTTTTCTTTTGTTAAAAAGGCTTTTATTAATAAGGAATGGTGATACATAATTTTCAGTCTAATGAATATTTTGGATAATTTCCGTATTCATATTTTTTCATATCAATTTAACACATGGGTCCATTATATGTCATGTTTCAGTCTTTCACTCATCAAATGGCAAAACTCTACTTGATTTGTTCTAATTTAATGAACATGACAAGATTTTCGGTTAATCAGTTACAATGAATATATTAGGTGCTTGTTTAAAGTTGTAGGGTAATTTGTATAATTGTATATATATATATGCAAGGACGTATATTTCTTTAAAAGGATTGTATGAAATAATGGGGTGTTACCCAAGATGTGTCTACAACAATGGTTTGGTTCTCAACAGCGAACCAGAACGAATCTTCACTTCACTTAGTTGGCTGTATCCGGCTTTGTTTTGCGTTATGCTAGTTCTTTCATAGACGTCAGACGTGTACAAACTTTGCAGATTTTCTTGCTATGTTATATAGATAGTTCAGGATATATATAAAATAACAGCCTATAGTTACATAAGGTAACGACTGCATATTTGTGTACTTCCAACCAATTATTTTACGTATACATGTGGCTGATCATCTCACGGTTAAAGTTCTTCACATCTCGTCGAATAACAAGTGTGGGATAATTTCAGTTGCTAGCCATTTTAATTCTCATTGTTGTGTTCTTGTCAAGTTAATGTTAGTAGGAATTTTTAATACAATTTATGCATTTGACTAAATTTTATTTTCTTTTAATAATGTAGACATGAATAAATTCACATGTCTCTAAAGTATCTAGACTCTTTCTTGTTTTAATTTTTTTAATTGCTAAATATTTCAATCAAAACTTAGCAATGAACATGCCATTATAGGATTTTAAATATTGCTTCTGCTTTTGTGGCCTTTTTTGGTTATGGGTTTGTTTTCGTGGGAGAATACAGTTCCTTGAGTATTGCAATTTGCCTACCCATTAGTAAAGTTATATTCAGCGTTTAGATAGAAAAAAAAAGAATTACGTAAGAAGATAATGAAGATCATATTTTTGACAAAACAATGATTTAGCCAATGTAAGCAAAAACAGAAAAGGAAATGGACTTTAGAAATGGAAACTTTGGGAAATAAATTGATTCAAATCACAAAACGAATCATTTTATCATGATCGCGGCCCAACTAATTATATGGGTTTCCTTGATTTAGTGGCTTAATACGATTATTTAGTCATCAAACTCGACTTCATCTTTAATACTTGCTTGGAAAGTAGTAAAATATCTGCATGGTTTCCATATTAGCGTAAGAGATAATATTTGAGAGCATATTTTCTTGCGTGTGCAATATATATAAACACAAAAAAGAGGAACTCCATTGTTAAATCAAGAAAGAAACTTCAGAAAGTAGAGCTATCAACATCCCACAAGGTATTTTACCTTCTTTACTTTATATGAATATATGTAATTTTCCATTATTGATTTCCATTTCATTATATATATATGTCTTAGTTGATCTGGAACTATATACAGACAAGCTAGAGTTCTGATTATATATATGCTGTTACCTTTCTAGGATTATAAATCTCGTTGATCTAAGCTCCACCATTGTCTTCTGTCTATATTTAAGAAACATATAATTCAGTTTGTGTGTTTGAAGATGATAATCAATTACAATGAATATATTAGGTGTTTGTTTAAAGTTATAGGGTTATTTGTATAATTGTATATATATGCAAGGACGTATATTTCTTTTAAAAGGATTGAATGAAATAATGGGTGTGTTACCCAAGATGGGTTTACAATAATGGTTTGGTTCTGTTATATTCATTGTTATTGATTTCCATTTCATTATATATATATGTCTTAGTTGATCTGGAACTATATACAGACAAGCTAGAGTTCTGATTATATATATGCTGTTACCTTTCTAGGATTATAAATCTCGTTGATCTAAGCTCCACCATTGTCTTCTGTCTATATTTAAGAAACATATAATTCAGTTTGTGTGTTTGAAGATGATGACTAGGGAGACTAAAGAAACTCCCTTCTATCTATACAAACATGGGAATCTTGAAATGTTACATGACCTTGTAATCAAAATCAAGATTGTGTATAGAAACGTTTGTGATCACCATATACTTTTAGTCCACTTTGTACAGAAACGCTTGTGATAATCAAAATCAAAATGAAATGTTTAGTTGCAAGGTTTAGATTCTTTGTTTTGTTTACATGATTTTTCTTTCAGAATCTGAATGGGTCGAAAAATGGTAAAGATGGCGAGGATAACGAACGAGAAGACAAGGATAACAACTTACAGGAAGAGGAAAGAATGTTTGTTCAAGAAAGCCAATGAGTTCTCAACACTTTGTGGCGTCAACACATGTCTCATCGTGTATGGCCCGACCAGAGCAGGAGACGAGAGGATCGACCACCCCGAGTTATGGCCCAAGGATGAGACCAAAGTCAGAGAGATCATAACCAAGTACAGAGACACCGCCTCGAGCAGCTGCACCAAGACTTACTCTGTACAAGAATGCTTGGACAAAAGTAAGATCAAGGTGGAGAAAGAGAAGTATTGTCCGTGGGACAAGAAGCTTGACAAGTGTTCTTTAAACGAGCTATATGCAGCTTTCATGACAGTTTGTAACAAGATTCAGGAAGCTACGAATAGGAACCAGACATTTCCTAATGCTTCTTGGTCTACTCATGACCAACTTGGTTTCATAGGTTACAATCAGCCATGTCTCGAGCAACATCAGTTGTTTCCTATGTCTTCAATGGAGCAAAACGGTTTCGCATTTCTCCCGTTTCTTAACCAAATGACCTCGAACACCGGTGAAGTTGCGTCCTTCTCGAATGTTACAGAACCGGAGATGATGACTCAAGCCATGTTCTACGGGAGCTGTTCGGATGGTCAGTACGCTCCGATGGTGCATAAGACAGATTACATGGAACCAGTGCAGTGGGGTTTAGGGAATAGTATGTTCAACAACGTGAAGCCCTTTGCAGACTATCCCATGAGGTTTGGACAAGTTAATGAGTTGGAGAGTTCTGGTAAGACTCCCATGTGAAACATGTGTTACTTTCCTTTGATTGGTACCAGCCTTGTTGGTTGAATTTCAAGAGCTAGCTTTTAAACTTAATTATCTTATCAAATTTTCTGTTAGTTTTGTGGATTAGTTATAATAATCTCATTCAGTAAGAAAGTTGTTTTATTATTGTTCAAATTATTTTTAACATTAATTTATCATTTATTATGCTTATTAGAAGCATTACATAAGGATTCAGCAACTAACAATTTTATATTTTTACGAGACTTTATGTCTAACAATCCAATTTTCTGTAAAAAAAAATTAATTTTCCGATACCAAAACGATCACTCAGCTTATATTATACTAAAAAAGGTTATTCCTATTTGCTTAAAGTAAGGAAAGGAGAAGATAAACTTTCACATAGTACAAAATTTATTAATGTAAGATTTTAAATATGAATATGTTCGACGACACTAATGTTCTACACGATGAGCAAAATAATTAACGAGAATAATGTTTTATTTCATTTTTATTTTTAAAACGTTACACTATTTATAAAGATATATTTTTCATATTTCTTCTCATCTTCAATTTTAAAGAATTATTAAAAATATTTTATCAATTTTGAAAAGAAACAGTATCGTGTATTTCTCTTTGTTTTTTTTTTCATTTATATTGTTTTAATGTTAGTTAGAGCCTAAGTTTTAATTAAGGGGAGATCAGACAACGTGACGTTTATTAGTTTTTTCTCTAAGCCTGAAATTTTCAATGATCTGTCCTCCAAGTAAGCCCATTTATTTGTAGGCCCATTATCGTTTTGGAAAGGCTATACAATGCGCCGTGCGCGCAGTTAAAGTTAGCAGTATAGTTGAAACAAAATGTTAATTTTTTTTGTAAAGTTAATAATCAATTCGTAGAAATTTCACAAATCTCAAAAATTAGGGTTTTTTCTAGCGACACACTCCTTTCTTCGCTTTCTAGCTCGTAAGATTGTTCATGTTCAAGTGGGATTAGGCTTTGCTGTATTCTGATTACGATTACAATTGAAAGAGAGGAGCTTTTTTTTAGTTTAAGATGGATGAGGGAGATCATTTCCATCGAAACGAGGCGATCTCCGCCGTCGCCGACGAGGGTTTTATGGCTGAGGAAGAAGACGACGACTTTGACGATCTTTATAACGACGTTAACGTCGGAGAAAGATTTCTTCAGTCCGTGAGAAAGAACGAGGAAGCTGGATCCAGAAACAAAGAAGAGGAGAAGAAGGTTAAAATCGAGGAAGAAGCTGAGGTCTCGATACCTGGTTTGGTTGGTGAGAGCGTTGCTATCAAAACAGAAGCTGAATCAGACGCAGGAGGTGGAGAAGCAAGTGGTAATAATGGTGTCGTAGTCGCTTCTAGTGGATATGGAGATGAAGAGCTTAAGGTTAACGAGGTTATTAGCCAGCAGGTTTCTGGTGGAGTCGGAGTTAGAGTTGAGCTAGGGAAAGATCCTAATCGGGTAAATGATGTCGAGGCTCCTAGAGGGAATAACGTTTCTCAGGGTCTCTTGCCGCCGCCACCTCCTCCTAGCTTGGGAAATAATGAGAATTTGATGAGACATGTTAATGGCGTGACTCCTCATGGACCTGGTAATGGCATGGTGGGGAACGGAGCTACTATCCATATGCCTGGTGGTGGAGGAGGCGGAACTTTTCTTTTCGTTGGGGATTTGCATTGGTGGACAACTGATGCTGAGATTGAGGCAGAGCTGTGCAAGTATGGTGCAGTGAAGGAGGTTAGGTTCTTCGATGAGAAAGCTAGTGGTAAGTCCAAAGGGTTTTGTCAAGTGGAGTTCTATGATCCTATGGCTGCTACAGCTTGCAAAGAGGGGATGAATGGGTATGAATTCAATGGTAGGCCTTGTTTTGTTGCCTTTGGAAATCCGCATTCCATTAAGAGAATGGGGGAGGCACAGGTGATTAGGAACCAACAGGCGCAAGCTGCACTTGCACAAGCTAAGAGAGGAGGAGGCCCTGCTGATCCTCCGAGTAAACCCGTCGTGACCCCCACCAACAATAACTTCAACAACCACGCCGTTGGCGGGAATTTCCAAGGTGAGGATAATAGAGGATTTGGTAGAGGTAATTGGGGTAGAGGAAATGCTCAGGGAATGGGTGGTAGAGGACCAGGTGGTCAGATGAGGAATAGGCCTGGTGGGATGGGTGGAAGAGGTTTCATGGGTAATGGTGGAGGTGGGTTTGGCACAGGGCTTCCTATGAATATGATGCATCCTCAGTCAATGATGGGACAAGGGTTTGAACAAGCTTTTGGTGGACCCATGGGGAGAATGGGAGGCTATGGAGGATTCCCTGGGGCTCCAGGTCCACCGTTTCCTGGGCTTCTGTCCTCGTTTCCTCCAGGAGGAGTTGGTTTACCTGGAGTGGCACCTCATGTGAATCCAGCGTTTTTTGGACGAGGGATGCCGATGAATGGAATGGGAATGATGCCTAATGCTGGTGTTGATGGAGGGCGTAATATGGGAATGTGGGATCCCAACAGTGGAGGATGGGGTGGTAGTGAAGATCTGGGTGGTGGAATAGCTACGGAATCGAGCTATGGGGAAGAAGCTGGATCGGATCATCATTATGGAGATGTTAATCACAATAGAGGGTCTCGTCAGAATCCTGTGAAGGAAAAAGAGAGAGCTTCAGAAAGGGAATGGTCTGGTTCATCTGATAGAAGGAATCGTGGGGATAAAGATGCTGGTTATGAAAGGGACATGCCTAGGGAGAAAGATGGTGGTCATGGTTATGATTTGCCCGAGAAAAGGCACCGTGATGATAGAGGAAGCGGTCGTGAGCGTGAGAGGGAACATCATCATAAGGAGCGTGAACGCTCCAGGGATCGCGACAGAGAAAGGGACAGGGAGAGGGATCGTCATAGAGAAGAACGAGAAAGATATGGTGGTGATCATCGTAATAAACACAGGGACGAACCTGAGCATGATGATGAGTGGAGCAGAGGTCGATCATCCAGAGGACACAGCAAATCACGGTTGTCTCGGGAGGATAACCATCGCTCGAGATCAAGGGATGCTGATTATGGGAAAAGAAGGCGGCTTACAACTGAATAGTTATCAGATAAAAGTAAGTAGTTGAATCTAATGGTTCTTTCATTCCTCAATCCTCATGTATCTTAATTGTACCGCTATTTTCATGTTTTCCTTTAACACATGGCTTATTGCTTGTAAGTTAGGTTTTTGACTAAAAAGTAGATGTCGTCTTGGACATGTTATATTGTCTGATTGTCTGAAAGTAGTGTATGCTCTCTTAGAACAACGGTTATTTCTAGTTGGTAGTAATCATTGTGGTGTATACTTTCGCTCATTTTCTTTGCTGACTAAGGTTTTGTTGTTTCTTAAATTTAGAGCGTTATGGTAGACTGACTTTGAGAGCTCTTTCAAAATTCTGAAGCCCTGTGGAAGAAAGAAGACCTCAGAGAAAGTCAGACTCTTGTCGCAGAAGAAAGTCTCTCACTGGTGAAATCTCTTCTTCAACTCAGCTTACTTACCTTAAGTTTTAAGACTCTTTTTACCTCAGAGAAAGTCAGACTCTTGGCAAACGTTTGCCTTGTTTAAGTTTTAAGACTGCTTTTACCATTTTTATGTGAAACTTCTAAGACCAGTGTGTTGTGATGATGTTACTTATGGCCTTTCTGGTGTCCATCCATTTGTGTTTAGATGTTCTCATTTTAATTGTTTTCTAAATTTGTTGTTCTGTAGTTGTATTAGTTGAAGCCAAATAGTTGGCTTGACCAGTGTTACTGATCTCCATGTTCCAGCCATCTGGGTTGTATTGTATTGTATGTATTCATTGTAATTTGTAAGTTCTCATCTGCATTAGGATCTGCTTCAGAGGTCATGGATACATGACAAATGTAATAGCATGGCATCCTTTGGAGGATTGTGATCTCCAAAAGTGATGTAGTAGATCATATCTTCTCTAGTGTTGTAAAGGAAAACAGGTGGCTCTTTTGTTAAAGTGTGTACATAATAGAAAGTCACCTTCATTCACGATCTTGGTCTTTTAGTATAAACACACCCTCATCATTAGCATTATTATACATATACTAGTGGTTTACCCGCACGGAGCGGTTATCTATTGTATTTTTATTCTTCATGAAAATTAGCAGCCAACATTTTGCCATCCACCCTGATAATGAGCTCGCTATGGTTTGAAACTTTGAGTAGTGAATACATATTTAATTTGGAGAACATAAATAAACTATTAAGTATCATTTGTATAGTACATAATAGTTACTGCATTTTGAATTTTATTATTGGGACTACATTGAATTAAGACTAGAGATGGTAATTGGGTCTTTCTGTCCCGATCCGTCCCGCCCCGCTGCGGGTTTTATTTTGTTTGGGTTTCTGCGGGTTTGGCCCGCGCGGGCTACGGTCTCCATAACGTATGACCAAACCCGACCCGTTTAGTGCATGGATCTTTGCGGAATAGCCCGCGGGACAAAGATTCAGTAGAAGGAGAGATAGAGAAATGTGTTTGACTGTGTTTAACATAACAATAGGAAGCTGGAGTAAGTGGTTGAACAGCAAAACACATATGAAGAGAAAAACATGTGGTAGAAAGACACCTTTGGATCTCTTTTGAATACGTGATGTGCATATATAACTGTTTATTTTAACCCATAACGATAGAAGAGATATCCTATATCTAAGTAAGCACATTATTTCTAAAGATGATAAGTATATATAATAAAGGAGAAAAGATTTTGAACAGAAATAACTTGCCCAATTAATCATGTTCAAGTTGCAGTAGATATCCAAAAGAAACATGAAGATATTGCTTACCATATACAAATATTAACTTACATGCATTGTATGAGTCTTGCCACTGTTAGTAATGGCAAACAGATTATTCCGTCCCGTCCCGTACTGCAGCGGGCTTGTCGTCAAGCGGGTCACAATGGACCAGGCCCGCACGGGCTGTGGTCTTCAAAATAAGTGACCAAACCCGTCCCGCAAATTAGTGGACCTCCAAATAACCAGTCCAATACCGTCCCACACAGGTTCAGACACGTCAAAGCCCGCGGTCCAGTCCATCAATTGACATTCCTAATTAAGACGTTTCAAATGAAGTATACAAACATTATGTGAAGTTTCCACTGAATTTATTTAGGATGATCAAGCATAATGAATGTTATTATTGAACTTTTTTTCTTTAGAGGTGTGTCCGCTCTTCGCATAAGAAACTTATTTAATTATTTAAATTTTTCATTTCAAAAATGTTTTATATATATATGTGATTTTTTTCATTTTATGCCAAATAATTATTCTCATATCATCTCTTTTAAATTACTTTCATTCATTAGCATTATGTGTACTTGATTAACAAAAACAACAACTTAAGTTATATATTTATCTTTTTTAGATACATAAATGGAGTATGTTTTAGATAATTAAATGGAAAAATAATTTCAGATTTGTTCTTTACATCATTCATCTTTTCTATTTTCTAGGTTTTCTCACTATTCATGCAAATATATATATATATTTTTTATTTTTATTGCTTGTTTCTGACTATTTTAAAAATCTTGGTTCTAGTTATCTATTAATTTTGGTGATGGTTTTCAATAATTTTTATTAGCTTTTCTTGCCCTTATTTTAAACCAAAAAGAAGAAAAATTGATGAGGTGCAAAAAAAATTGATTTTAATTTTCGTCCACTTTTGGTTTGACACAACGCAAAAAAAAAAAAAATATCGTAAATGACTTACGTCTAATTTTTGTTGTTATGAATTTCATCAATTCAAAAATTACAATGCAAAACTCATCAGTTTCAGGTTCTTTAGCCACAGTTTCAGTCAACCCAGAGGACTTCCTAGATGTATACACAGATGCTGGCACAACACCTGCGGTGTAGATGCATCAACAAAGCGACACTGAGGAGCTTTTTAGAAAATATAAAACAGCAGTGAATTGAACGGTGGCAATCATTGGTTCCCAGAAACGCTAAAAAAAAAGAAGAAGAAACTTCCATAGTAAAAACCTCAGTGAATTGAACGGTGGCAATTTCGGATGTTCTTTCAAAAACCTGAAACCGAAAGAAAATAAGTTATTGAGAAGATGGAACATGTACAGCCACAGCCAATTGCATGAGTGTAGTGTCGAATTCAATCTAGAATACGTCTTTCTCGCCATCAACCTCCATGACCTGACTACGTACGTCTCATAGATCCATCACATAAGTGAATATTAACAATCTCTTGGTACTTTGGACCCTGTAGCATTTATATAGCAAAGATTTTTTTTTTGATAGAAAATATATAATTCAGTATATCAATGGAAAAGATATGTTTAGATAGATTTCCTCCTCTTTGGAAATCGTACTCGTGTTTCTCTGCCATAAAGATCAAATCATTGAAAGTATTGATGATATTAGGAGTTGAGAGAATGTGAAGCAGTAGAAAGTGAATACAACACAAAAAAAAATTAGATTGTTAGTTGAGTCGTCCTTGCTCTGTTATTCACTTGAGACATTGCTTGATTCATAAAAGTATGTTTCGTTTTAGTTTTGTTTCCTGTTCGCTTAGCTGAATTGTATTCTTACAATCTGCCAATGTTGTACACTCACCTTGGTCATGTTTGATTGTAAAGATCATTAATGTCAGACATCAGTGGTCTCCCTAACTTTCCTAGACAAAAAATAAGATGAGGAAAAGTAGTCATTTTAAGAGAAGAAACAGCATGAGAGTATTACAACTTTTGAGTTTGAACGTCTTAAAAAGGAAAACCCAAAAATCATAAGCGGTGTTTTAAATGGTGCAGAAATCCTAAAGGAGCTTGTGTTAAATCGTCTACACAAATGAAGCTGCTTACGTGAAACGTTAACCACTCCTCATCAGCTTCTTCTTCTCACTCTACCAAAAGTAAAAAAACAAATTTTGTAGCACTCACTACTCCAGATCGAAAACGACAAACAAGTTACATTCTCTAAATTATGTGCCTAATGACTGACACTAGGCAAATGGGGATAGAGACCCCTTGAAGATTAAATTTGTAGCTAATACTACATTTATGTGCTTTTTGTGATCAGGCCTTAACCTCCTCTCCACCACCAGATTCTCCAGCTTTCTCTTTCTCAGCATCCTCTTTCCCAGCATCTTCTTCTCCTCTTTCCTCATCCTCGGCTTCATCTGCTAGCTTAGTGAGCTCATCTTGGATCATCAGCTTTATCCATGATTTTCTTGAGGTGAGATCGAGCTTAAACTTCCCAGCTGAAAACAATGCACGTTAGCCAATTAAAACAGAAATCATATGCAAGGACCATTAAACAACGCACATAAACAATCTCATCTGTGCTCATTACCTAGTTGCTTGAGGATATCAGTGAATGTGGCCTGTCAAAAAAAAAATATGATACAAGCTTTGTTAGATATCTTTCTTCTAAGTTCAACTACTATAGTTTCATGACACAGATGTTTCATGGTATAAATCCTCACCGTGTTAAAGTCCACCCCTTTCAAGATATCAACAATGGCAATGCTCAACTCCTCATCAGTAGGCTCCTTGTTTTTGCCTTTTCCTTTTCTACCTTTTCCTATTAGGAGACAAAACAAGAGTAACAAACACAGATAAAACATAGTTTCAGAAAAAGCAAGAAGCTACACTATAAGATGAAGGATTAAGATTTCCCACGCTTCTGACAAAGCATGTAATCAAATGTGCTTCACTCATAATGAAATATTTTTATAAATAAAATTATGACCAAACCTGGTTTCTCCTTTGAAGGAACCGAAGACTGCTCCTTGGCCGTTTTTTCAGTCTTCTTCCTCTTAGAGGATGATGCCTTTGGATTTGCATCACTGTCGTCATCACTCTTCTTTCGTTTTCCTGCTGAGCGTTTTTGAGTAACTTTCTTTGGAGGTGGACTGGATTTCGTAGAGACTACTGCAGCTTTCTTGCTTCTTGATTTCCCAGCTGCAGATTCTTTTTTTGCAGATACTGTCCTAGCACTACGTTTCTTCTTCTTAGTTTCTTCCTCTGACTCCTCCTCAGATTCAACTTTCTCCTCACTTTCAGAAGGCTGAGGCGACTCATCATCCGATTTATCAGAAATCCCATTTTCATTCTCCTCCTCTTCAATCTTTTCTTCATCCTCCTCCTCCTCATCTGCCTCCTGATCTTTCTCTTCTTCTTCTTCCTCCTCTTTCTCTTCTTCAGACTCATCATCAGAATGATGTAAGCTCTTTTTGTCAGCCCTTGCTGCTTCCTCGGTCTTCTTTTGGCTCTGCAAATTTTTTAAAATCAGATTTCAGGTACCTTGACCAGACACAAGGATACAGGGGACATGGAAAACAGCTAAATGAATTAAACAGACACACATATTCTCTTCGCAGTTTCTAACACAAGGGTTTAAACCTCCAGTTCCAAGCTAGTGAATAATACCTTTGCTGATCGTTTTGAAGACGAACTTCCAACTGCCTGTGAACTCTTTTTAGGAGTTCTTTTGCGCTTTAAGCCCTTCACAAATGAAAAAAAAAGTGTTATATATATGCAAAAAAAAAAAGATTTTAAGCTCAACTGCAGACAAAGCGTTTGTAACACCAAAGTACCTTCTCTTTCTCAAAAACTGGAACATCAGTTGTCGCATGAGGTTTTTCCAAAAAGTCAAACAGCTTTGCAACAACATCTTCCTATATTTGTAGAAAACAACCATACAGTCAGTTCCCAAGTTGGTGACATTAGAAAGAAAACAGTGACATTAAACCCCTAACAGCTTGCCCTATTCATTCATGACAAAAAAAACTTTGAGGAACAAGAAAACTCCATAGCAACCTTTTTCCTTGTAGACTTGGTAACTGGTATGTCAAAGAGATCGCAAAACTCCAGCAACTTTTCTTTGTTGCATTTGTCAAGCTTTTCTTTTACTTTATCTTTTGCTTTTTCCTGCCATGAGAATAAAACATTACGTAAGGAAAAAGGAGACGAGCATATGTAGAACAAGCCTAATGTGTTATGCCACCCACCTCATCTCCTTGCCATTTGTAACCAGAAAAGCGCAAAATGTTTGCTTTCATCTGAGCAACCTGTCAAAGAAAAAAAAATCGAGTCACACATAAACATGATCAGCAGACTCTCAGTAAACATAAGAATAGAAATGGATGCAACTCCTAAAAATTTCAAACTACATTAGAATCCCCACAAGAACATGCATTGTCATAATGGGTGTGGCAGAATATGAAAAAGTACAACATGATGCTCACTTTCACTCTTCTCCCACCAAATAGAATTGCGTGTAGCAGCTTGAAAACTTCATCAGACTTGTTCCTTGATATCTTGTAAGCAACTGCAGGGAAACATACAACTTATCAAATTCATTTCAAGTGATTGAGCAGATGGAACTAATAAAGCACTTAGAAAAAAACAGTCATGACAATCAACTTCAAAATTGGGCAATTCTTGCTTTTAAACCAACTCCAATCACTAAACTCGAAACATCTCACAAAAAGGACACACAAGGCCAGAAGACAAAAAATTATACATAACAAATAAGTATCAAGCCTACACATTCTAAAATCTTAAATAAAAATGAATACCACCCAGTACTACAGCTTGCAGACTGTTCATCATAATTACAGATTTGGGTGAGAGGAACTTAAGATATCTATTTGGAATACCAACATACCATTGGGAATATCTTTGAGAGGTGTTCCTTTTCCCTGCAATATCCAACAGTAAATCATAAACATATCTAACAAATAATACAGTATAGAGACCAAACACAAGAAAAAAGTTGGCAAACCTTTACAATTTGTAACTCTTTTGAAGAATCTTTATCAACCACAGCGACAAGTCTTTCAACAGATTTTCGCTCACGGACAGGGCGGTCACTGCTGTAAGGGGTCCTAGGTTCAGTATCCTTCTTTTCTTCCTCACTCTTTGTCTTCCCGCGAGTCTTCTCATTCTTCCCTTTCGCTCGCTTGCTAGGCTTCTTGCTATCTTCATTTTCATCTTCCTTATCATCACTGCTCTCTTCTTTTTCATGTTCCTTCTCGTCCTTTGTCTCTTCCTCTTTATCTTCATTTTTGCCCTCTGCTTTTTTGTTTTCCACTTTCAGCTCATCGACCTCAGCTTCTGCCTCCACTTCCTCTTCTCTGTTTGTTTCTTCCTCCTCTCCATCTTCCGCCAGTTCACCCTCATTCTTTTCCTCTGGTGCCTCTTCCTTGTTATTATCCATCTTTTCATCCTCACTGACATTGTCTCCACCAACCAACGTCTCTTCCTCTTTGATGTCTTCCTCATTCTCTTCTTCGTTTCCATTTACTTCCTCTATTTCTAGTTTCTCCTCGTCTGATTCTTCCTCTGTCTTCTCTTGGCCTCCTTCAGTAGTATCTATCTTGTATACCCCCTGATTTTTGGCACAACCTTTAATGTCTTTATTGTCATCAGACTCCACGGTTTCCTTCATCACAGTATCTTCCTCTGTAGCACCTCCAGAAACACCATCACCAGCTTCCAACTTCTTGCCATTTGTGTCTTCGTCCATTTTATCAGCTTCTGGCTGTCTTTTATCTTCATTAATATGTGTCTCTGCTTGCTCCTTGTCTTCATTGGCATCTTTCTCTTCTGTTTTCTCAGTCTCAGCGTTCTTATCCTTTTCTGAAACATCTACCTCTTTATCTTCCATCTCATTTTTCTCTTCATGTTGCTTGATCTCATCATCTATCTCCATTTTCTGAGGTCCACCATCCTCATCTTTCTCGTTTTCCTGTGTTTCCTTGCCAATGGGATTCTCCTCCGCCTGCTTTCCGGTGTTTGCATCTGATGGCTTTTGAAGAGAACTGGTCCCGTTTGCTGTTGGCTCAACACTGACTTTCTTATCTTCTTCCCCCATTGTTAACACAGTCTTCAGCAGATCTTCAAGACCAGATTCACAAAAAGGCTGTAGAAAATATAAATTCACAATTAAAAATTCCACCAAAAGGGGTATATAGTAATATTTCTAGACACAAAGAAAGATTACATAACCCAAAACATACAGAAACAGAATGTGCAAAGACTAAAGCATTAAGAAAAGGAACAAACTCAAAGCCACATTGTAAACTTCATTGCATTCCTATGGGCTGCTCTAACCAGAGGAATAGAAAAAAGGAAGCTTCATTTTTCTAAAGGAAATAGGCATACACTAAGTTCTTGATCTAAACAAGAAGGGTAACCCAAACATTATCATAAAGTTGAATACTTTCTGGAAAAAAAAAAACATAGATTTAGATCCAAATCAACTACGCTGTAACACTCAAGAGAAAAATCCAAGAACTCATTTACTCTCTCTCTGTCAAACCTCAAATTCGTAAGGTTCTAAGCTAAGCTTAGCACAAATTCGCAAATCAGAGAGAAAGCAGATACAAACCCTAAACGCAACTTCAATAAGGCAACACAGAATATTTCAAAAAGAAAACCCACACACGAATTCAGAAAGATCAAAAAGAAGCTCACAGTGAGGCTCGAAAAGGAGAAGACTTTGGAATCGCACCTCGCTATGCTCCTCCTGGCTCAAAAGACTGGACTTTTTTTCTCTTTTTTTTTTTTACTTATTATTTTTATTCCTTTCGAATCAGAACACATCTATAAAGGATTTGGGGATTTTAAATACAGTTATTTACCCGACGTGAGTTTAATGGACGGTTCGGATTTCGTGTATCGGTGACGATAAACTAAACTTCCGGTACGATGATTATAAAATTAAAATTTTAATTTAAGATTATCCTTGCTAAATATCTATGTAAATAGAGTATCCCAATATATAAAAGGGATTGAGGCTCAAAATCTAAGTTATCCACGTCATCGATTAAATTCAATCCAATCGGAGAGTTTTACTTCGACAAGTCAGATTATCCTTCATTGAATCAAATAAAAACCGGATCTGTCAAGTGGACTATTGATAATTCAAATTGGCCCATTCCAAACCCAACTTTCCCATATCTAATGTTTGTCATTACTCGCTAGCAATAATTATCTCTAACTTTTCCCCTTCATCGTCATCGTTACGCGTTTCTGCAATTAACGCTTATACAACCCACGCTTCATCATTCATTTAGGTTCTTTACTTCTTTTTGCATGGTTTCGTTTCACTTCCCTTTGTCTCCTTCCTAGATAAATTCCTTCCTTGCATCTTACATCCAAACAAAATCTACAAACTCCACAGAAGAAGATAAGCTATGGCCGTGAGATCCGTTGAGTTCACCAAAGTCTTTTCTCTCCACCGGAAGGTCTCCTATCGTCCTTTATTATAACAATCAAGGTTTGTGTCTACTCTCTTCATATTCATTATTTTATTCTGCTCAAAATAGTTCCTTCGATTCTTTTGCGTGATTCATTGATGTAAGCTTAATTCTTAAAAAAATAGTTAATCATGGCATTGTTTTTCATCCACATAATCTCCTTTCTATTTAAGTAGTGAGTTAGGCATGGATATAAGATCAGAACGATGTTGGTTTAGAAGAAGCATAACCCGTGTTTCGATCCTGTCAGAGCTCCACCGACACCACCGATGACCATAGTCAGAATCAAGTACAGTTCCGTCTATCATGCGACCAATATTAGCCCTCATAAGAATATTGATTATGTGTGTGTAAATTTGAATAATTTATCTTGATTGGATGCAGGGGAAAATTTTTAGAGAATTGTAATATATTAGATTGAACTAAATCTTTTTTGGTTTTAAGCTTTCCTGTTGAATTACTTCCTCGACATTATGTATTCTTTGTTTTTCTATAGTATGAACTTTGAAACTTACAAATTCTCACCTCAGTAACGACGAGATCGTAAAGAAAACCTATAAGTAGTCGAAGAAGATAAATATTACAGTCCTCTAAACTGTTTGTGTGTTTTCAACTGCAGAAGGGTAAGTGACAATCACTTCTAGAAAACCATCTCATAATATATTGGCAACTGGTCTCAGCTTAAAAAGCTGTAAGGTCAGCACTCATCAACAAATTTTTATTTCTCTTATACTTTGTATCTCTGCACCATCTGAACTGTTTCAGTTAACCATATAATGAACAGTTGTAATTGATTACCAAAAGGAAACTGAAGCAGGACTCATGATTAAAGCGATAATTTTTTTTGATACGACTGGTATAAGCATCATCCCAAATCTATCCAGAAACAGCATCAATACCCTGTATTTTTGATGTGTCAGTGGCTAATCCATTTTTAAAGCCATGTGTCAGTGACTTTCACCGTTTGTAACGACTTGGTGTAACTGTGTGCAGGCACAATAGAACACAAACTGTGTGTGATCTGGCGTGCAGAGTAGGACTTGACGTCCTCAACCTACCACCTGATATCCAACCACACTCAAGAAGGAGTACTTCAAGAACCATCATTGTCTCTAAAATCGCACATGGGAAAACTATCCATGAGTTTGGGGCATGTAACTGGTACACTGATGTGTACTCTTGCAGGATATTCATATTCTTAGATGTTCATTTTCTACATCTTATTTACATTGAAGGGAACTGCAGAAACCATGAAGAAGATGATTGAGATGGTTTTTCCTTTGTTAGACCTGATATACATGTAACCCACCACTAGCGCTGAAAAGCCTTCTAGCTAAAGTTGTTAAGTTGTGCCTTCTAGCTAAGCTTGTGCCAGTTGCTCATATGGGAGTTGTTGGTCGGAGGTGAGCGTATCTTTCCCATGATTGGAATCTCTCACCCTCCTGCTTGGTGTTATTCTTTGAGGTAAAATAGATATGGGCCCATGACAAATCAAGTTGGCGTCTCGATAACTTCCTGCTGTCATTTATGAAAGCTCATGGGCCTCTAAAGATAGCTGCAATAAGGAATCGGTCAGTTTTCCTACAGTGTCATATCACTTTCTGAGCTGCCAAATGCCAAACATATCAAACTTAGTAAAGCTAATACAATCCAGTTTTTCTTATTTGCATGTGTTCTTTAAATTAAAGAAGAAGATTCTCCGGTGAGATTGAGTTGAGATACCTCATCGGTAAAACCTTACTATGTTCTGAAATCCTAATTTTTTTACTATGTTTAGTGTTAACACCATAATTTTTCTTATGTCTATTGTCTCCAAATTGTCTGATACATAGCTTACATTGTTTCTCATAATTTGTCTTTCTTTAGATGTATGGTATTCAACTCGCTCAAACCATATATTACTCCAACAAAAAAACTCAAATATTTTAGAAGATATGACGTATCCTAATACATATATGTTTATTTAACATAGACTACTAAACAAGTGCAAGTCAAAAAGTTTGTAGATGTGGTGTCAGCCTTCTACTAAGCTATTCGTGCTTGCAGATGAATCACCATAATCCTCAATGCTCACCATCACTGATCATCTCGCTTACCCCTGTCTTCCCCATCCTAAGAAGTGAAAACCGAATTAGTTTTGATTAAATAGGAAAATAGAATCTTTTTATAATATAATTCAATGAATCTAAACATAAAGAAGAAAAAAAATCAACTAAAAGAGATGAAACCTTAAATAGAGAGTGTTGTGGCCATAAGACGTACAAATGGAAGAGTTTGCATGAGAGACAAAAGAAGACAAACTCCAAACCTCATTTCTATTGGTTTGATTGAGGTATATATGTTTGTGTCGTATTTATAGTTATGATGCTATGGGGAAGCTATCAAGTTACTTCCTATGGATCAGGCTATATGGCTTCATGTTATCTGCAGTCGGATCCGAGAGAGTATCGTGAAAGCTATTTATGAATGTTATTTGGTACTTCATATAATTCCTGATCATACTTGAATAAGAAAATATATTGGCATATCATATTCCAAGACTAAACTTTTAAAATTTTAACAACAAAATCTAAAAATTATAAAACTAAAAGTTGTCGTATGTTAAACGAGACTTTGCTAAGGTTAGAAACAATAAATTATAAATTTATCATTTCAGTTTAACTAAAAAGCAAATTCCAATCAAGTAAATTCAGCTATTATATTATAACATTTACTTATTAAAATTTAAAGTTAATTTGAATACAACATAAACGCAAAAATTTACATAAATTTAAAAATAATAAATTTAAAAATAATAAATTTAAAATATATAATCTGCGCGTAGCGCGGATAGAAGATCTAGTATTTTTTAATGAAGTCACGATTAATACTTAAATTAATTTAATTTAGTAAATGTGATATAAGTAATGTATCTTTTAAGGAAACGAAAACCCAACATCATAGTTCTCGGCCGTCTCAATTGCGATAACCGGATCCGATCCGGTTCAACCCCAAATACCATTACTGATGGTTAGTGTTGGTTGTACGGAGAATCCATCATTATACGTCGACGATCTTCAATGGATACTTCTGTAATGCAGACGACGACTCTTATTGGTATTTAAAAGCTACCTCTTATTTCATATCTCATCTTTTTAAGACCACATGGAGCTCCTCCTTCGCAGCTGCAAGATCAGATGGGGTAACACATCGAGCCGTAAGCAGCGGTTTAAGCAGAAGCTTAAGGAAGCAGACCAGAAGATGAACGTGTCTGGTCGGGAGAACAAAGTTGCCTTACTTAAGAGAAGCTTGTAGGAGGCGAAGAGAAAGTAACTAACATGTCAAAATGTGTTTTTAGAAACTGGCTTTGACCCACATTGCCATGAGACTCAGTTCGAGAAACGTCAACATCTCTAGTTCCCTTTTCTTTTGTCTCCCTTGCTTACCCTTTTGTATCAATCAACATAGATTTCAAAGCAACAAAACAATCATATTCACTACCTGTCCTTTGAGTGAATCAATATTGAATTCTCGGTCAAGACTCAACATTAATGAAAAAACAGAGCTCCATAACAGATTAATAGCAAGTAATTCAGTTTTATTAGATTAAGTGTTTGTGTCAGTCCAAATATATATGTAAATGATACACTCATGCATCACAAACAGTCAAAGAGTGAGACTGTGACATACAAAACATAAACAAACAAAAGTTCCCAAAAAAACTGTTCACTTTCTTTGCTTTTTGTTGTTGTGTGTAGGTAAAACTTAACAAAGATTCTGATTCATCTTCAAAAGATGATACTGAATGTGGCTTACCTTTGGATCTGAGACGTAGTCTGAGCTAGAACGATGTCAGAAGTCGTCAAAGTTCCAGATTCATCGTAGTCAAGCTGCTCAAACTCGTCCATGATCCCAGATATATCTTTCTCATCAATCTTTCCCATCTCTTTCAGTTTATATACTATAAACTCTGCAGCTCTGCAACACACAAAAGGCAAAACCATAAGAAGAAGGAAACAAATAAGAGAGAATAAGTCCTCATGATCTCTCACCCAACAACTCCATCTTCATCAAGATCAGCAGCTTCAAGATCATTATTCGTAATCCTCCTAGTCAAAACCCATTTCACCAACTCCCTCTGTTTACTCTCCGCATTCAACTCAGCTACATAGAGGAAAAACTGAGCCAAACACACAGTACTCGTCAAGATCCAAAACACAGCGAAAAGCCTCCCAGTTCCAGAGCTAAAGCTCTTGTCCCCATACCCCAACGTAGTAACCGTGGAGCAAACGCAATAGAATGCTTCAATAACAGGCATCTTCTCATACGCTACAAGGAAAATCGTACCGACAAGGAAGAGAACCACAAGGACAAGGAACGTTACATAACATTTGTATCTCAACTTGTTAGTATGCAACTCCTTGAGAATCTCCGTTGGACCAAAGCTTTGACGCAAGTGGAAAGCTCTAACGAGCAAACTCTCTTGCTTCTCAACCAGATAATCCGCTGCTCGGCTTAAGAGATGACCCACGAGGACCATCCCCGAGAAGACAAAGGCACAAGCGAGTAGCCTTGAGGTAGAACTATTAGGGACAAGGTCACCATATCCAACGGTTGTCATTGTCACAATACAAAAGTAGACAGCGTCCAACACACCGTTGGTTTTGTGACCGGAGATTTGATTTCTCACGAGGTAGAAACAGATAGTACCAATGGTTAAGTACACAACCAGGAGCATGATGACTCTCCTGAGATTCGGGTTTAGGTCTCTGAACATTGGGATTTTATTTGGATGAGGATGAGGCTCGTCGATTTTGACGTCATTACCATCATTGTACACAAAATCACCACGAGGAGCGCTTTTAGAGCGACGAAGTCTTCTTTTTCTCGAAGAGGTTCTTGAGTTAATGCTGAAGTCTTGAGACATGGGACCTGACTGCTCCTTAGGTAGCAATGGATTACGAGCTGAATCGTTAGACATTATATAACCAAACCAGGTAGTTATGAGATCTGTCTGAAATCTGCAGATCAATCAAATCTCTTGTCAGGTCTCAGTTTTAGACATAGTTTGTTCTAACATATTGATTTGAGAAATCGACGTATAGAGTGTGAAATTTGACAAAAGATTGAGACTTTCGAACATTAATCTTCTCATTGGTCAGAACAGAAACAGAGTTACAGCTAAAGATTCAGACATCATTAACAAAAAATATGTTGTTTGGGTGTGGGAAGAGAGAAGACGAGAGAGTAAACAGAAGAATGTTCAGACCCAGCAGAATCCGAAACCTCGTGTAAGATGAAGAATTGAAACTTACCGAAAATCAAAATCGCGATAAGCGGTTTGATCGGATCTCGCAATTGTTCTTCATTTGATGTTTCCTCGTCGTTCGCCACTTCTCTTCGGTGCCTTGCTGAGTTTTTTTCGTTTTTTTCTTTTTTTTTTCCTCTTCAATTTAATTAATTTATAGTTATCATTTTATAATCTTACATTTTCTTCAAACGCACTCTCCTAAATAAACTCTTCCATTTTCTGAATACTTCTTATTTTTCACAAATATAAATTGTAAAAAGCCTGCAGTGGAAATAACGGAGTATGTAATAAAAATTGTTTTTCACAATTAATTTGTTTTCTTCACTTTTTTGGAATTCTCAACTATAAAAGTTACAAGCCAATAATAAAGTTATACTTATAGCACTTCTATTGGAATTCTCAACAACAATATATATAAATAAAAATATTTCTAATTAAGATTTTCAATATTAAAATATTTATGTGATAGAACAATACTCCCTCCGTTTCATATTACTTGTCGTTCTAGGTTTATTCACACATATTAAGAAAACATATGATTTTGTATATTTCCCAAATAAAAACACAATTACCTATACACCTAACCATATTTCAACCAATAGAAAAATAAAAACACAATTACCTATGAATCTTATTAATGAATTTTGCATTGAAACTCTAAAACGACATTTATTTTGAAACGAAAATTTTTCCCTACAACGACAATTAATATGAAACGGAGGGAGTATTTTTTTGTCAAGCTATATCTTTTTATTTCTAAGATACACATTATGAAAGCTTTTCAATGGATGTGCTCTTGCATGCCGGCATGTATAATCTAGACAATAGTATATTACTCAATGTCATTCCACTATCTCGCAAGTCGCAATCAATAATATAACTAACCATTTTCAATTATTAATTTGTCATTTAATAGTGTTGTACCACTTAGCCAACTCTATCTATTCCGTCCATGTCAAAATGTTTAGTTTAATAAAAATTCATAGACTTCAATTTTAGTATATTATCCGGAAAAAAAACAAGAGGTTAAGGTTGGAGTTTAATGTTTGGTTACTAAAACTTGTTGACCCTTGTAAATTCGAATAACTACTCTGAATAAAATAAACTAGAACAACAAGAGTATATCGCTTGTGTTCTTTAGTTGATTAGGGATTACACACTGTATACATTTTTGTGTTAAAACAATTATCAAGTCTAGTATTCATATGATAGTTATAGTCCATGAGATTATTCGAGCTTAGATTATCATCTATGTCTACAGATCACATGTTTAAAATATAATACATGAAAGATATTACTAATTAATGCACTCATGGTGATTACATATGTGTACATTACATGCATCAAAACTTCTCCATACCACAGATAAACATAACACACAAACATTATTACTGATTACTAATTGATTGATAGTTGATACATATATGGTGATGATTTATTATTCTGAAAAACATTTAATTATCTTAGACTCCTTGATACGATGGTGGGGGAGAGAGATTTGGATATTCAAACAGCAAATTAATCTAAACAAACCCTAAAGCTGATCAGGCCAGAGAAATGACTCCATTGCAAAGACCCTCTTGTCTTCAAGAGATCCTTCGAAGCAGATACCATATTGTTTGAGGAGCAAGTCAAGGCTGAGATCATCCATGGCTTCATAATCAGACTTGGAGTATTTAGGATAGTGAAGTGGAACTTGAAACCCACTTGGGTATTCCTCTTTCTTCATCATCTTTATTTTGTTGCGGGTGCTTATGCTGTTTCTGGCTTGATCTATTTGGTTTGAGTAGCCGAACATTTGAGTGAAAGCTGAGGTTAATAGCCACTTCATTTCCATTGTAACTGGTTGATTTCAAGAGTTTAGCAAAGAGGAAAGAGGTTTTGAAATCAAGACAAAGAGGAAAGGCGAAGAAGGAGAAGAAGCTCAAACTCAAAGGCAAGCTTGGAGGATTGGTAAAGGCGGCCAAAGACTCGTATTTATAGAGTGAGCTAGGCAGGTAAGACAATTTGATTTCTTCTCCAAATATAAATTTAAATTATTATTAGACATAAATAGCACCATCGTCATTTATATTTTGTTTTTAAAATATATTTTTAAGCACTAAGTTATATATAACGAGTATTTATTTGGCAAAGTAAAATTTTATAAATATGATTATAACGTCTATTTTGTAACAGTATAATTTTTTTTTTTGCTAAAATTTAAAATTTGTGCCTTACACGATCGAACCTGACACCAAAGGCACTCTAACCATCTCAGACAGTTAATTCATCCGTAACAATATAAATTTAACATGAATAAAATTATGTCGAAAGCATAAATCACGCTTTTATATAGAGTTGAATTGGTGATCTTGTTGCGGTGAATTTCCCGTATAAACAATGGGTGCTAAGTTATGCAACTTATGCTAATAAAATAAGTGTTGGAGGTCTCATTGCCAATGATCGCTTCTTCTTTTTCCGCAGACGCATTTTTATTATGATCAACCGAGCTAACGCTTATTGCATTGGCAGCTAAATAAATTTTTAATAGAGACCTAATGAAAAGCCATCCTAAAATTACATATAAAAAGATGAACCACGTATTGACATGTAAAGGAAAAAGAAGCTCTGGATAAAATAATGATTCATCGACTTAAACTACACAAATTTACAGCAAAAACCGACCATTGATTTCTCCTATAGTGAGAAATCTTAGAAACTCCGTCACAAAATGGGAGAAGAACAGTTGGCTGGCTGCACCTGCATCGACAAGTGATGGTTCATTCACTGGTGTTCTACGTGGGACCAGAATTAAAACTGGTGGAGTATAATGTGGCTTGGTGTTGCATGCAAAGGAGGAGGAGGAGGAAGTAGGTGAAAGTATTTAATGTATACATATTTAAGAGGGAGGCCCCTTTATCAACTAAGACAATCGAATTATTTGGAGCCATTCATATGATTTTCGTGTTTCTGTGGTGGTGGTGATGATGTGTCTGGATGCTTTTACATACATCCTATTATACATTACAATCGAAAATATCTCTCTTTTTGATCATAGAGTTTTTCGATTTCTAAGTTTACATCGATTTGGCATATATACATTAATACAAGCTGTAGATATTATAGAAAAATGCGGAGAGATCAACAAAATCTACATCGCTACAAAAAAATGTTAATCGAGCGTGGAACGGTCAAGCAGATCATATCTGACCTGCTTCCTATCCATAAGAGATATGATAAGGACTTCGGCCTTTGTTTTGTATAGTTGTTTCAGAGTTATGCTTTGATTTGTTCCATCGGACATATGATATTTGATTTTCGTTTCAGAAATATTAGTATCTGTTTTTTTATGGATATCTTGTACTGATAAATTTATAAATATTTAGATTTTTTGGTTTGAATCAATATGATTAACTAATCAAATTAAAAATTTATGAATAATTGGATATAAGACAAAAAAAAAAAAAGATTAGAAGAAGAGTTAAGTTGACTTTCCCTTTAAACAAAGGTTACGTTTTTTCCCGGTCGGCCCATTAAAGGCCCACGAGGTTATCTGTTACTAAACTAATCCATTAAAGGTCCATGTAAAATCCACATATTTCCTTCAATTTCTTCAACAGCAGCTGCTTTCGCCAAACCCCTATTAACTTTTGAGAGAGAAATAGTGAGATCATCCATGGGAACGACCTACTTTCTTCAGGTTTACCTTAATCAGAACTCATTTTCTTCCTCCCCATCTCCGCTTCCCGGATTCTCCTTCTTCCGATCTTCGAAATCGATCGTCGTTTTCGTGTTCTCGCCCATACTCTAAGCTTTCTGATTCACTTTTTTTTTTTTTTTTGGTTCTCTTCTAAAATAATTTGCTCTGCGACCACTTAAACCTTTCTTCTACGCAAATTCTGAGATGCCCATTTCGTCTTCGTCATGCTTCAGCTGATTCCCGCAGTCAAAATCGTATCTTGGTGTTTTGCGGCGCTCTCGAGCTTCTATAACTGTTTCCACGGCTTCGTCTCCGATCGCTCTGCAGATCTTCGAAACTTTCCTCTCACTGGGTTCTTCTCAGCTTTCTCTAATCCAAACTTCTTCTTCGTCCGGATTATTTGATCTTACCCCCCAAAGCTGGAAACTTTACATAAGACTTCGAAAGATTTAGCTCTTTGTAGGAATGCATTAGAGACCGTTTAAAGAGTTTGCTTTTAGGGTTTCCACGGCACAGTAGGTTTAGGGTTGTTATTGTTGGGTCACATTAAAGACTATGAACTGGCATCGAAGCCTGTTATCATTCAGTAGTTAGTTCTTTAAGGGTTGGGAGGGATTGATGCTGTCAGGTATTGATAAAATGTGCGAGAAAGATCATCATTTTGTGGAGTGGAAGGAGCATTTTGTCTCACAGGAGCGAGGGAACCGTGTTGTTCATTACTTCCTGAAAGATTCTGCGGGTGAATCCATCCTAGCTGTGGTTGGAACCGAGAGAAGTGTTAGACACATGTTCTATGTTGTCTCTGAGGATTTTGTGCGTGTTTATGGCTCCGAGAATTCAATCCATTCTGGTTTCAAATGGAGGTCGAGAAGAGAAGTTGTCGACTGGCTCACTTCTATGCTGTCTAAACAAAATACGCAAGGAAACTGGTCTAGTACGTTAGCGCTTTCTCTATGAGGGAGTCTCTTCTACTTTTATAACCGATTATTTATGGAACTTGTTTACTGTCATCTATTCTACAGGGTCACCAAAACGAGAATCAGGGGAATCTAATGGATCTCCCGAGTTTCCAGGCAATGGATTTGCTGCTCATCGAGCTCAAGCAACTGAAGAGGTGATGTGTAGCTGTGTATTGCCTTTATACAATACCCGCATCACTTTTCTCTCATGTAATACTGATGGAAAAATCTTTTTTTTTTCACAGGTCCGGCTTCCTATGAACTTGAGGGTTCACAGTTGGGAGATTATGTGGTCAGGAACTTCATGGATGTGTGGTAAACAGCTCAAACATTACCCATCGTTTTGTAGGAATGGGACAACAATAGGGGTAAGTTAAAAACTTGGCATCATCAGAGAACTTTGAGTATATCAATTTCTGGAAGTACTCAAGCATGCACAGTTCAGTATATGTTTGATTTGTCATCGTGTTTTGGATCTGTTAAGTTCTTGCTCATGGTTTGGACTCTGAACTCACTTGAAAGCGTATTTCTTCTTTTGGATTATCAGGTTCAGTCTTTTGTCTTTGTGATGAGCAAAGCGGACGACCTGTACGTTGCATATCTGGAGGATATGTATGAGGACAAGCGTGGCCTTAAAAAGGTCAGAGTGAGGTGGTTTCACCACACAAAAGAAGTCAAGGGTGCAGCTGCTCTCAAAAACCCACACCCAAAAGAGGTTTTCATCACCCCTCACTCTCAGGTAATCAGTGCAGAATGTGTCGATGGTCCTGCCACTGTCTTGACCCGTGAGCATTATGAGGAGTGTATAGCTTCTTTTCCTAATTCTTTATTGGCAAGGGTTCATATGTGCCATCGGCAACTCAAGAAGAACAAAATTAAACCTTTTGACTTGAGTAAATTGCGTGGATATTTGGACCAGCCGATAATGTCTTGCTTAAGTTCCGTGGAGGCTGATCCTGTAGTCTGTGGGATGAATAAAGAGGAAGATGAACAGTGGAGTGAGGGTGAGAATGCAATGGTTGGCGCTGAGAGGAGCAAGAAGAAACAAGCAATGATGATGTCTGACCAGTTAACAGCATATGAATCTTCATGTAAAAGACTCAAACTTGATGCCTTAGGGAAAAGGTTTCCTTACCCAGTCGATGCTCATAAAAACCCTTGTTATAATGGAGTGATTAAGCCTGATGCAAAAATAGAGTTTCTGTGTCAAGATAGCGGTATTAGAGGCTGCTGGTTTAGGTGCACTGTCCTGGAAGTATCAAGAAAACAGGTAAAACTCCAGTATGATGATATAGAGGACGAGGATGGATATGGAAACCTTGAGGTATATCTCTGCTTCAACAGCTAATAGCTATTTAAATTTTGTTTCTGTTACAATCTTTTGTTTGTCGCCTAATTGTTTTCTTTCGTTTCCCCATAGGAATGGGTGCCGGCTTTGAAATCTGCTATGCCTGATAAGCTTGGTATGAGGTCATCCAACCGCCCAACAATCCGGCCTGCTCCTCCTGATGCTAAAATAACAGACTTTGATCCTACAATTGGTAAAGCTGTTGATGCATGGTGGAATGATGGTTGGTGGGAAGGTGTTGTAATCGCCACTGACAAACCGAACGCTGACGACTTGCAAATATATATCCCTGGTATGATTTATAACTCACTAGTTGCCTCCGTATTTATCTTAAGGCTGATGACATGTGTTTTGTTGTCATGATGTTAGGGGAGAACTTATGCTTAACAGTGCATATGAAGGATGTTCGGAATTCCAGAGACTGGGTGGGAGACAGCTGGGTTGATATCGATCCTAAACCTGAAATACTCTCTCTTGTAGCTTCTGATATTAGCCCGGAAGCCAAGCTTACCATGTCTTCCACTCTTGCAAATGATGCCAAGGCAAAGCCCATTGCAATGTCAGATATTGTTGAGGTGGCAAAACCTAAAGGAGATAAACCGGACCATTCCCTTTTAGGAGAACAGAACGAAGAGCATAAAGATGATGGGGTTGTTAAGGAGAATGATGAAAGCAGACTTTCGAAAGAAGAGGATAAAGAGGTTGGAAGCAACCACACGAATACCTATGTCAACCATGAAAAGACTGTGCAGGACCACAAGGAAGATGATGTTACCCTTAATGATGAGAAGACACGCAAATCAGAATCAGTCTACACCGTATCAAAAACTACTACCGCGCTGGTGACAACGTAAAGATGCTTTCTTGAGGTCATATATATAATGATGGTAATTCTGGTACGTACCACATCTCTGGAAACTGTGATGTTTCTTTATGTATATATATTGATATAGTTTGCAGACAAAAAAGAAGTGATTCTTGATTTGACTTGGTGGGGGCTGAGGAGAGAAGAGTAGGTAAAGGTTGTATAGAAAATTGAAGAGGCATGATGATTTGGTAGGATTATTTAGGACTTTGGTTATTTTAGGTTTAAGCAATGTTGTTAGGGAAAAAAACACACTTGTGCACTTGATATGTAATTTGTCTTTCACTAGAGTTATGTATTTACTGGTCAAGGGTCTTCTTTACGTCCGATAAAACTTGAATGTATTGACTTTCATGGGAGTAAATAATCTATTGAACAAAGCAGTTATGGAAGATTCAAAATACACAGAAGTAAAAAATAGCACAATCAAAGTCGATCTACATCTCTTGAGTCTTACTCCAACATCTTTTTGCACAAGGACTAAACATAACAACACTTTATAAGATGTTCGTAATATTATTAACAAGGCCAAAAAGCACTACACACAGATTGTGTTTCTCTTCATGATTTACTAGAAAGAGAAAAAAAAAAACTTTACCACAGAACATTGCAGACACTGCAGAAGAGAGAAGCTCTCATCTGGTAAACAAAAATGAATTATGTCTGTTGCCACGCCATTTTCTCTGGATTGTCTATTCCTGTAAATGTTTGAATTTTGCGGAAACTGTGTAACACCAGAAGTTAATGGTCATTCACAGTCCTGCTCATGAACCTCTTTCACCGGTTTTGAAGCAACAAAGAAACAAAACTGCTGACTTCCATTCCTCCATCATCATCTTCTCTTTTCATACTTATTTGCAAAATCCTTGAGTAATAGTCTCTGACGAAAAGCGAGATACTTATCTACACTAGTTCCAGCCCATTGTTGACAAAAGCTCTCATCATTTGGAACCAGTGAGCTAAGAGGGAATGGCCCTTTCCGGACTTTCTTTAATTCAACCAAGAAGCGGTGGCGTGGGCGTATCCTTTGGTCCAAGGACAAACTCAGGTACATTGGATATTTAGTCAAAATGTGCACCTCGTTCTTCAGCTCATTGACCAAATACATGTACTTAGGCTTCAGATTATCCTCCAGTGAAAGAGACAAAACCTATAAAGACCCATTTGAGATGTTATCATGATCACAAATCTTCTTCAGAGATTCAAGTTTGGAAAACGAATCAAGAAACCTACTAACCTGTGTAAGGCTAGTTAAGACTTTCAGTATATCAGAATTGCACATCCCAATGCTTCTAAGGAAATTGATCCGAGGCAAGAACCCGTCATCGATACTGTAGTGAAGAATCTGCGGATGTCTTTTAACCATCTTCACTACACTGTCCCTAGGTGCTCCTAACTCCTTGGAGAGGAACATGTAACGAGTGTTCCATGTTATGTCGAGCCGCTGAACAAGAATCTGAGGGCTAAGCTGCACAACTTTGCCAACATCGTTTTCATTAATCCCAACCTCTTCGATCAGATACCTTATCGTGGGTCTCAGGGAGTTCTCGACACTGTAAGAGAACAGAGATGGAGTTACAGCAACTATCTGTCCTATTTTGGAATTGGGAATCCCAAGTCCCATCAGAAAGGAAATGTGAGCTTTGAGATTGTTCTCAACCGTGTACTGAAGTATTTGTGGTTGTCTCAACAACATCCTCTTGATATCTCTGTGTTTAACACCGACACTCAACAAGTAATCGAGCCTCTCTTGCGCTGACAACACATTGATCTGAAGAGATGGCATGTGGCGCTCGTACATTTGAACAAAGTGTGACTCTTTCAGACCAAATGTGCTCAAGTAATCCAGAAGCGGTACCCATTTAGGATCTATATCGATCTCTTCTGAGAGCCGAGGGTATAGTTTCGCCACATGTTTCCTCGAGCTCACCTAATGAAACACATCAAAAACAACTAAGTTACTTTCTTTGGGTCTATCTCTGTCTTCAACAGATAAAAAATATTCAATATTCTACCTTTCCTCGGCCATCTAAACGCCAAGAATCCTTCTCCAACTTCTTCTTCTTGTCAGAGGCATTTTGAGTAATGCCAATATCTAAATCTTCTTCATCAGTCTCCCAGCTTCTCAAGTTCTCTTTCTTCCCAGCTTCACAATCAAAGCAACATCTTAAGCAATATGAAGTTAAAGTACAGAAGGACATTCACGTCTGCTATTTAAGAAAACACAAACCTTTCTTAGCAATGGTTTGCTTCTGTGACTTGGGTTTCTTCTTTTCATACTCTGTGACCTCTGCGAAGTCATCCTAAAGAAAAAAAAAACAACTTTCAAAATCTTTAACAAGTTTCACTAATCACATATCTTTATAGAACCACAAAAACCCAGAATCCAAGCTAAATTCCCCAACCACAAAGCTCAAATCACACATCTTTGACATCATATAAGCTCAAATTACACATCTTTGACAACATGTGAGCTCAAAGCACGAATCTTTGACATCATATAACCTCAAATCACGAATCTTTGACAACATGTAAGCTCAAAGCACGAATCTTTGACATCATATAAGCTCAAATCACACATCTTTGACATCTTGTAAGCTCAAACACGAATCTTTGACATCATGTAAGCTCGAATTTCAAGAACAAAAAATGAGATGGAAGAGGAAAGAAACTGACGTTGAGTAACCAGTCATCATCATCGTCACTCTCATCATGAAGCTCTTGCTCTTCATCACTGTCATACGGAGACAACGTTTGCCCATACCTAGACTTCTTCTTCGGGTTTATAATTTTCGGGTTAGAGTGCGCGTTCGATACGACGAGCTTTCTTGCTCTCCGTCTCGTCGCCGGATAATCTTTGCCGGAACCAAGAAGAAAGAGAGGTGATTCGGAGGGAAGAGTGAAGAGGATTGGTGGGTTTATAAGGCAGCTGCAGCAGGTGAATGAGAAACCCGCCATTTTTGGGCAGGGGAGAGGATAATGTTATCCAATAAGAGCTATTTCGTATATACTCTCTCTAAAACCCTAATTCCATTATATTATTTTTGTTTTTATTCAAAAGTTAGAATAAAAAAATTTATTGAGCTTCATACAAATTACAAAGACATCATTAAACGACACTGTTTCGATGCGTATAAAGATGTTTAATGCACGCACTGCTTTTAAAACCACACATGATGGATTTTGCGTTTTTCTCGTGGTTGACGCGAACCCGACCCAAAAGCGGTTGACGTGGTCCGAATCACAACCCTTCGTTGTTGCAGTCGAATACACCAAAAAAATAAAAATATATGGGAAAAATAAAAAATGTATTTAAAGTTTTTAACAACAAAAAACACGAAATAAGTCACTAGAGTTTAGACCGAAAATTGCTATTTTGAGTTTTTGACTAGAAATGTAATAATACTTTTATTATAAATTCATTTGAAAATCTTGATTTAATAAAAGAAAGACCAGATACACTATGGTAAACCCTATTTTAGATGCCCATGTCTAATATCTAATCCGTTTTCCATCCTCATTTCTTTAGTGAAAAATATAGAATTTTGGGTTTTAAATTTTGGAAGGGTTTAGGGTACTGTAAAGACAAATATTCGTTATTATTAACTAAAATATATATATACACATGTATGTACTAGCTATTTCAATGTATGATATGCCATTGTCCATTGAACTTGAGGTTCTAGTTTGCACAGAAGAGAAGTGAAGAATGTAGAGGAACATCAGAACATGACTTGTTTTCAGAGAACAAAATACTTCCATTGTCCTCACTCCTGTGAGTGTGGTAAATTTTACAATTCTCTTTTAGATTTTAAGAAAACATTTTAGAGAAGAAAAGCTTCAATGATGTTTCTTTGTCAAGATAGATTTTGGATCTTGTTTGCAGGTAGGTTTATTCAATGTCAGTCATGGAGAAGATTATTTACAGACTGATGATGATCTCTCCCATGATACAAATATGAAAGCATGAGGGGGTAAATGTAGATATTCTAGATTACAAGTAAAGATTTGTGTACTTTTACAACACATTTTGGAAATATGTTGGGAGATAGTTTAAAATCAAAACTAGTATCTATCTCCCTTTCTCTATCTTAGTGTGTCAATGATATACATATATATAGATAGATCATAAGATTACAGAGAACAGTTTTGTTCCATTCCTAACCTAAAGAAGAATCAAGAAAAAGAGTGGAAGCAAATAGTTTTTGATTTTCTTTTCTTTTGTTGAGTTACTTTGGTTGGCTTGTTCAGACCGTCCTCCTCTAGGGACCACATTGTATTCTCCCTATGTTATGTAGATACGAATAAGAGGACGAGATGTCACCTGTTTGAGCCTCGTTTGCGGTTTATCTCTAGCCGTTGTTATATTGATGATTCATACCAGCGTTTAAGCTATTAGCATAGTATGATCCCATGGGAGGTCCATGAACAAACCTGAATCCATTAGCTCCATCGGTTAGAGTTCGATGTACAACATCAGACCGAATATTTTGTTCTTGTTGTATCTGATGCAGATGCTCATTATATGTATGGTCAGGACAACCAGATGCGATTCCAACACCCAAGTCGAGGCTGACTCTGTCGGTGGTCTCTTCTTTTGGTCTGAATCCTGGTGCTGACAAGTCATGGTTATTGTTAGACCTTGCCGTTGGTACATCATGATTGTGTTTGCCTTCGTATGTGGTTATAACAGCTTTTGGATCGTGTGACGCTCTCTCCACATGTTTTCTCACTGGGCATCCACTAGCCGTGCATTTATAATAGCTCCTGCATTAACCCAATGGAAAGATAAACATGAAAACTCCAATCATCACACACGTCAACACATCTGAGTAGAATCAGCTATAGACCATAGAGATAGATGAGCATTTGACTTTCATGTTCTAACCAAAACTCTATGTTGCAAAAACAGAGTTTCACACAAACATTGTTTTCCAACTAAAAGAGGTAAGGACTCTAACTAGTCTTGCTTTAGTTCTTAGAATCAAGACTGTGAATGTGTAATAGAGAAGAAAAGTTTATTGGTTCTTTTGGTTTGTACAGGAACCTGGGATTAGGATTGCCTCTTACAACTTTCTGCCCGTATTTACGCCACCTATACCCATCATCCAGTATGTCAACTTCACTCAGAGTTTGAACAACAACGCGAGGCTCTCTTATGGGTTTCACAAGTTGAGTTATCTCCATTGCCCCATCCACCTTCCTACGTACACAATAGTCACAAGAAAGCATCCATTGTGAGTGTGTCACAACACATTTTCAAAGTAAGTAACCTGAAACCTTTGTTTAACTTCTAATACCTTCGTTTTGAGAATGGATCATTGTCGTCCACGTCATTGTTGTTCCTGTTTGACATTGCATGATCTCCACCATCATCATTTCCGTTTTGCTCTACAGGAGGAGACAGGTTGCATGTATAGTTACCATCTGGACCATTAAGAGGAGAATACTTGTCAAGTCTTTCTTCTTGTGCAGACATAACAAGACCACCTGAGTTCCGGCGACTAGGTTGAGGTTTAGGATGGTCATGTGTTCCCTTGTATGCAATCTCAGTGATCTGTCCATCGTGTGACCTTTCAAAAACCTTTTTAACTTCACAATTAGGATGCGTGCATTTATAATAGCTCCGTGGAAACTCACTTCCTTTGACGTGCTTTTGACCGTATTTTCTCCAGTTATATCCATCATCAGCCAATATCGACGGTGCACTTCCTCTGCATTCATCTGGATCAGATCTCTGGGAGCGTGATGGTATTGTCTGATGAGGAACATCAGTTTGTGGGCTTATCTCGCTTGAAGAAGCTGCAGCAGCCTGAGTGGCTGAAGAACTGTGACCTTGGAGTGGTGTTTCACTTCTATGCTTGTCTAGCTCTGCATAGAACTTGAAAAATAACAAAGCTTCATTAGCCAAGTACATAGCAGTAACACCAAAGGGTGAACAAAAGATATCTATGATCATGGTGTTAGAGATTAAGTCTCTCATATCGGTAGTTGGAAGATATCCTCAGTAATATATAAGATAAATAGACCAACCCACTTCTTTCGTCTATGTTTTAAACTGAGTAACATGGAATATTCTATCAGATGGCAAATCTATTTACCATAGTGGATGCAGGAGGTCTAAACTCAAATTCGTTGGACTTTTGCTCGTCCAAGAGATTATGATGGATTGTTCTTGCTGTATAGGAGCTTGAGTTAGCGTGAACTGCATGAGGTTTGAACAGTGAACCAGTAGTAGGGGAAGGTTCTGCCTGAAAATATAAATATAAATAAACGTTAACATTATCGAAACTTCATGAGAACACAACATAATCAAAACCCAAATCACTTTTAACGTAACTACTAAGGCTCAAAGAAAAGAATCTGAATACAAACCAACCAAAGAACCAAACCTTCAGATCTTAAAATGCCGACAGAGACACGGTGTCTTTAAGGACACACAGACACGTTCACTAAGACTAGTACCTTGATGTTGGAGAGAAGAACAGGAGACTCAAGAAACGAAGTCGGACTCAAACCAGGAGGAATTGTGATGCAAGTAGATCTTGAGATCGGGACTTTCGCCGGAGACATCAGCTTGTACCTCGCACCACCACCACCTGTTGAATCGCGTTTCGGTTCAGAACAATTGTTGAGACGAGACTCATTCTTGTGGTTAGAAACATCTTCCGGGTCCATTTTTTAAGACTAGAAAAAGCGAATCACGAAGAAAAATGAGAGAGAACAGACTTTTTTTGCTTCTTCTGTGTTAGTGAAAGATTGTGAGTGAGTGGGAGAATGAAGAAGTTGACTTCACATCTGATCCCTTCTCTGTCTCATTTCATCACATCACTTGTCTTCTTCTTTTTTTCATTATATAATTTATATATTTTGTCATGATTTGTTTTTATTTTTAATTACACCACAAACGACAAATGTTACTAGTAATTATTGTCACTTTATATATAAAAAAGAGACATAAACAAATGGACGGAGGTTTTTATGGTATTGGGCTATTGGTATAAAAGACAAAGCTTATGATTCAAAAGAAGAAGAAAAACAAAAGACAGGGGAATTATTGAGCAGCAAATGATTATGGATTCGGGAATGATTAACTTACAAAAAAAAGGTTTCTTATTTTGCTAGGAAGCTTGTCAGCCAGTTTCCTGCGACGTTTTTCTTCAGCCAGGGACAAGAACAGAACAATCCATCAGAATATCAAATCTAATGTTTAGCAAATCTAATGACAAACTCTGGCAAAAAAAAAAAAATCTAGTGACAAACTTTGGTCAACTATCCATTTATCTAGATTAAGTTGTGGTTAGACAAACCGGTTTTTCGAATAGTATCTATGTGTGTATGTATTTGATTTATTTAGGAGAAAATACGATTTCTAATTCTTACTTCTTTTTCTAGTGAATCTATCCATATATTTATGTTCTGAAGAATATAAATGAGGTTCACATCTTCAAAGTCTTTTTGTATTTTTGGAAAACTTTAATTTCTGACACAAATGCTAGCGAATCTATCAAATTTATAATCATATTCACTAAAATTTAAACAGTTTGTCTAAAAGCGTATTGAAGTTATCCTCGTGTCCTCACGTTGTCATGTCTTCACGTAGTATTATTGTACATAATTCTTGGCTTTGGGGCCCGTTGATGATTGGATGATTAGATAAGAGATGATAGAATATGGATTTTTTACATTTTGGACTCTAGAAACAAGCATTGGCGAGACCGAGGAGAATTTGTTTGGGAGAGAAATGTACTTTGTTTAGGTTTGCACTTTAGGCACAACTGAATGTTTGATTCTTTCTCTCCAAAGGCACAGACATTAAAAGTTTATTTTGAATGTTTGATTCTTTCTCCCCCAAACTCCATAAGGCAAACACATTTAACAAAAGTAAAGAAAAGTGGCCTTTCGAGAATCTAACTCGGGACCTATAATAGCAACACTAGACCACAGACGTAACCATCATCTTGCAAAAATGTTAAATATTTTTGCAAAATATCATCATATCAACTAGAATTGCCTTCATAAAGAAAGTAGCGCCTACATTCACTTTTGTTCTCTCAAGAGCCAACACTAATAGAGTAATAGTGGATGACAACCTGAGAATATACTGTTAGACCATGATTAACCCCGAGTTTTTAAGGTGGGATTTTTAGCGTAATTTAAGAACCATTTCTTAATTTTAACAAAGAAAAAGTTAAGAACATGTTCTTAAATGTCTAAGAACCTGGGGTTACTCATGCTCTTAGGCTCCTTCAAATTATAGCTACCGATAGCTTTTACTCCATGCCATTTACATTTTTTTTTCTTTTTTAATGATATTGTTTTGCCTAGTTTGAGGATCCCTAACATTTCAAAACGCCAGATGAGTCTCAAATAATTCAACTTTTGCAAACCTCCCATATTTGTGGTAACTTTTTAACCCAATCCTTTATCAGTTGGACTCTTAGACCATCTCCATCAGGAGCTCTTAGGGAATGGTTCTTAGCGGGATTTAAGAACCGATTCTTAACTTTAACAAAAAAAAAGTTAAGAACTGGTTCTTAAATAAGGATTTAAGAACCCCTCCCTAAGAACCCCTCCCTAAGAACCCCTCAATGGGCATGCTCTTACTGTGTGAACAATAGAAGTTTGGTACCTCACCGGATGTGTGTCGACATGATGTCTTTAACCACCTCTTGCTATAACTTAATTCAATTCAAGCAGTCGACTAAGCATAGAAAAAAAAAAGAAACACATTTGAAATAAATGATTTGTGTTGAGGTTAACTTTCCCGTTTACTTGTGTCGTTGTATTAATTTTACAGCAACTTCTGCGATTTTATACTGGCAATTCGAATATTTCGGTTCATGATGTATCAGCCAATGATATTAATATCATGTATGAGTATGACTCTGTGATTACTTGCTGAGTGGGTCAATAAATTAAATGAACAATTTGCGTGGTCCTTCCTATAAATCATAGCAATTGCTTACTTTCTTTGGTACATTAATATTTGGGAAATTCAATTAATCTACAATGTTCCTGCTGGGCGTTGTTGGAATCAGCTTTCTTGCCACTTTTTAGTTGTCATGAATTTAAAGGAAGGTGGAAAGGAGAAAAATAAATGCAAACATCATCATTCCATTCTACTTCTCATTCAGTCACCGTTTCTAACTGATATCTACAAAAAGATTTGATCGTGCTGAAAACATGACCTGGTGTTCATTACTTTTTTTTTGGGTAAACATTGGTGTTCATTACTTAAAGTTATATACAAATATAATTAATTTTTATCTATCTATCTTACGAATCAAAAATATCTTGAACATAATTTAATAATAATTTTTTTTTTTTTTAGCGTTTATGTGTTACCTACTCCATTATATATATATGTATATATTTCATACATATAAACAAAAGTGGAAGTAAATAATCTTTTGAGAAATTCCCTTAGATAGTCCATTTTAGTTTGTTTGTCACAAAAAATAGTTTTTAAGGAAGAAAATGACCAAAATATTTTTTTTAGAAGCTAAAAAATTCATTTATATGCATTTATAGCCCTAGGGTTAACTAATTTGCACTTTAGGGTTTAGAGTTAAGGGGTGGGTTTGGGGTTAGGGTTTCAAATTTCAAAAAAAAATAAAAAAAAATCAAAATTTCAAAAAAAAAAAGTCTATTTTGGTCATTTTATTTTTTGAGGGCTATTTTTGTGACAAGAACTTAAAAAAGGCTATTTAAGAGAATTGCCCTAATCTTTTTAATATATTTTCTCAAACTCTACAATCGTTTCTCTAATTAGTACTTCCTCCGTTTCATTTTAGTTGCCGTTTTAGATTTCGACACACAGATTAAGAAAATATTTAATTTTGCATATTTTCAAAATAAAAACACTACTACCAATACACCTAACCACATTTCAACCAATAAAAAGTAGATTAAAATAAAAAATAAATAATTTTTGCATTAAAATTATAAAACGATACTTATTTTGAAAAAAAAAATTTACTTTAAAATGACAATTAATCTGAAACGGAGGGAGTAATTGGTATCAAATGGGAAAACCATTAAAATCCGAGAATCCATTATAGTACGTAGAAGTTGATATTGAAACTGCAAATGATGTTTTTAGTGAAACAAAAAAAAACTTAATTTAATTATTATTCTAAACGATATTGGACTTTCCTGTACCTGCAGGTACCTAAACAAAGATAGTTTTCCCATAATCATGATATAAAACACATTAAGGAAATATGTGTATCTATGTAATAAACATCAATATACATATTTAAAAAAAAAACTGGTAAGAAGATGCTAAAAATTTGGTTTGTTCACATGCAAACAAATAAATTCATGCATTTGAAATAAATATAACCAAGACAACAAGTTGGACAAAACCTTTAATATGAGCTTAACGTGAACAAGGAAGATAACAGCTTCAAAGTTCACATGCAGCTTTGCTCTTTTTATAAACTATCTTCACATCACTTAGGCTATAAGCTAATAGGCCAGATACCACGTTTTTCAGGCAAAGTCATTCGAATTAAATGTACATTGTTACCAGAAGATACAAAATGTATAAACTACGAACTATTTTTTCATAACATTTTTTTTTTTGAAAAAGTTATAACAAATTTAAATCCATTTTTAAAATCTAGTGTTATTCAATTTTTAAATATTTTAAAACTTTTTGTATTTTAAATTGATTTTAAACCATTTGATATAAAATCTTATAAACAAAATAACGAAATCAAAATCTAAGGTATATTGCAACGATTTTAGAATTCATCCACTTAAACTATCTCAAATTTTTTAAATTTGATGGATTATAAAACATTGACAATTGATTTTAAGTTATTAATTGAATAACACTCCCTAAATTTCAGTAATCTAATCTATATATCATAAAAATCCATTTATACCAGATTATTAGTGAAAATAAAAGGAAAACCCTAAAAAAAATAGTTGAGTAAAAAGAAAAATCATCCCAACCAGATATCAAAGAATATGTTACCAGATAAACGAGTTAAATTTCCTCTTTTAAAATTCAAAACTATATAAGAAAGTCAAACATCTGTACCTTTGACTCGAGAAGCGCCTTCATGCTTTGAAAATTGTAGAAACCTCCACAATTCTCTGAATTCATCCTTACCATCCAAGTAACGAACAAAAACATTCCTGATAGATCGGACGGTCCAGATTATTTATCTTTCTCTCTTTCACGCATCCAAAATTTGACTTTCTTTCTGTAAAGTCTAGAGAATATGAACTTTCTCTTTTAAGTTATGAAAATTTGACCCAAGAAAGAAAGTTTCTAACAAATTTGTATTCCAATCAGGAATATAAATTAGGTATTAATATTCTTTAAATTGAAAATAAATGAAAATTTAATTGTCTAATGTAGAATTTCTTTAATTTCGTATCAAGTTTTTCATTATTACCATTTTCCCTAATAAATTGGGTGTCAACTTTATTATTAAAACAAAAATCTTAAACTGATACCCCCTCTGTTTCATATTAAATGTCGTTTTAGATTTGGACACACAGATTAAGAAAACATTTAATTTTCCATATTTCCTATATAAAAACATCATTACCCATACACCTAACCATATTTCAACCAATAGAAAATTAAATTAAAAAATTAAATTTTGCATTGAAATTCGAAAACGACACTTTTTTTGTAACGAAAAAAATTCTCTACAACGACACTCTTTGTGAAACGGAGGAAGTATTGAATATCTCCAGACCATGATTAAATGAGAGTTCTTAGCGGAGATTCTTAGTAAAATTTAAGAACCAATACTTAATTTTAACAAATAAAAAATTAATAACCAGTTCTTAAATTCCGCTAAGAACCTTCGTTAACAACTCTTCTTTAATCATGTTTTAAGAGTCCAATTACAAATACGACAAACAAAATAAATAATAATATATATATTTAAAATCTGCACTATATATAAGAAAATCTCCCACTTCGTCTCTTCCGCTTCTTTCGTCCTCAACAGCTTTCTCTAAAATCTCCGCTACGTTTGCTTTCCTTTCACTAAGCAACAAAACTGATTCCGATTCAATCCACTTCGATGGTAATCTTCTTCCATCTCTCTACATAGTCCTCACTCTTCCGTCTCCTGAAACTTTCCTTGCCGTGAGAGGTTTTCTATTCGAGATTTCTCCGTTATTTTAGGATTCTTACGGTTCGATTTCGGTTTCCTTAGATTCAATACTAAACCCGAATCTCTCGATTTCGAAATGATATTTAAGTTTCCTTAGATTGCCGTTTTATGAATAACGATTTGTCGTTTTGTAAAATCAGATGCCTCCTTGCGATCCATCAGATAAGGACTCTGAGCCATTCGTGGAAACAGATCCCACCGGTAGATACGGCCGTTACGACGAGCTCTTAGGCTCCGGCGCCGTCAAAAAAGTCTACAGAGCCTTTGACCAAGAAGAAGGCATCGAAGTCGCGTGGAACCAAGTCAAGCTGGGATGCTTCTCCGACGATCCCGCCATGACCGAGAGGCTTTACTCGGAGGTGAGGCTGCTCAAGAGCTTGAAGAATAGTAGCATCATTGCCTTGTATAAGGTGTGGAGAGAAGAGAGGAGTAATACTTTGAACTTCATTACTGAGATTTGTACCTCTGGGAACTTGAGAGAGTATAGGAAGAAGCATAGACATGTCTCTATGAGAGCTTTGAAGAAGTGGTCTAAGCAGATACTCAAGGGGTTGGTTTATCTCCACACGCATGATCCTTGCATCATCCATAGAGATCTCAACTGCAGCAACGTTTTCGTCAATGGAAACATCGGCCAGGTAATATATATAGGACACAAACATAAATCCACTCTTTTTTTTTTTTTTTTTTGGGTCAATGTTCTAAAATACAGCCGGTATAGTCGTATATACAGTGTATATAAGCTATTCAGTAATTCATTGTACTGTTTTTAATATACATAAAATAATACAGTGATGGTTTGGATATACGCATTTATACAATGTTATACGATGTTTCTAAGGTGTTTATACGAGCGTTTATATGCTTATAAGTTATATGTTAAGAAAAAAATAGTAAATAATGTACTTGTTTGATTCTTTTGATTTTATTTAACTTCATTCGTATCATTTGATGTTTTCTTTTCAATATTCGATAAAAAAATATAATGTATAATCTATTTAATTATATTTGGTATATATTGTATTATTTACTTATAATTTATATAATTATTTTGTTTATACTACGTATATACATTCGGGCGCTATACAATAATCAACCGTCGGCTAGCTTATAGCGTATTTTAGAACACTAGTTTGGGTTAATGACTTTGTGTGTGTCTTGATTTGACAAAACCAGGTAAAGATTGGTGATCTTGGTTTAGCTGCAATCGTGGGGAAGAATCATTCAGCTCACTCGATCCTCGGGACACCAGAGTTCATGGCTCCTGAGCTGTACGAGGAGGATTACACTGAGATGATTGACATTTACTCGTACGGGATGTGCGTTTTGGAGCTTGTCTCGCTCGAGATTCCGTACAGCGAATGCGATAGCGTGGCGAAGATATACAAAAAGGTGAGCAGTGGAGTCAAACCAGAGGCTCTGAACAAAGTTAAGGATATAGAAGCTAAGGCATTTATTGAGAAGTGCATTAATGCAAAACCCAAGGCGAGACCTTCTGCAGCTGAGCTTCTTCGTGACCCATTCTTTGATGGGATTGTAGATGATGATGATGATGATGATGAAAACAATGGTCCTATTGTTTCTGGATGATGCATGGATGAATACATACATTGACTATTTTATTTGAATCTTTGTGAAAGTTTTGTAAATTGTATTTTGTTTTATGCTCTATCTAACGTGAAACGGTAGTGACATATTTCGCAAAACAAATTGAAAATTGTTTATGCTTCCCTTCACATATTTCTTCAAATAATTAAATATTTTTCTTATATGATTTTGTTCAGGAATAATGATCCCAAAACAATAATGTCTCATGGTTATATGTTGAAGATACTTGATTAACAAAAAAGTTTGGATTTAGAAATTCTCGAAATCGGAGAATTAGAAAAAGAAAATCAGAGAACTAGTGTATTACATAATGATAATATTAATAACTTTCCGAACTTGAAAAAAATTACACCATATCATTTAATTTTCTTTACTTACCGGTCATATAATACTCATTCTACCAAATAATACCAACCATTCCCTTATTTCTTCAGCTAGCAGCTCTGCATGGTTCTTCTTACACACGTCAACAACACTCAATTAAATTTCTGGCCGGTTATGTACTCTTACACACGTCATGATGATTTGCAGCTGTTTCGTAATTTGAGAATGCTTTGACATTGGCAATGCCCCCACTAACCACATATTATATTAGGAGATAGTCAAAACTATTTGTCTATCTGAATAGTCAATACATTGTCTCTCTTTAAGCAATGTAAAGCGATATGTTTCCAACCAATTCATGTGGAATGGTGGATCTTTTTGTTCTTGTCAAAATGGAATGGTGATCCAATATGGACAAAACTATTTATAGTCGACCTTGTGCTTTTGTTCTTCAAACCAAAAGATTATAATTATGTTTACTAAGACAATCATATGTTTGTTATTTAAGGGTATATAAGTTTTTTGTTCCTGAAAATGTAATAATATTCGTAGAGTAACATATTAATTATTCATTCTACTAGGTTTGAATAGGCCACGATACAATGATGATACTAAAACAAACCATTGTATTATATAGATGTCATGGTTATGAACTTATAATATGTTATTTTGTTAAAAGCTTTCATATTGAAATATTAATTAGGTTTATAGATAGATCCTAGTATGTTACATAAATGTACATGTATTCATCAAATGCTTTCACACCAGGTTAAACACAGCTTAAACGGAACAATTCAAGCGAAATGTCTTCAAATTTGATTGCTGATAAAATATTATGTAAGACATTCTTCAGAACTCACATGTGAACAAAATTCAACAAAGATACAATCTACCCCCCCCCCCCCCCAAAATGTTCGGAGTTCTTCATCAACAACCGTTATTGTGGGTTATGCCCTTCGATTTGGATAACTATTTAAAATATATCTATTAGGGTCATTTGTTGCAAGAATCAGGAACCTCATGTCAGTAACTTAACTGGTGTTCTCAATATTAGACACCCAAAAGAAAAAGTGTTCAAGTTCACAAGTTCGAATATGGACAATAAATAGAGTTAACATGTTTTAATCCCAAACTCACAAAGATTATGGGCCTAAGCTGAGTGCATAACTTTTTTTTTCCAACACATTTTATTTACTCATTCCAAATGGGCGATTACAAAGACGATTCAGATAAAATCCTCACGACCTTGGTTATCTAACAAGATAAAAATGAGTTGACTGTTGACCACCAAAAATATGTACTTGTCATTCCTTATAATTTGTGACCAAGGAATTATGAGGAATTATCAATTCCTTGTCATTCCTTATAATTTGTACCATTTACAAGGAAAATTTGTTACTTATAATTCCTTAACATTCCTCTACATTTAAGGAAAAATAGACTACATTTATTCCTTATCAAATTTGCAAAGGAACATAAGTAAAAAAAATTCCTTTAATTTTATTCTTCTTCATTCTTTTTCTTCTTATTCTCTATGTTCCTTTAATGGTTACCAGTTGGAGCCTTGGTGTAAGAGAAATTCCCTTGGATAGCCTTTTTTTGCTTGTTTGTCACAAAAATAGTTTTTAAGGAAGAAAATGACCAAAATGTTTTTTTTAGAAGCTAAAAAAATCATTTATATGCATTTATACCCCTAGGGTTAACTAATTTGCACTTTAGGGTTTAGAGTTAAGGGGTGGGTTTGGGGTTGGGGTTTCAAATTTCAAAATTTTTTTTTAAAAAAATCAAAATTTCAAAAAAAAAAAGTCTATTTTGGTCATTTTATTTTTTTGGGGCTATTTTTGTGACAAAAACTTAAAAATGGCTATTTAAGAGAATTGCCCTTGGTGTAATCTTTAGGCGGAAAACATCTGAGTAAAAGGAAGTCTAAAATCACTATCCCGACACCAAGAAAAAAGAAAACAATATTCGAAAGAAAAGAAAAATGAGAGGTAGAATATGTGGTTATGTGAAAGTGTTGTCACGCTCAAAGTTGTTGGAAAGAAAGAAGAAGGCGATTACTATCGTTCGTTGCACCAAAAACGAACGATTGACATTTGACACCGTCCACATTTGGTATATATATTCTTTTTGTGTAAATTATCGTCTCCTGTTTATTTTTGTTTCTAATTTCTAACATGGGTAGTAGACCCGTTATATGTATGACCAATAAAGTCAGAATCATAACAATAAAGCTTAAGCTATGATTTTTAACTTTTTAATGATTTAAACTCTAAATGGAAAAAGTGCATCAAACATCAAACAAATCAAAAGAATCAAATGAAACAAAAATAGATCTAACAACAGTATGAAATAAACAGATTTAAGGGTACAAAAAATACACTTAAATGATAAAAATAAAAAATGAAAAATTGCCAAAACCAACCTAAAATTTGAATTCAAATGCAAAAGTGTACCCAAACATCAATTAAATGCAAAAGTAACCTAAAGGGTAGTGGAATTACAACATGTCCCCTATGACAAAAAAAAAACTATATGCGTTTTTACCTTTATAGCCTATTTAAGTCTTCTGTCTTTTTAAGTCTTCTATGATTTTGTAAGTCTTCTCGTTTAGTAAATTTTAAAAATAATTTATAAATTATATAAAAAATATTTTATGGGGGAAAAATCTAAATCATGTAATAATAAACATTTGTAAATGATATAAATTAAAATCTAGTAAATTGAATTCTTCTCTGTGGGAAGACTTCCAGAAAGTCTTCCAGTGCATTATATGTTAGAAGACTTTGTCAGAAGACTTTCTGAAAGTCTTCTAACATAATGTACAAGAAGACTTTCTAAAAGTCTTCTAACATAATGTACATGTGTAATAATTTTGTTTATGATTTAATTTGTGATTTGTATGTGTAATCTTTTATTTGTGGATTGTTTTATAAATTTGAAGAGATGTCAATGAAATTTTTTGGTAAATATGTTTATGTCTACAACATTATCTTGCAAAAAAAAAGATAAATATGTTCAATGATTTTTTTTTGTAAACATGTTCATATCTACAACATTATCTAACACTTATAACATAACACTACAACACAAAAACTTAGTTAAATTTACTAAAATTAAAAGAAAAATAATCTTAAGAAAACTTAATCAAATTCACAAAATATAAACTTTCAATTAAAGTTTTCTGAGAATTTTTGGAAGATTTTTTTTTAAAAAATTGAAAATCTTCTATAAGTTTTTGGAAAGTCTTCTAGCATATAATGTAATAAAAGACTTTATGGAAGTCTTCTAGCATATAATGTACTAGAAGACTTTCATGTAAGTCTTTCCTGAGAAGACTTCTATGGAAGTCTTCTTCTGGTAGAAGACTTCCATGTAAGTTTTCTCGAAAAATAGGTTAGTTTTGCAATTGACCAAATTGTGTCAGAAATTTGACTTTCTGGAAGTCTTCCACAGAAAGTCTTCTCGACAGAGGACTTCCGACAGAAGACCAAAATCATAAAAAAATAAAGCTAGAAGACTTACAGGGAAGTCTTCTGCACGAACCAGAAATGAAAAAACAAAAAAAAATTCTTAAATTTGGTGAGATTCATGTTTAACTTCTCCAAGTACATATCATTTCTTAGTGAAAGTTACATACTTGTTCTTGACCAAGAATCATGAACTTTAGTAACATTAATAAATTTTTAAAATTTTAAATCAAAATAGTATTATAATACTGAACTTTAATATGAACTAACACTAATATTTAAATTTTGACTAAATTTTAAAATATGTAAATCTTTGTTAGAATATATTTTTATGCTAACTTATTAAATTTATACAATTAGATTTTATTCACATAGGTTAAACTGAACTGACATATGAAAATTAGTTAAATAAATGATATAAACCAACTATCGAATTAGAAAACATATTTAATATATATTAAATTATTTAATTCAAAACAAAAAAATTAAATAGTTATTATACTTAAAAGAAACACTAAAATATAAATAACAATGAGACTATACAAAACAAATCAAAATAATAAAGAAAGTAAGAAAAAACATTCTATAAGATTCTGACTGTTTAGTATCAATAACGAGAAATTATTTTCGAGAAAAAGTTTCACTCAGTTCAACTTGTATTTTACCAATCAAGTAAAAACCGTTATAATCCTATTTTTTATTATATATTACTCTACTTTTTCTTCCTCCTATTTACTTTATCTAAATTACTCTCATGAACTAACCAATCACACTCTAAATTTTGTCTAGTTACTGTGCATAGTTCAAACATTAAAGCAAATTAGATTAAAAAATGCAAACATCAAAGCAAATTAAACAACAATTATTTTTGTTCATATTTTTATTAATTTTACTTATTTTTCGTCTATGTTTTACTTGATTTTATTTATATTTTACTTATTTTTTCATATATTATGATTTTTGTTGTCAGTTTTTTACACTAAGAGGAAAAAAACTACCGGCTGATATCAAATAATTAAACTAGTAGTACTATTATTCTATTGAATATACACTGTAAGATTATTATTATTTACCTTTAGCATGAGTATGTTTTGTCCCAACCAACAAAAATAGCAAATACCTAAGAAAATAAAATTAGCTGCATGATTTTTTTTTTTTATCAATTTTCTTTTATCCGAAGAACATCCACATACTTAAAAAAAAACATCCGGATCCACATAACCATGTCAACATTCATTATTTTCTTATATGAGTTTTTTGAAACTAAAAACATTGATAGAAGATTCACTTTTCCATTTTTTAGTTATAGTCGTTTCAATGATTATGAGATGCAATTTGTTTTTGAACTAGTAATCTCAGAAGCTATACGGAATCAAAGCAACAATTAATGTATGGAGCCAAATGGTTGAATACAGTGCATCTGAGACTCTGATTTCAGTATTTCACAAATATGGCTTTCCTCTGAAGATTGTGATACATATGATCTTAATACGATTGAAGTTGGTTGGCAGGTATAATAATGAAAAATTACTTAAACTATCACATTTTTAGTACTATTTTCATGTTTATCTTAACCACATTTACTTTTAGATTAAAAATATAAATAAATAGTTATAAACAACAAAAAATGATATTTTGTCTCTTTAATGAAACTTCATACTTTAGGTATTTGTCAAAAAAAAATCTTTAAGAAAAATAAACATGAATAATATTAACAAAAGTAAGGTAAAAAAGTAGAATTCCTCCAATAATAAAAATATTACTTTGTCATTTAATTAATCTAATTTCAGTATATATATATATGGGTTTATAAATGATATAAAATGAAATAAGGAAATACAAATATAGAAACCCGAATTAGTTTTGGTAGTAAATTTTATAAGATCAAGTAATTCTCAGAAATAATAGTAAGCTTTTGAAAAAGTTATAGAAGCTAAAAGCAGTATAAAAATATTGTTAGAAATATGTTTAACACTATTTTTATAAGAATAAGCTACAACTAAAGAATTTGGATAAGGAGGAGATGGGTGTTCAAAAAAAAAGATACGGAGGAGATGAGTGGCTGGCAATAAAGATCAAATTAAGATCATGTATTAACAGTGATTTGATTATATACTAATATACACTTGATAAATAGTTTACTTTTTCCCTTCTTTTTATTGTTTGCTAAGCAGCAGAGCTTGCCAACAACATTATCTCGTATGCAATGAAACACTCTATTAACTTTATTGATGACCAAGTTTAATGATGGCTCAACTGTTGCTTGTCTAATTTCTGTAACAAACTTATCTCTACACCAATCCATAAGAGCATGATTAAAGGGGGTTCTTAGGGGGATGAGTCTCATGAATAGTGTAAGAACCGGTTTCTAAAACTCTTAAATAAGAATCGATTTTTAAGAGTTTCTTGCACTGTTTACGGGTCCCACTGACATGTGGTGACCCGCGATTGGTTCGTTTTTTAATTAAAAAAAAAAATCAAATTAAAAAAAAAAAAATAGAACCCCATTTGGGGTTCTAGGGTTAATCATGATCTAAAGTGGTGATCTATTGGTAAACAGATTGTTGCTAATTAATCTAGATTCGAATGTATCCCATTATACTTCACCCTGTGGCCACACGAATATTCACCTATTTTATGGTTCATTTGAATATACGAAGTGAAAATTTAATTTATTCGTGAACTGTACCATCTATAGGGTAATAAGTTTGAGACTTTCCATGACTTTGGAATAACAAAATTTTTTAAAAAAAACTTATTTCCAAACCATACATTTATGTTACTGATAATTGTGGTTCACGAGTGATCGGATAAAACAATACAGTACACTAAATCTAAGTAAAGAGAAATACTGCTTAATCTTATTTAAATCTGAATATATGACAGTATCATGTGAAACTAAAAAAAAAATTTGAACAAGAAAGTGTCTATTGGAACATATGGGAAATCAAACTTGCCATGAGTAGTTGAGTTGGTTATGTAGATGAAATAGGGGACCTATTGAAGCTAAAGGAAAACAAAAGAAGACTCATTCTTATTTATATGTATGTTTAAATCTATATAGTTATTGGTTTCTTGTATCAATGAATTTGAGTATTTGTTTCGTTTTGAGTGTTGAAGAATGAAGATTATCTGATGTATTTCTCTTATTTTGATTCCTTCTTGCAGGGACATCATTGCAAAGTTGAATTCCTAATTATAATTTTTTATGTTGCATCACAATCAGAAAACGATCAAAGACGGTGCGGAAATGTGTGGTGTATCATAACAAAATTAGGTAAGAAAGAAAATCTTAAACAATCTAAAAAGGTTGTTCCTGCAAGTTGATAAAGCTTGCAACAATTTTAAAAGAGGAAAGGAATAAAAAAGAGACGTTATTATAATATTAAAAACGACAACTTTTTGCATGAAAATTTAAATTTCCAAAAAGTTGTTGTCCTTCGCATAATCACACACCACCACCATCATGTTACACCAAGAAAACAGTTGTTTCAATCTAGCATAATTATATAAAAATTATACTTTAATAATATCTAGCAACCACAAATTACACTTATTTGCTTCCTATTTATTTGTGATTTAGTATATACAATAATATTACTACTTTAATGGGAATGCACTGTCATCTTATGAACCCATATTATTTTGAACATTTCCTGATTTATTGACAACATATAATATGATAATTTTAAAAATATTGAGAATCACTAAAAGTGAGTTGTCTATAAGACTAGTATCAAGAACTCCACAATGTTGCAAGAGGTGATTATTAATTGATTATAATGCGTCCCTTATTAGATACTCAATAAAAGATCATTATACCAGAAAGATCCTTTTGGCTAGTCTTTGCCTACGCACAAGACAAGTTGTATACATGTATTAAGTTACCTTTATTCTCTCTCCAATGAACGATGGTTATTTTATATCATATGATACCATTCTTACAGTTTTTGTTGTCTACACAAAAGGTTCGTTTCAGTTGCATTAAAGTTTTGAATTCGAGATGTCAGGATTCGAGTCAGAACTCTGACACTCCTTATATATAGAATCAAGGTTCCTAAAACATTACTACATATGGCTGACTCACAATAATGGTTACTCAGAATATATATATACACACCATTTTTATAAGAGATGACATAGAATGTAATGTTAGAAAACCTTTGTTTAGAAAAATATAAAAAGGAAAACAAACAAGTTATCATGCTTTTAAAGTTTGTAATGAAAAATGACATTAACTGAAAAATGTTGAGTAACAACTAGTCTTCTTCAACAATATTGTAAACTATTTTAAAAAGCTAATAAAATAAAAATCTCAAAATTTTCTATATTTTATTTGGAAATGTTAGGTCACATATACATGATATTATGGGTCTCCATGATAGTAATATTCTAGTCATATTTCAAAATTATATTTTAATATCAACTATCTCAGTTGCATTCAATTTAAGCTTAAACATGCCTTGTTTTTATTTATTTATTTATTTTAGGATTCAGTTATATATAAACTTGAAAACTGTATAGAATTATTAAAGAAGGAAGTCGTCATCAATCTTCTATTATTTCTCACTAAGACCTCTCTCTTTCTCTTACAAATCCCCTACAAAAGATGCTTAAACCATAAGAAAGCCAAATCTCAAATATTTTGCCTTAATATTATTAGACTATTTATTCTCTACAATTAATTATTAATTACCAAAGAAGTCTTCTTAATGAAAGGAAAACCATTTACAGATATCAACAAAAGGAAAGGTTTTTAATAACCAGAGAAGATGTTCTTTATAGGATGAATGAACAAAACATCCTCTGTTTCTGTCTATTCACATTTCCTCATCTGGGTCTTCTCCATTAATGGTGATTCTTTCTCAAAGTTCAAATTTTATCTTTCTGGGTTTTTTGGTATTATAATTCTAACGATGATGATGCATTTTTCAGATTTCAAGAACATCCAGCTTTGCTATTTGATCATCAGGACAAGAACAAGACGATCGGATTCTGTCTTAGATTTACAGACAACATAAGTATGTTCCTCCGCGTCTTTGCTTTTTTTTTCAGTTTCATCTGAGACGACTCTTGAGATTGTCTTTTTTGTTTTGTTTTGTTTGAATTGTGTATAGAGGCAGAGGAGCTAAGAGATGGAATCGGATCTAGGGAAGCTCTTCATTGGTGGGATTTCTTGGGACACAGATGAAGAAAAGCTAAGAGAGTATTTCAGCAACTATGGTGATGTGGTTGAAGCTGTGATCATGAGAGACCGTACCACAGGACGTGCTCGTGGCTTTGGATTCATCGTCTTTGCTGATCCTTCTGTTGCAGAGAGAGTCATCTTGGAGAAACACATCATCGATGGCCGCACGGTACCTTCTTTTAACTTTCTCAGTCTTCTCCATTAGAAAAAAAAGCTTAGATCTTAGGAGAACCCATCGTTGTTGTTTCCAGGTTGAGGCCAAGAAGGCTGTGCCTAGAGATGATCACCAGCAGGTGATGAAACGACACGCTAGTCCTATTCACCTTATGTCACCTCTCCATGGTGGTGGTGGTGGTGGTGGCTACAGGACAAAGAAGATCTTTGTAGGAGGTTTACCGTCTAGCATTACGGAAGCGGAGTTCAAGAATTACTTTGATCAGTTTGGTACAATTGCTGATGTTGTGGTGATGTATGATCACAACACGCAGAGGCCAAGAGGGTTTGGCTTCATCACATTTGATTCTGATGATGCTGTTGATAGAGTTCTCCACAAGACGTTTCATGAGCTCAATGGGAAGCTAGTTGAGGTCAAAAGAGCTGTTCCCAAGGAGGTTTCCTCGGTTTCTAACATCAGAAGCCCGCTTCATGGTGGTGCTGGCGGCTATGGAGGTGGGTCTAATAGGATGTCTGTTAATAGCTACTTCAACAACTTTGCTCCTGGTCCTGGTGGTTATTACAACAATCTAGGAGGCTCTGTTGGTGGTCGGTTTAGTCCTGTTATTGGTAGCGGTAGATTGAATCATGAGTTGAGTTTGAACCTGAATCCTAGCTATGATGGAACAGCTTCTTCTGCATTTGCGTTTAACCGGTTCCCTAACAATCCTTATTTCAACAGCGCTTCCCCAAACCGTTACACCTCTCCAATAGGGCAAAACAGAACCGAATCTCTATACAATTCTAGCAACATAGACTTGTGGGGGAACAGAAGTGACCCTGCAGGTCCTGGATGGAACTTGAATGTGTCCAGTGGAAACAACAGAGGGAACTGGGGACTTCCTTCTTCTTCTGTTGTTGGTAATGATGACAATGGTTACGGGAGTAACTTTGGGAGATTCTCTGGACTTTCCGAGTCCCCTTTTGAAGGTTCTATAGGGGGATTGTACAGAGGCGGTTCTGTTTATAGCGACACAACGTGGCAGCAACAACAGCTACCACCTCAGTCTTCTCAAGAGCTAGACGCTTTCTCTTACGGTTATGACATTGACAATGTAGGCTCAGACCCATCTGCAAATGACTCAGAAGGTTACAATGTTGGAAATAGACAAACTAATAGAGGTAAACAAACAACACTTTTAACTTTCTTTGTTCTCATAAGACTTTCTCTTTGTTGACTTTTGATACGTTTGATGGAGATTGCAATGTTCTGATCTGTGTTTTCTTTAGGTATTGAGGCATAGGTTATCAAAATTGAAAGCAACAGATATATACATTGCGGAGTTTGAAGGAAGCCAACTTTGTTGATAGCAGTTTTTGTGTTCTTACATAAAGATAAAGATCTTAGCAGCAACCAAAGATACAACAAAGATGAATGAATGAAGATTTGCTTTCAAAATTCTTCTCAAAAGTTTTTTTTTTTGTTTTACTAGAAATAACCAAACAAAGATCATGGACTTTTCGATCAAGATTCTTCAGGGTTCTGTGCTCTGTTTTGTAATTTTAATTTTTTATTTTGTTTTCTTCTTATTTTCCAATGAAATTGTTCATGAAAACTTTGTTTTATTACATTTAGAGTGGGAGAAAATATTGTGTAAGAGAGGGATATGACTATTTTGTTGCATATTTCCCCTAATGAGCTATATTTGTTTTTTTTATGTTTATTTATTTGTGGAATTTTTTTGTGAAAACTCTTTTTGCTTTTAGATCTTTTTAGGTAATAAACAACATTAATATTCACACTTAATTAGGAAATAAACTAGAAATATATAGGACTAGAAACCAATTTGTTTTTTTTAAAAAAAATTGATAAACCAATTTAAATTTTCAGAACATGCAGTAGACACACACACAGGCAAAGGCTCAATAAAACTCTCTGTTTCTTTTCATCTCTTCAGAATTCAAGCCTTCCTGATGGTTCTTACTGGCTGCCTGCACAGTCTTCACAACAGAATCATGGAACTAGATAACCAACACAGGGCTACTTATAGCTTTGAGATCGCTATAACGATCCAAGGCATTATACTAGATGGAATTTAGAGGACAGTTGAGAGATTACATTGATGTACTTAACAAATTGTGCAAGTTAAAGTAGTTTAATTAGTCAAAATAAAACCATCTTCATTCACTGTTATTGTGTAATAATCTTGAAATCATTTACCAATATTACTGTTGGTGCAAAGACAGAACAGCATCTTTTCAAGATCCTATGAAAAAGACACTTCAACTAACCAAAGAACATGCAAACATTTGTTTTCAAGATTGTTTTTTTCAGAGAGCTGAATCATTGGACCATTTGCTTCTCTCTCCCCACCTATGGGACCTCCTCTTGATGGCCACACAGAAAAAAATGGGTCCAGAGAGTGACAAATCACAAAACATGATGATTGTCCTAATAATTAAGCAATCTTAGCATTGATCACTATGCTTTAGAGATTCTTGTGGATGTTAAGAAAAATAGCATTTCAGGAAGAGAAAAAAAAAACATGATTAGGCAGCATTTGTTTCTAATAGTACAAAGGCTAGTGATACATAATAATAACTTCACATCAACTAAAGCATGGGAGATAAAAAATCAGATAGTAACATAATAAAATTACAACATTAGAAGATTAGTCTTTCTTCATTAGAAAAGGTCTAACGAGTGACCTGCTGTTCTTGCCTCTGAACATAGTAAAACAGATGCTCAGAAGAAAGCCCTGCTCCCGTAGAACACACGTGACCCTTTGTTGCTCTTTGGTGTTGGCTGCTTCTGAGAATCAGAGCTTGAATTCTCTGACATTGTTGGGCTATCAATGTCCAGAGGAAGCTTCATCTTAGCCAGTGAATCAGTAAACTGTTGCATGCTTTTCATGTACATATCGACTATATCCTGCTGCACCACCTTTGACTCTGTCTCAACCCTCACGCTGATGATGGGTTTCACAGTCTTCTCCTCGGATGTCTCGCTCTCTGACTCCTGGGCATCATCCCCTTTGGAGTTCACTAGAGATAGATGATCAGGGTGTGGTGTTTCTGTGGCGGAGTGAGCTGAAGGGTGAGGAGAAGCAGCTCCATTTGTTGCATTGCTGCTCTCAGGTGAATCTTGCTTCATTACATGATTCTCAGTGTGAGCAGTAACCAAGCTGTCTGAAGTTTCTGACTCAATAGTGGAACAGGACATCTCAAAATACTCAGAAACCATCTTCTCGTTTTCATTTGCAACATTAGGATCTGGAAACTCTATCTTATCCAACTCATCCGGAACTGTTTCAGACCCTTCTTGATTCTTGGCACTTTGATCATCAACAGAAACAGATGAAGGCCTAGCTGTAAAAGCCATCACTTCAGGGTAGGACCCATTGTAGGAGAGAGACAACTGAACAAAACCAGCTGGTGAATGGTACAGATCAGTTGAAGAAAGAGAGAACTCTTTCTCTAGCTTCCCATTCTTGAAGAGCAGTTCCGACATAGGAACCAAAGTAAAACCAAGAAGCTGGTCTTCAAGATAGTTCTTCACCCTGCTCATCATGTAAATCTCACATTTGAGGGAAGTGTCTAAACCCCTGACATCAAGCTTAACTTTGTCGTCAAAAACCGGATTCCTCCCACCACCGTTGATGGTTTTGGTGGAGACAGAGTTTTCAGGATCACTTGTAAGGCAAAGCTTGGCGTACACGTCTTGCTTGTGGTATATACAAATGTTATGGATATCTCTTGCTTGATGCACATAAACCTCAAGAGTACCAACAAGGTCTTCCTGGCCACAGCTGATGGAATCTTTTCCATTGGGTTTGATGCCGTTTGATTGGTTTCCAGAGCTCTGCACAGAAGCTGAGTTCTCGTTCTCGGATTCACCAATCTTGAATGGTGAAACAACAGATTGTGGGGAGTCCATTGCAAAAAACTAAGAAACACAGCCAAAATCCACAGATCAAATTCAGATAACAAAGACATTTCAACAAGAAACAAATTTCGAAAACTAGAGTCATGTTTTAGGTACAAGTCTTAATTTTAATTAAACTCTAACCAAGTCAAACAATTCATGAGAGGGTTCAATAAACAAAGCAATAGACTTTATCTTAGTGACAACAACGCATGACCTAACTGAAAGTTCCAAACTTTTTTGTTGGTTCCAATCAGATAAGAGAGCACAAACTAAGAACTATGACACAGCTCGCACTTAACACAAACAAAGAAGGTGTGATTACTTTACATTAAAAAAAAATAAAAAAATATATGCCTTAAAATTCAGAACCAAGCTCTGATCCGCAACTAGGTAAGACGAGAAGAGAAGGCAGCTGATTTGTCTAACAGAGAAGCTTAAAACAAAGAAAAAAGGAGAGTAAAAAAGACAAACTCGTAGTGGTACTCGTGTAAGAAGATGAACAGCAAGCAAGCAAAGCATGTGAGGAGTTACATAAGAAAAGTTAGAAACAAACAGAGACTTAAATGCAAATCTGTTGAAAAAAGATTGAAACTTTATGGGTCGGCTAGAGAGAGAGAGAAGGTTTAGGGTTTTGCACATTTCATTTTCAATGGCGGACCACTAAGAAAGTGTGGGGCATAGTCACAAAATTCAACTGTTTCGGCTGTGAGAAAAAAAAAAAAAGTAGATTGAAAGGTCTAAGCTTTTTCCATGAGACCGTTAAATAAAAAAAGGAAGATCGTAAAAGCTTACACTGATACTTCACGCGGATGAAATCACATATACAGAGCTGTTTGTAAGAAGGAAAGCTATGATGAAGGTAGCAGCGTTGTTAATGGAGGAGTCTTGCTGTTGCTTTGCTTTGCTTGGTTTTGTAATTTGGCAATATTATCGCCAAAGTTATATTAAAAAAAAAAAAATACAGCAGAGAGCGTTTTCATTTCTTTTAATGGGCTTTTTTGGGCCCACTATTCAGTTTCTAGCAAAGCATATCAATTATCAAGTGATTCTCAATCACTTGATCTCTAATAATGTTTTTTTTTCCTTCTTCTCTAAATACAATTTGCAAACAAATATTAATTTGATTACTTAAATAATTATGGAATTTCTGAAGCAAAGAAGTGGACGGACGAAAACTGTAATTATACCTTTCTGCAATTATATATATAAACAGTACAAATATTGTTTTTCTTTGATAAATGAGTGGATATGAATGCATGACTACAAAGGGTAAAGTTAGATATGATATTAAAAAGTATTGTTTTTTTTTTTGAAGATATGTAGAACCCACAAGAAAGCTAAAATGATATAAAAAGATCCTAAAGTGCTGATTTTTTTTTTTTTACTTTGTATATTGTCATCATTCATGAGTTAAATATCATTTTTTTTTCTTTTCTTTTACAATTATTGGTTCTATATGTTTTGATGCCACATTTTTCAAACTATATATAATTGTTGATATTATAAAAATAAAAATGTCACCATCAGCTCGATGCCTACTCTTTCCTTTTAGTTGCTTAAAATCTTAAATTCAATTTTATTAACTTACAAAACAACTTTTCCCCTAACTCCAAATTATTGTTAAATTATTCTCCACCCTCACATATTTATATCCCTATCATAGGTCTCAAAAAATAAAGTAGACACTTGCAATGAACTAAACCTGAAAGACTGATATTGATTTGTTGCAGCTATTCTCCGGTTTAGACATTTATTAGTTAAAGAAATCAATTTCTTCAATAAAAGAAATTTGGAGAAGTGTATTTGAAACTTTGGAATCCCGAAATAATTCGCATTTCCCGGCCCATGTTGAGTTTTTTTTTTGTAGATGTTGAGAACATGATGAAAATGGTTTTTCTGCTTGAGCCAATGAGAAATAGAGATGTGTACCTTTTTCAGACTAGAGAAACAAATAGTATTCGGGTCAAATACCATTGATTATTTACCATAGTGAATGATAAATTAAGCAGTCCTTTGACTGTAACCAAAGGAAAGCGCTTTTGAACAATAACTAACGACTAGTAACGACAGTTGTGAGCACAACAAGCAGTGCTGATCTACCATTTTCAAATTTTTCTTGATGCCTTTTGTTAGTCATGTAAAAAAATTTTGTTATCTATATACAACTAAAATTCGTTATGTTCTAAACGGTCGGTTCCTTTATCTATGTTTTGACAGGTCCTGACAACAAGGACAAGGTCATAGATCCTCTCAAATGGCCTCTCATCTTCATCATCATGACATCAAATGTATTGTTACCATTATTTTGTGAACTTGCACAAATATATGCATAAAATTTTAGGTAAACTGTACCAAAGATTTATAAAGGTTGTACTTTATGGAAATACAAGCAAATGGGGATGTAGCTCAGATGGTAGAGCGCTCGCTTAGCATGCGAGAGGTACGGGGATCGATACCCTGCATCTCCATTTTTTTATACACTTGCTTTAAATTCATCCTTTTGCTTCGCAGATTATTCTTCTGCTTCAATCAAGTTAAGAAGAAATACCTGAGATAAATGAACAAAAAAAGGTCATCTCAAGCTTAAGCAATTACAATGAATGCAGTTTGAACACACATGGTTGAAGCAGCAGCGACAAGATGAACAAGTAATTTGAAGTTCATGTTTACTGAAAAGCCAAACGCAAACCTCAAGCCTGTTGTTAAACCTCCAGTCAAGGTTACAAACACCCTTCACAAACAGGAAAACTAAAGCTTCATTCATATAGACCTGCCATTTCCAACACAATATTCGCTGCATGCCATAAGTGCGGTTCAGAGGGAAACAATATTTGGACCTCAGTAATATCTTCAACTCTATCTTTCCTAAATGGTTCATAGAAATCTCTGCAAAGCAAAAAAATAAAGAAGATATCGTTGTCGCGTGCCACATACGTAACAAGGAAAACATACATATATAACATCTTCTGACTGTAGACTGCCATGTAACTAAAACATGTTATTAACGTTAACTGGAGTCTGGACAGTGAGATTCTCAGCTAATTAATACTACCGAGTCAGACCAGGTTAAATTAAATGTATATCAAGAGGAATCAAACTCACAAGGAAGGCAAAACTTGAACTTCCTACCACCATTTCTGATTCCAATTTTCTTTACAGCAACCAAGGCTAAAAAGTGACGAGGAGGGATCGTTAGAGACGTTCTTTATATACGTTTTATTTTTAACGAAAACTTAGGAAACATCATGTATGACTTGACTTTGACGTCCAAATAATGTATGGGGAAATATAAAAAGAAAAGTAAGACTGTATAATAACTATCCCGTGGCTGCTAAGGCTCGAACTCACGGGTCAAAAAGCATGTTTGGTACAGAAAGCAAAAGCCAATCTACAACACTTGACATCATTAACCCACCTAAAAATGAAGAAAAAGTAATGATACAAAAACATCCCGTGACCGTTAAGGTTCGAACTCACGGGTCACCGGACACTCAGAAAGCTATTCCGATACCGTTTGTTTTGTCAGCAGCCAAGACTCTTCATTATCTCCTTTAGCTTCTCAATCACAGCCGTTGGATCCGCCCGTGAATTCGCCAGATGCATCGGATGATACTCCAAACCTTTCCACTTAGCTATAAGCTCGAAATGCGGTCTCCTAAACTCTACGCTTATAATCTCAAATATCGTTGTGTTTGGTGTTGCAGACACAATGTGAGTCAGTCCCGCTCCGTGAGCTCCTATGATCACTGACGCGTCTTGGATGGCTTTGACTTGATCTTTCATCGACATGTGCGCAAACAACCCATTCACAAGGTTAATCCCGCATTTCGTCAGACCGGTGGAGCCAGACGCAAGCCAATGGTGTAAAGACTCGAACACTTCTTCCTCGTTGATGAGACGAGACTGGACTTTACCTCCGTGACGAGGGTGTGCTAAGTAATCTTCACGTCTGACAAAGAGAACGTTGTGAACAGGGGATGATGATGATGACGATAGCGGTTTTTCTGTTGGGCGGTGTCTGTTCACGGGAAAACCGAATGCTGATCTGATCATTTCGCCAAACTCTGAGAGCCTCGCGGTTTTTGTGTTGTCAGGGTTTAGCCAGAGATTGTGAGCTGATTCTCCGTTGCAATCAATCTCTCCAGACAAGCCTTTGAAAAGAGCGGTCTCGTATCCCAACGGTGAGAGAATGGCGTGACGAAAACAAACCGGTTTGGTGAAGTTTTTTGCGTATCTGATCCCTGAAAACAAAGCTGTCCATGTTTCTTCTAGCTGCGTCTGCAAAAATAACGATTCACAACATGAGTATGATGAAACTCCTACTAGATTCAAGAGGAGCGGTACCGTGCAGTGTCCATCAATGAAAACAACGTGTGGACGATTAGGCAAACCGGTGACTCTAGAGGAAACATAAGCGCTGTACCAATCTGTCACGGTATGGAACATATTGGCATACTCGAATCGAGTGACGAGCAGAGTTGGTTCCTCCACCCACTGAAGCCAAGCAAAACCAAACATTAATCAACAAGTTACATTACATATGTTTCAAGAATCTAAGAAAGATTACAATGTCAATGATTCATTGCTGCAGTATCTTGCATGAATTTGATCTTCCAAAACAGCAAATAAACTTTCTAATTATGTAAATCTTTCACCAAACAACAATCTACCTTAGATATGCATTGAATCTGGTATGCAATTATTAGCCGGAAATGCAGCAAATTGATTAAATCTCTATGTTTCTTGTTTATCATCTGTTTCTTCTGCATTATCTAATAAGAACAAACAACGAACCTCTTCACAAACGAAATCATCGATGCCAACGGCACGAATCGAACCGACCAAACCTCTCATTGTATGCCTACCAATGCCACCTTCTTGAATATACTCATTCAACATCTCATCATTCACCAACCGCCGCGAAACACCACCACCACCGCCTCCTCCTCCACCGATCCGGCGGTTTCTCTTGAATGAAACCATATCTTCCGCCACCTCAAACGCGCCTTCCATAAACTCCGGAAGCTCCTCCTCCTCTCCCCTCCCCATGACTTCCTCCAGCTTCTCACCACCTCTCGACATCACGATCCGATCCGGAACCATCCTCAGATTCCTCCCTTCGCATATCGAGCTCTGTAGCGTCTCGCTGTAGTGACATCGGAACCAGCTTCCTTCTCCTTTTGTAGGTTTGAGGAAGTCAACTCTCTTGGTGAATCCGTTCCCGAAGTAGCCTTCGCAGGAGCGAGCGGGGAGATTGTTCTGCGGCGGCGTCCAGGGGAGGTAGGAAGGTAAGATCGGCCAGGGCTTCTGGATCGAGGATTGGTTGTTGACGGAGACGTGGAATCGAGAAGGGAGATGGAGATGGTGTGGGGGATCGGGAGAGGAAGAAGAGTGGAAAGCGAAGTAGATGCAGAGGAAGAGAGAGTTGAGGAGTAGCATGTACAGGAATATCTTCAGGATCCGTGGATTTCGCTTACTCATCATCTCTCTCGTTCCCTTGATTTGCGCTTTGAGAATTGATGGAACTGAACTTTCTATTTTTAGATTTTCATCACTCGATCCTCAAGGATAAATCAGAATCTAGTGATAGGTTTAGTGGAAATCTTCATCGGATTTTTCGCCGGAAGTTCTTAAAGGTGACAAACGCGAAGAAGAAGAAGAAGAAGAAGTAAGTAGCAAAGGTGCCGATTTATTCAAGCAGAAAGTTCCATGGATTCTCTTTGACTTTCTCTTTGATTGTTTCACTGAACCAGACCGAAATTAACCGAACCGGAATAAATTAATTTCATATCGGAAATCAAGTCAAACCGGAAATAAACCAAACGTTTCGCGAAACGTTTCCTTTTCTTTTTGTCAAACGCCTTCTGTTACCTTTTTAACACACTTTCACCCAACCGCTGACTCAAAAAGCTGCAATCTCTCTGTTCGGTGGTAAGCCTCTTAATCTTAAATTACTACTTTCTAATCCTTAATTAGTTTTTGAAAACTTATTTTAAAGTGAAAATGTTTGTTTAAGTTCATGTAATGGTTGTGTACAACTATACATTTCGAAAGATAAAAAAAAGGTACTATTGAGAAATCAAATTGCTTTCCGTGTTTCATTTTTTTGTGCTTAATCTGTTTAAACTGTTTTGCCACTCTGTAATGAGATTGATCGAGTGACATAAACGTAGAGTTTCATATCTGATTCAAAGTATTATACCTATTTATAGATTTTTTTTTCTTTTGTTTTTTGTTTTTTGTTTTTTGTTTTTTTCCCTCCCGACATCGTCTGAATCAACCTCTTCGTGCATGTAGTTTTCTAGTTTAATTGACAAAAGAATTGATCGTAGTGAGTTTTTAAACTTTATTGATACGAATTAAAATGCATGTGTTTATCTGAGGAAAACGAAATTCTTCCTTTTTTTAATATATAAAGACGTTTCTCTAAACCCTGAACGAGGATTAATGGGTTTGATTTGTTTCTTTTTAATTCTGCAAATTATTTGTTAATAATCCATTTTTATTTTGTTAACTTCATTAATGACGGTATCACGAATAAAAACTGCCATGGGAAACACAAGGAGTTTCCTTTGCTTGCGCTTTAAGTTTGCAGATATTTAGCTATATATAAACTTGCATATATTATCTATATAAACTTTTCAGAACGTAACATTCTGATCTTTTGTTCTTGTAGGTAAATCAATCACACATCTCGTCGACAAGAAGAGGATCAACAAAGGAGAAAGAAAAACCTTAAAACCCCTGATTAAATGGATCACTTTAACAGAAGATTTCTCCTGTTTATATTCATTATACTTTTAGATTCTTCAATATTATCCCACAGCTGGGGATGGTTCTCTTCTTCTTCTGGACAAAACACAGACTCTTCCTTCTCACAACCCATCAAATCCAACCCCGAGTTCTCCATAGAAGTTTTCAATGACCATAAGGCGGTTCAAGTCCTTGAAAACGCTAAAAACCAGCTCGTAGGTCCAAGCAGTTGCTGGCAAACTGCATATGGTTACCTCTTGTCTGGATGCAAGAACATGGTTGCTACAGAAGAACAGAGGAAGAGATTCGCTTGGCATCTAAGCGATTGCTTCCAGAAAGAATCAGGAAGACCGAACTTTCCTACATGCAACGATAGATCAACGATGATGAGTTGCCTCAAGAAGCTAGATGATCATGAGCACAAGATATATCTCGAGTTCATGCTTGAGACCAACACCATCTGCCAACAACTACAGTACGTTTTTTAGTTTTGTCTTTTCAAATTTCAAACTTGTGTAATGGATTCTGAATTTAACTTTTGTGTGGTAGGAGTCATGCACTCAAGAATGAGATAGAGAGGCTTGTGAATGATTTGAAGAGAACTGCTCAGAGTACAGAAGAGAAACTTGATATCCTAGAGAGTAAATCTGATGAGCTTTTGCAGAGTACGAGCAAGATTCATGAATCTTTAGGGTCAGTAGATGTTGTAGTTAAGAACGTGGCTCACACGACAAACACAATAGGAACTCAAGTGAGTGGCTTGACTCAGCAAACCAAAGAGATCTATCAAGAACAAAAGGGCATTACAGAGTCACAGCTAGCGTTAAGGGAAGGTCAAGAGAAGATGGGAGAAGTGATGAAGATTGGAATGGAGATGTTTAATGATTCTGTCACTGACGTGAAAGAAGGTGTTGATAAGTTGAAGAACGACACAAAGCAAATAGGTGGGGAGATAAGTGTTCTTGGAGAGAAAATGACGAGTAAAATGACTGCTTTGGAGAATCAAACCAGTGCCATTGGTACTATCACAAACAATACGTTGGATAAACAGCAGAAGCTTTTAGATGGTCAATCAGTGGCTATCGAGAGTATTCAGTCTCTTAACCAGTTTCAGAGTGAGGCACTGCAAGAGAGTAGGAGTACACTGCAACGTTTCGTGGAGTTTAGCCAAGAGCAACAGGAGGATCTTGCGAAGCGGCAAGAACAGCTTCAACAGGTTCATGATCACTTGTTTGAGAATTCGAAATCAATGTTGGCTGCTCAGGAAGCGTTTGAGGCCAAACAGGCAAGCATGTTTGTGGCTTTGGATAAGCTTTTTGCTTTGCACAATGCGATGCTTCTTGAGTCTAGGGTGATCAAAGCTTTCTTCATCTACTTCTTGTCGATCTTTGTTATCTACATGTTTACAAGTACAAAACAAACTTACACCATAAGGCCAAGGCTTTACATTGGTAAGAGTATCATGATCCATCTCTTTATCGGTAGTGGGATACATTGGTTGTTTAAGAGATTTTTTTTTTTTTTCGCTGATGCAGGTTTGTGCGTTACCTTAGCATTAGAAGTGGCAAGTTTGCGTTACGTGAATGATGCAGAACAACGAGCATGGATTATAAACATTCTCAGGGCTATTTTCGCTGCTCTTGCTTCAGCTCAGCTTCTTCATGCTGCTTTTACATACAGGTAATGATCAAATGCTCAAACTTGCATAAGCTTTTTGAACAAACCAGAAACATAGAAGCTGATCTTTATACTCTTGTCTGAAACCGCAGGGATTATGAAGTACTAAACCACGATATTCTCTTAAGACTCGTTGACAAGGTTAACAGCATGCAAAGCAAGAGAGATCTTTCGTGGGATGAAGATAGTGAAAGCGAGGTTGATTGGAACTCTTGGATTGATAAAGATATAATTGATGATGGCGACAGTCTCAGAGATCCTGATTACAAGATTCCAGAACAGATCATGGACAGTTCGGTGTTCACCTCATCAAGATTGTACAATCTCCGTGCTCGATAAAGCCAGCAACCAGTCAAAACATTCATCAGATACTGTAATGTCTAGGGAAAGTTTCTAACATTATCCACACAATGGCGGATACTCAGCTACTGGATCAAAACTGTAGTTTGTATGCTATTTCATAATCTTTCTATTGCAAAACTTAGCCAGTAGAAGTTGTTATTACAGACCGAAAATTCTAGGCCTAAACTTGTATTCCTTCTAGATCCGAAACCACAACATGTAATATTAGTTTTGCGACTTCTACATTTTGCCTATAATGTTTTTTTCTAGTTGAGGATTGAATTGAGCATAAACAGACACTCATAGTGCAGTATATTCCACATATCTCATATGAATACTTACACAAACCCTAATTTTGCAGTAATCACAAGAAACTGAACAATCTAATTTCATCTGAATACATCAAAACTCTAGAAGAATGCAGATTACACTCATCAAATCAAAGTTGTAAAATTCTTCTCCATTTCTACAAAACAGAATCCGAAAGATTCACACCGATTGCTTCTCCCTTACCCAGAAATGAGAATGGAATGTTCATTCATCACGCGAGATAGTGAAATTGAAATCACAAATCCTACAGAACAGATCCTCAGAAGAAACTAGTGATCAGGCGTGCTTGAAGAGCTTCATGCTTAGCCAGTGAAAGTAGACGGCAACAGTTATAACCGGAAGAGTCAAGGGAAGCAAGAAGCAGTAGTAGTACCTTTCATTCTTCAGACCTTCTTGGTTTAATGGGTTTTGAGAGATCGGAAACAAAGTCGAAGCGATGGCTGCGAAGACGAATCCGAAGAAGGAAACAGAACCAATTATCACGAAGAAGTATCCCCAGAATAACTCTCCCGTCGTTGTCGTCGTTCCCGGAAGCTTCATCGGAAGATCTGAGAATCCGTCGTGTGATCAGTGAGTTCACTTTCTCTTCTTTTTTTCCCCGTTCACGAAAACGTGTAAGATTAATTTACACCTATTTGGGGGTATAGTCTGAATAAAGCCCGTTTTATTTTATTTGGGCTTTTGAATTTTGGATCCGTAATAAGTCCTCAACTATATCATGGGTGTTTTATACGCACTAAAATTTACGAGCCTTGTTCATTTATGTATTTAATTACTGTTTTACACAACATTATTATTAATCTACTAAAGTTCACCATAAAATCAAATCTGTAACCAAATCAGTATAATTAACACTAATTAATATTTTTATACAAATTTTAACAACATATACATTTACTAGAACATCTACTAGGTGTTATTCAATCATATAGTTTAAATTTAAGCACAATCTATTGTTAATCGAGTGATGATTTTAAATTATATTTTTAAAATTTAGTGTTATACAATGAATGATTTAAATTCAATTTTTTGACATCTAGTGCTATTTAACTTTAAAAAAAAATTATATTTTAAATTGATTTCAAACCATCTCTTATGTAACTTTATGAATAAATGAGTGAATTTAAAATTCAAAGTGTACTGCAGAGATTTTTGATTTTTTTCAACTTAAACCATTTCAAAATTTGGTAGATTAAAAATCATTAATAATTTATTAGAAATCAGTAATTGAATAATACCCCCAAAATTTAATTAAAATCCAGTAACCAAACCCCCTCCCATTGATGTAGATGTGTTAAGACAAAACCAAAAACTAACAAGAAATAGATGTCATGCATCTCTATTTCCAGTTTGCTTGGTGATTTGTGTAGTGACATTGGGCATAATCTTTGGCGCAAAAGCGTTAAGTGGTTTATGGTTTCTTAAGATTTAAATTGAGTATAACGTGAAAAGTACGAATATAAATTGAGTTGAGCGAGTCGACGAATAGTATTCTTGTATGTGTTGAGTACTTATGATTTTATAGTTAACACACACAAATGTTTTAGTAATCTTTTTGTTTTTGAACAAAATGTGTTGGTAATCTTCATACATCTCTATGTTTCCGCAACGATTAGTTGCCATATCATTACACAACTCATCAGTATGTTAAAAGCTAAACACACAAATGTTTTAGTAATCTTTTTGTTTTCTCATAATCTATGTTTTTGATGAAACAAGAAAACTATTTAAAAAAAAAAAAAATCAAGATAAATCAATCAAAAACCCCGATCTGACAAGTCCGGTTAAATCGTTGACCAACAAGGCTTCATTAGCAAATCTCTCGATCATGCCATTCCTTATAAGTGGAAGAAAAAACAGCCAACCACCAGTCACAACAACAAACCCCACCGTAAGCACCCGCGACAACACCGGACTCATCCTCCACAGCCGCCGCGCAAACTTCTTCTTAACCATCACCTCCGCCGCAGTACAAACTCCATGTAAAAAGAAGAACATAGTAACTTCCCCTGTAGGCAACTCACGTGTTAAATAGAACAACATAAGCTCGTGAACTGCACCTGAAACTACAAACGTGACCAAAAACCCTAGAAACAGAGCCACATCAGAGTTCAGCTTCCGCTCAGAGACTCGCCGTATTGGAGTGAAAACAGCTTGTCGGAGAATCTTGGGAACCATGAGGTTCCACCGGCGACTCCAGAAGTCTTGAAGAGACGTGGCTAAGTATGGTTCGTTGCAATGTGGCTCGAGGTCGCAACGAAGAGTGATGAAGACAGCAACTTTGACGACCATTAAAACGATCTCGATCTCTAAGTAGATATGCAGAGAGTGGAGACACCATAGCACAATCGGATTCGGAACGGTTTTGTAATATTGATAGTATACATATAACAAGCCATCAAAGATCACAACTTTAAAAGCGAAAACCCATTTGGGTAAATGATTCTTATATTTAGGGTTTTCTCTAGTATTATTGCTTGGGAAGCAAGTGAATAGAGTGAGACTAGGTGGGACTGGGAAAAGAGGACCTTGATTGAAGGCAAAGAGTATGAGCTTGAAGTTAGCGAGAAATGAGATGAAAAAGGAAATGATGCCAGAGAGATGAACAGAGGAAGAATAAGAAACAGAGCACAAACAGGGAGAACAGAGAGTAATCGAAAGACTCCAGGTTTTATCCTAGTTGATAAGTAGTAACAGTAAGATATGGAGACTATTGCTAAAACCCAAACCTTAACGAAGTTCTTGAGTTCTTCCTCCATCTCTCTAGATCTTTACCTTCTCTGATACTTTTTTTTTTTTGCAGTCACCAATGTGTTTTGACTTCAGTTGTATTAAAATAATAACTGGATGAATCAATATATAAAAAAGATGGGCCATGTGATGTTACAGCTACAAACTGATTTGTATTTCTTCTGGTTCCAACAACTTAAAATCATTATATAAAAAAGGAATGGACTCATTCATATTTTCATCTTATCTTGATAGATTAAAAATATTACAAAACATACACCCATATTTAAATACTAACAATGGTAGAATCTCATAAATACTACAAAACACACAATAGTTTTACAAAACATTACAGTGAATAATGCTACAACAACCAACCCCAATGAGAATGCTTAGAAAGATAACTAAGAATATGAACAAACTATAGAAATCACTGCAAAGAATCTCAAGAACCGTTAGGAGGAACAAGTTTCTGAGGACTAAGTCAATGTGATCAAAGAAGAAGAATAGCGGCGAGGGCTGTATAGAATGCAGACAGAAGAAGAGATAGAGTGACTCGGGTTTGTCCGTTAGGAGCTTTTTTATCGGTTGATAAGGGTCCAGGGCTAGTAGTTGGAGCTCTGGCTATGACCGGAGGTAGTGGTGGTTCAGTGACATCAGCATCTGTGAAAACCGGGTTAGGTTCTTCAGCTGGAGGTAAAGAAGTAGGACTCACGATTCCTAACAAGCCAGCTGGAAGAATAGGGATCATGTAAGGAGGCGTGTCTTTGCGGGCCACACACCGGTTCCCTGAGAAAAAGACATGAAACACAATCAAACATCATTAGAGTTTTGAGACATTCTTTTGGTTCTGAAATTACTTTTGTATCTTGCAGCTGTGAGAGGGAACTCAGTGATGGTTCCACTGACACCAGCACCAGTAACATGAGTGTTTATCTCAACGGTCGCATCAGCGAAGAAGTCCCAAGCCTGAGAAACAAACTCGTTCCGGAACGTTTCAACGTAAACCGGAAGCTTATGCTTCTGTAGCCTCTTCACTAGATTAGTCTGTCCGGTAATGAAGCTAGCGCTGACAGGGTAGAGCGATTCTCTTCTGACGACAACAGCGTCAGCGAACTTCTTAATTTCTTGGATAGCAGAGTCGAGGATGTCACGGATTGATTCTTTCACTTGGTACACTGTCTCGTACCGGCTCTGTTTCTTGAAGTCAACCAAGACTGAGCTGTTAGATGACTGAATCATAACCCTTTTGGTCGCGTTGCTGTAACCAGCTTCTTTGAGTGTGTCTAGAACTGCTTTCACGACGTCTATCCCTTGCTTCTCTCTCAGGTATGCTGCATGCTGAATTAAACCAAAACAAAAGTCGTTTGTAACCATTAAGAACATCTCTTTCATCCTAATGTTAGATTTTAAAGTAATGTTCTAAAAAATCAGGCTGCGTCAGTGCCGGATGTAGCATAAAATTTTTATGGGAACAAATCATGTATAAATATAAAATATAAGATCAATATGTAATTTCTAATAGGAAAGAATAGTTAAATTTTGGGTATATTACAAAGAATTTGAAGTTTTTATGGGGGCAAGTGCCACCTTCTTATTACACGTAGGTTTGCCACTGGGCTGCGTCTGCCTAGGCTGTGAAACGATTTTCTTAGAATCTGATTCATGTGACTCAATCATTTTAAACTATTCTAAATCGGTTTAAATCGAGCAGTAATGTTAGTGAAAATCCATTGTCTAATTTCACTTTTTTGTATATCTTATTTTTATAATTTATTCAAATGTTTTTATAATTAGACCAAAAAACTAAAATATCTAAAATTATCCTTCTAGTAGCTAGTTCTCTATAAAGCAACCTAGCTATTTCTTAAACATTGGTTTAAAGTGATACCTCAACGTTGATCAACACACCAACTAGTGAGCTGGAGTTATTTGCCAAGTTCAAGAACTGGGAGAGTGTAACAAGCTTCCCTGAACTTCTCTTCCTTGGATTCCTAAACATGTTAAAAAGCCTGCTAAAGGGGTTGGTAATAGCAGCTGCAAACAGATATGATGTAAGAAACAAAAATTAGAAGCTAAATCAAGAAGACAAGACTTAGTAATGTGGGAAACTTACGTGTTAAGGTCTGAATCTCAGACCATGCAAGATTAAAGCTGTATAATCCAGCAAGTGAGTCGAACTCAGGAACAGTCTCTGAGCGGTTTCTGAAAGGACTTTGGACAATGTTTGTGCTCTCTCCAAGATTGGTTGAGTTTAGGCAAAAAGGGATCCCGTCTGATGACATTTGAATAGAGCAATCGATGATCTCAGCACCGTCTCTAATAGCCTTTGAATATGCCAAGTCAGTGCAGCCAGGGTAATCCCCACTTGCACCATTTTTGGATATAACAAGAAAATCCACTGCATCATCATGAACCATATATATAGCAGATGAAACTTTTATAACCATTAGTTACTTTGACATAACATTAACAATGCCATACCTTGTGTTGAATCATTACTTCCAAGATGAGAGAAACAGTCTGAGGAATCAGAAGAGTTTAATGAAAAATGGTTTCACTTTGTAGATATGATATTAGAAGAAAACATTCACTTAATCACTTACCAACAGCTGATGATGCGGTTAATGGAAAATCAGATAGAAAACCATCCACAGAGAAGTCCCCATTGTCTATGAAGGATAAGTACTCAGCCAACGGATCATAACTGTAGTTGTACGCAATATCAAAATCATTTGCAAAACCTGATGCATATACTTCTAACCCTGCTTTATGAGCATCTTGAACAAATGATGTATGGGGAAGCAAGTACTGGTCTTCCACTGGCCATATGTAAGACTTGGGAACAAGAATCCCTGAAGCAAAGGTCTTGATGAAGGTTAGGTTTTTCATGAGCGATCCATAGGTTTGGTTAGTTGACACCTCAACGTCATCTTTGTCGAGAAACCGGAACACAAACTTTGGTCCGGTTTTACCAAACCGGTTACCGATGTTTCGGAAGAAAGACACCTCAGGGGAAGAGAGGTAGTTAATGATGACAGTTTTGGAAACTGTTAGCAGGAAGCTGCTCATGCTAAGGTTGTGTTGCGTGTAGAAGGCGTCGTGCTGAATGAAAAAAGAGCAGAGGCGTGTTAGAGTGATCTGAGATAATTTCATTATTACAACAACAGCAACAACATAGTTATTGTCATAAGAAATTACCTGAACATTCAACCAAAAACCCTCAGTTTTCAACAGCGTGGATACGTCTTGAACCGTTGAGATCACGTTTTGGTTGTTATCGTATGCATCTGACCGTGATAATACTCCTCGGGTCACTGCCACATTTAGAAAAGATTTGTAAACATCTGTAAGAAAAAGACCAAAGTAAGGTTGAGCTTACAGAAGACGGTGTTCATATCCTTGGAGGTGAAATCAATGGTGAACCAGTCCTGAGTAGAGACTCCATTAAGAAGGTAAGTGTTTTTCCGTTTAGGGTAAGCAAACTGGACATTGGAATCATTGTACATGGTTACATAAGGGAAACAGATGCCAACTCTATCCTTTGTGAGTTGCACATCACACCACAAGACAGCATCAGGAGCACTTGTCGACGCTACAAAATTGTAAGCATTGAGACTTGAATCTGGAAACAACCCGGAAAACCCACCTCGTGCAATGACAAGAGGAGCTTCTCCTAACCAAACAAAAAAAAAATCAAGAAAAAGGATTAAACTTTGAAACAAAAGTAGTCTCTTTGATCTGTGAAACAGAGTTAGAAAGTAAAGCACTTTCACTTCGTTTGGTTCTGTTTTCTTTTTCTCAACTTTAGTGTGGAAAGGTATTGAGAATTTGAAGGAGATGAAGAAGATAGAAGAGGTTACCAGTGAGTGTCTGCCATGGAGATTTAGTTCTTTGAGCAAGGAGTTGAGTAGGTAGAAGAAGCTGGACCAAGATGAAAACAGAGAGTATGAACTTGGAAGCTCGAAACTTAAACATTGATGGGTTATCTTGCATGTATGTGATCATCGGTTAAAAACTGAGTTATCCCGGCGGTGACTTCACCTACTTCGTTCTTCTCGGAGACAGATTCGCTGTGAGTGAGAAAAAGAACTTATATGGGGGTTTGTGGAATTCTTCTTGTAATTTATATCATCGTTGATTATTTAAATGGGAAAACAAAAGCTTTTCATGTTCTATACGCTTACCACTTAAAAGATAAAAGTTCACTCAATAAATATTTAATTAGTTGACAAAGCAAAAGAAAAATCTCTTCTTTTTCTTTCTACCAAGAATCTCTGTGTGTGAATATGACTCGAAAGCATCTCTAGAGTAACTTATTATTCTAAAATTTAATTTACTCCAAAGTCCATTAAAAGTTTACTAATCAAGTGGAACATCACTTTTTATTATTTTTACTCTAGTTACTATTTAATTGGTGAGAAATATACACATATTTTTACTCTACATTTTTAGAGTAATAACTTTTATGTCATTTTCTCATTCTACTTCTTGTCTTCCACCTTTTTATTTTCTTCTTTTTTTCACCTATGTCTTTTACTCTACTCTAGTGATACCTAATCAAACCCTATATGTATGTCTTCACATAATTTATTTAATGTTGGGAGTAACATTACTGGCTATTGCAATATAACTTTTTAGTAAGTTTTGATTTAAAACCAATATAATTTATTCAATAAAGAATTATTACTACATCCAATGTATAATTTTTGAATTTGTGATTGTTTTATCATAGAACATCTCTATTGAGGTTCTCAACCAAAATTTCTCAAATGTAAATATACAACATATTTATGTTTTATTATGGGTATTTGTGAAAGTTTTACCTTAAAAGTATATTTTTCTAATATTTTAAAATTTTCGTAAAAAATATCTTTATATATATTCGTACAATTTAAATTTGAAGAACCAAAATATAAAAGATTCTCATACTTTTTGAGTTTTGAGTTTTTAAACAAGCTTTACCGATTGTGAATGTTTTTATCTGTTTTTTGAAAAAGTTCCTGTGATTAGTTCTTTCTAAAATGTTATACAGGTTTGGTAATTGGTAGACATTTTTGTGCGTGTTTAGCGTAGTTATTGTGTTCTACATTTACTACCACCAACTTGTTAGTTATTACTACGACCTACCTGTTTCCAAAATCAGCTAAACTATAAGCATGCACTAGTATATAGCAATATGCATGAAATTGAAAATTTACTTGTACTTTCAACAGTTTTGGTGAATGTCCAAAACCATCTATTTTCTTATTCGTATCCGTTTAATGCAGGCTGAATACATGATCTCAAAACTAACTAAAACTCGTACATTTTAATTGTTCATCATGGCTCATTGGCTCATTGCACCATCATCCAAAGATGAGCAAAAGAAACAGTCACATTTCGCGTGCATGAACCCGTTCGCGGCTGTAGCAATCCAGGCCAAACACTTTTGTAATGAACATTGTTTTATTTTTCTTCTTCTTGCAATTGGTTGATTCAATTCTTTGTAATAGTTAATGACTTCTCTGAGTTTCTTAATAGAATGATTTAATTACTTATACTATTTCTAGGTTAATTGATTTATTATCTTCAGGTTAAGTGATGGTTGTTGAAATACCATTAATAATTCAAACAAAATGCAAACCTTACTTTAAACATGATTTATTTGAAACACAAATCTAAAAGTACGTAGATGTTAAATCAAATTTGATCTAACAATTACATTAAAAAGGACGACTGAAAATAAGTACAAACTTGGGCAATTTATTTGAATCACAACGCCAAAAGACATAATCATAACTTAGTAGACTTCTCAAGTCGAGGCAAACTCTGCCGCTATGTCCAGCTCAGTTCTTGAATCTGCGTGTTAGGGAAAGAACAAACATAATAAACATAAGACTTTCTCTCTTTACTCAACCAGTTTCCAATATTTTAAATAGCACTTTGAATTCTTACCATGACAAACAGGAGGGATTGCTCACGCCACAACTGGCCAGAACAGACTTGAGTTTTGAAGAGTCAATCCCGGACCCGGTGAGGTACAGGCAGAGACACTCAAGATCAGCGGCTTTAGCCACTGCGCAGCAGTCTGGTCCCGGAGCTGGCGGGCTGTTTCCAGTTACAGCTGGATAGCATTTCTGCAAGTCGTTTGTGTCGGTGTTACATATAGGATAGCTCTTTGCTTCTTTCATCATCATCGCCGCGGTTAAAACCATTATTGCAAGAGCTATGATGATGGTTGTGGTATTGTTCTTACCCATTTCTGTGTGTGTTTTTAATTCACTCTCTATATAAACTCTATTGTGAAACGCTTAAATCTAAGAGCTTCTTATATATATAATGCTACGTGAAAGTTGGTAAAACGTAAGTTACAAAAGTTGGTAAAACGTAGAGTCATGTCATTGTCTATTTAGTGAAGACTCAGTGCCGTATACGTCGAGAACACGTAAGCAAAATGGACAAATTAATGTTGGAGACTGTAGTTAGCATGCACAGGTCTCCCGATGGCTAGTGAAAGAACTTGCTCATGTACGTGACCCAATAAGTTTTGGTATTTGTATTTTGTTTATCCTTCACATTCATATTTATTTTAAAATCAGGAAAGAGAAGTCATCAGTTATTGTATAATAATTTTTTTAAAATTATTATTTTGATAAATCCTAATGAAAAGTGAAATTTTCATGGGGGAAGAGTTGAAACTAATACTGTCAACAAGTAGCAACTCCTTGCAAGATAATTGGTGATAACAAGTTCATCTAAGATAAAACTCAAAATATATCACCTAAAAGTTTCACACCAACAACAATGAGTTTTCACATGTCAACAAAAGACATGACATCAAAACATACCCAAAGTCAGGTCCTAGGTAGTATGGGGTTGTGGGACAGATACAGTACTATATATCAATGACAATCTCATTGACGTAAGCGTTGAGTTCAAACTCAAGAGAGAGATCATCATCATCATCTTTCGACAGCTTGCCAACCATGGAAATCCCAATTAGTAGTTCCTCTTCAGGACCGTTTGGTTGTTTTTCTTCCTCGCCATCATTAAAAGGCGGAGAAGGGTCAATTTGGACAATAATGTTATCATCCTCATACTTGCTAGTCAGATATATAACTCGTTCCCCTAGGGAATCAATGATTTTGAAAGGAAACCCTTTTGGCAACTGTTACATGAAAAATCAAAATTTGTAAAAAAAACGATTCAAACAGACCAAACACAGAAGAAGAGACAAGTTCAATCGAAACACTTTTACAACAAAAAGTAGTTTAACATGATACGCCGTCAGTTTCAATTTGATTGTCGTTAAGATTATGCACAAGAAAACATGATTTTGTATTTTTTTAAAAATAAAAACACAATTACCTATCTATACACTTAATTATATTTCAACCAATATTTCAACCATATTAGAAATTACCTTGTCTTTGTCATCGTCATGAGGGTCTTTGTTAACAACGGAGCATTCGATTTCAGATTCGAGGAGGCTAACCAAATGCTTGGCTGCGGTGATAGCACTTAGCGTTGAACCTCTCGAGAATGAAATAAGGGATGCGCGGCTGAACTGATGGCTACCACCAAGAGTCACTCTCTGGGCACCAGTTTGGAGTCTCGCCGGAGATCTAACCGGACGGAAGGGAAGAGCGGCCACTGTAGATGAAGCTCCACAAAATAACGACATTGCCGGAGGATTCTTCTAAGGTTTGTGCGAAGAAGTGTGGGTTACGCTAGACGAGATCGAAGGGTTTTTAACTCTCAGAGAGAAAGATAAAAGAGAGGTGTAAGTATTTTAATGGGCCAACTACTTAATGGGCCGCTTTAAACGTAGATTATCATAGTAGAATCTCTCTCAAGTAAGTTACCCATTCTCTATCTCTCACTTGTGCTCTGTTATCGATTAACCGAGAATTCTTAGGGTGAGTTTCTTAGCATAATTTAAGAATCAATTATTAACTTTAACAAATAAAAAATTGATAATCGATTCTTAAATAAGATATTTAAAACGGTTAATCATGTTCTTAGGATCGGTTTTGAATTTCCTGACCTTTTTAACCTGGAAAAAATCATCACATTGCTCACTATGTTATATATGATGGTTTGATTGTTTGATCTATACTCTGAAAGATCTCTCATTATTTGTAGGTCAATTGATTTGCTATCTTCAGGTTAAGTGATGGTTGTTCAAAACCATGAATAATTCAAACAAATTGGAAAACCTTACTTAAAACATGATTTATTTGAAACACAAAGCCAAAAGGACGTAGATGTTAAATCAAATTTGATTTAACATAACATTAAAAAGGACGACTAAATATAAGTGCAAACTTGACAATTTATTTGAATTACAACGCCAAAAGACATATTATAACTTATAGACTCTTCAGGTGGAGGCAAAGTCTGCGGCTGTGTCCAGCTCCTTTCTTGAATCTACGTCATGTTATAAAAGAACAAACATGAATAAACGTAACAAACATGAAATAAACGTAATACTTTAGTGGTACTTTGATTTTTACCATGACAAACAGGAGGGATTGCCAACGCCACAACTGGCCAGAACAGTCTTGACTTTTGAAGGGTCAATCCCGGATCCGGTGAGGTACGGGCAGAGACATTCAAGGTCAGCAGATTTAGCCACCGCGCAGCAGTCAGGTCCCGGCGGGCTGTTTCCCGTTACAGCTGGATAACATTTTTGCAAGTCGTTTGTGTCGGTGTTACATATTGGATAGCTCTTAGCCTCTTCCATCATCATAGTGGTGGCTAAAACCATTGCAAGAGCTATGATGATGCTATTGTTCTTACCCATTCTAATCTTTTTTATTTATTTAATCTCTATCTCAACTCTATCGTTAAACTCTTAAATCTAATGAGCTTCTTATAATGCTACAATTGAAAGTTGGTAAAACGTAGAGTCATGTCACTGTCTTTTTAGTGAAGACTCAGTGCCGTAGACTTCTAGAATTCATATGGAAATGGACAAATGTGAGAGACTATAGTTGCATGGACAAGTCTCCCGATGGTTAATGAAAGAACTTGTCCCCATGTACGTGACCAAATGGGTCTTGGTCTTTGTATTTTTGTTTTATCCTTTCCAAATCATACCGATTTAAAAACCAAAGAAAAAAGAAAAGTCAAAGATTATTGTATAAAGATCAAAATATTGTCTTGTCGTATGTAACAACAGGTCTCTGTCTTTGTGAACTATCAGCTTCCTAGCGATTCAAGTCACAACACCAGTCAGTAACAGAGATAGAGAAAGTTGCCTAACTTCAGTTTCCAGTGATTCATGAACAGTAAATAAATTGTGCGTTTGGTTCTCCTGAGAAAAAGCCGTGATTAGTGGATAGTCAAGAAAAGAAAAGTACTGCTTTACCATTTTCATTAATATATTGAACATGATTTTTCTATATACACAAGGTATATCGAAAATCATTACAAATTTATGATTTATTGGGATCAGAAAACTAAAAACATAACAAATTCAGATGCAGAACAAGATCCAGCCAACTCTCTGGACAGCACCATAGGCTCTCTTAAGCTCAAATTCTTCAAACTGCGCAAAGACAAACGTAAACCACTTTGTTTTCAAGATCCTATTAACTTAGTAACCACATGAAAACATACAATCAAATATAGAGAAATACCCTAAAATAATCCTAAAAAAAATATATGTTTATACCACGGCAATTACGAGGGATTGTTGTAACGCCACATTTGGCTACAAGAGCCGCGACTTTAGATGGATCAATTCCTAAAATTGGGAGATAAAACTTGTATCTGCAAAAGCATGCAAGATCAGCGGATTTGACTACTACACAGCACTCGTTGACTGGAGGCGGCGGGTTGTTTCCAGTGACAGCTGGACGACATTTCAGCATATTGTTTGTGTCGATTTTACAAACAGTAAGGCTTGTAACTTCTTTCACCATTATTGCAGCGATTAGAACCATTGCAAGAATTGCAAATTTCATAAGGATTCTGGTAACGTTCTTACCCATTTTCTCTCTTGGCCCTCTCCCTATAGACTTTACTTGTGAAATCTTTAAATCTTCTCTACCATGGGCTTGTTATAGAGCAAAGTTTCTAATGCTAACTGAAAGGTGGTAGTAATTAAGAGCGTAACGTAAGATATGCGTGGGTGATGTAATCATAAGAAGTCATTCGAGTTGAGATGTGTGAAGAAAACGGACAGATTCGTGAAGGCTTAGTTGCATTGCATGCCTAGTATCCGGGACAGTGAATGACACAGGATCGTGACCAGTAATCTTTTATTTTTCACTCTATATATAGAGTTTCCATTTATTTTATTTTGTTTATCACTCTATTTTTTCTTTAAAATAGAGTACTGTTGGAGTAAAACTAATTTATTATAAATGAAAAATCGAATGAATCATTAGAAATGGCTTTAATAAAAAAATAATTTTTCTTTATATTATGAATTCAGTAAAATTGATTTTAATGATTGTGTATTTATACTTCTATAATTTTGTGTTACTTATAAAGGCTGAATTATTTCCGGTTCGGTTTATATTGATTTTGTTTAGTTACTTACTATCATTAACTAAAGTTAGCTTATTAGTCATGAAAGGTTGGAACGTTATATATTCATATTTTTTTTTCTCTAGATACTATTTTATACTGGAAAATTTACGGTGGTAAGACTATCTCCAACTGTTCATTTGATTTTTCTTTTAAAATATAGTAACTTTATAAACGAGTTAAATTATACTCCAATGTTACTCTTTTGTAGAGTGATAACAAAAAATAATAAATTATTTTATTTATACTAAACTCAATTTTTCGCTTTATAATATAGTGAAGAAAGTAAGCAATTTATTAAAACAAACACGAAACAAACATACAGAAACAGGAAAAACGAACAACAAGATCATATGGTATCAACCATCAAGATCCTCCCTTACTGAATCACTTATATACACACAACACCATTTCAAAACGGTTATCATCAAATAGTGTTTTGAAGCGTTTAAGTAGACTCAATCCCATAAAAGAAGAGATCATCAAAACGGTCATTGGTCTGACCTTTCCCACCATGCATCACCAGCCCTTTCTTACCATCAATAGTTCCACTAGTGGAAGCCGACCACCCCCTGATATTCGGAGTCTCCTCGCCTTCACCTAACTTATCCAACCTCTCCCACTTCAATGTCTTTGTGTCCAGCGCAAAAGTCCCCCCGATCAACTGTCCCGGACCTTCGTGAGCTTGTGGATCCATCGCAATCTCACCTCCAAATATCACAATGTGTTTACCAACCACCGCACTAGCGAAAACACTCCTCCCGGAAGGCTTCTCGCCGAATGTCTCCACTTGTGTCCACTTGTTTTGAACAGGATCGTAGTAATGAACATCATCTACTTCACACCCGTTGAATCCATAAACCACCCAAACCTTCCCTTGCACCACTTCCATCCCGGTTCCTCCTCTTATGCTAAGCGATTCACCTGGAGTTGAACACTGCACCCACTTCTGATCAACGATGTTGTAAGCGTCTAGGGTCTTGAGCCGCTCTGTAGCACTCACTCCACCGAAAACATAAACGTTGTTTTCATCAGCTGACATAGAGTGAAAGCTACGAGGAGTGGGTCCTTCTTCGACAGGAGTTAGCAGTTTCCACTCGTTCTTGGTCGTGTCAAAAGAGTAGAAACCGTTGTATTTTCTTGAAGCGTCTCGGCCACCAAAGACATAGAGGGTTGATCCAATAGACACCATACGGACGCCTAAGCAAGAGAGGTGAGGAACGTCTCCCATTGCTGGAGAAATGGACCAAGTCTGGGTCTTGAGGTCAAAGACGTAAAGGTCTTTGTCGATGGGCTGATTTGGTATGAGCTCGCCACCAAATGAATAAATCTTGTTTCCTACCTGTGCTATGGCATGCGAGCATCTTGGCCCTGGAGCCTGTCCTTTTTGCTCCACCTTATAAATTAATAATATTTTTTTTTTAAAACACATTTTAAGAGAGTAACCTACTATATATGTTCTTTCCGTTTCACAAAAAAAAAACTATATTTAAAAAAATGTTCAAAAATACAATTTTAATATTTTCAATATATATTTATTAAATAATAATGATAAATTGTAAATTTCAAATATTTATTGGTTACAAATTGTGTAAGTTAGTTAATCACAAAAAAAAATATTTATAACAAAGGTTTAATATATTTTTAATATTTTTGAAAACTTCAAAACATTCATTTTTTGAAACATAAAGAATATATTTGTTACTATGATTTTACGATTCTGTAGTATTACCAATAAAATCCCTAGTTATATGTGTTGTGCCTGTGTTTAAATAGAATCCTTTGTACTACCTTGATCCACTTTCCTAGCAATTGAGGAGTGGATGGGAAAGTAACGTAGGCTCCAAGGGAGTGTAGAACATCGCTCGAACTCCCGTGAAACCCAACGATTTTCCCACCCTGGAGAACATACTTAACCCCTGGACTCGTCTCGATGTGCTTATTAGTTTTGCCTTTATAAGTTTCGAACTTAAGATCCACGATGGTTTCTTCGGTTTCTTTCTCACGGAAAGCTTCTACGTATATGATGTAGTCATCTGCATCAACCTCAAACTACGCAAAAACACTCACAATACGAAACCAATATTGAACAAAGACATTTTCAACATAATATATAGTATATATTGTTATTACCTCCTCAATACCTAGCAGTGTCCTTTTTCCATGTTCGTCGCCAACAACCACTTCAGACCCATCGACATACTCAAACTTGATGAAGGCTATACAATCTTGGCCTTTCCCTACATATACTTTTCTAACGTTTTCGTGAACACCATCATCCCATGCATCTCCTATCTTACCACCCTTTGCTTCCAGCTTTTGGGCCATCTCTTTTGCCTGCGATTGATAGCTTGCGAATATATATTATAACCTCTAGTTACGAAAATAACTAAATCCTAGACAAAATACAGTCATATAATATAAAAGAGATGGATCAGAGGGATGTTGAGAGCTGACCTTATAGAAGAAAGTATAGCTTTGTGCGGTGATCTATATTTTGAAATCGCATGGGGTATTTATCCCCCCATGTGAAGTTCACGTCGTATTTTGATATTATCACGTGATCCACGAGACAATGAATAAATCCATGTTAGTAGACGACGACCTATCGCAAGCAGTTGACATGAAAGATTTTGTTTTTTTCACTATTACACAAATGTTTGTTTAATGAAGATATATTATTATGGGGTTCTTAGGGTGAAGTTCTTAACGCAATATAAGAACCGTTTTTTAACTTTTTTTAGTAAAAACGATTCGTAAATTATACTAAGAGCCCATCTTAAAAATTCTGTAATAATCACAACCTCATCTACTAATTACTTTCTGTTTATATATGGAGCATTAGGTATGATCAGTCGTGGCAAATACCCCAAATGGAATATAGTAAAATTTCTAATTCAGTACTTAATATATGATTATTATAAAAATTTCCGGTTTTGAATTGAATGTAATTTTGATTTTTTCTACATATTATGATATAGTTTTGGGGTTGTAATTTTGGTAAAAACAATCTAAATTGATATTACCTCATATATGCTCTTTTAAGTTTTTATTCATGTCCTGATGAAATAAAATCATTATATGCCATAACTATATATTTTCTATAACACTTATCAAACCTTATGTAGTATTTGAGAAGTAGTTTCGTAATAAAAAAAACTAGCTACATTGCTTTTAAGAACATGTTTCAGTATATTATTATATACAAATTATTATTATATTTTTATTAGAATATTATTTTATATTTGGAAAGATTAGTCTGAATTGACTTATCAAGTGTGGGTGATGTAATCATTAGACCATCTCCAACCCCATTCTATAATTTACTCTATAATAGAGTGAGAAATAGAGTAGTGAAGAAACAAAAAAAATGATTACTCCATTTATAGAGTAATCACTTTTTTTTTGTTTTTTCACTATTCTATTTCCCACTCTATTATAGAATAAATTATAGAGTGGGGTTGGAGATGCTCATAGGAGTCTTTCGAGTTGAGATGTGAAGAAACGGACAAAGATTAGTTGCGTTGCATGCCTAGTTTCCGGGGCGGTGAATGACACAAGACTATTAACTTTGACCAGTAATCTTTTGTTTTGTTTCTCTTTACGTGTAATAAAAATGTAAGTTAAATTCATATTGACGATTTTGTATTTATAGATTTTTTTTGGTTAAAATTTTGTATTTATAGTTACTAACTTACTAATGATGTCAGTGTCCAATGTGAATTAAAAAAAAAACAAGGTTAGTAAGACAGTTATTGAAATTTTAGTTCTGATCGGATTTAAACCTTTCTGGAGTATCTGACTTCTCATTGCAACAATTTTATTTTTTCCGTACTCTTTTTAGGTTTTACTCAACTGTGTCAGGCTGTCAGCAGTGGTTACGGTAACAAGCACCCTTCGTATATTAGTTACTTTTTTTTTGTCAGCTTATAGTAACTAATATGGATTGGATTATTCTTTTCAAATATTGTTTTATATTGGAAGTTTACAGTGATAAAAGTTCACAATTTTTTAATGGTAGTAGGTAAATTAGGGTGACGAGTCTTTCTCAATAATAAAATGTGAACTTTATTTCAGCAATAACGCCACAGCAATGTATATCTCTTGAACATATATGGTTTTTTATTTTACATACATAATAAATGAACGATAATAGTAAACTCCTTTTTATTTTTCTTAAAGAAATTACATCATTTGAAGTGTTTTCCTACGTAGTTCCTTCTCAGTCTTTATTTTTTTAAAAAAATTATAGAACACAAATATTCTTTATCAAATTTGAGAAAAACAATAACTCTTTTTCATTCATATTATTATTTTTATTCTTTTCCTTTTCATTTATATTATTAGGTGATTATCATTTAAATGTTTACATTCACTCAATCCAATTCCAATAAAGCTCCTAACCACTAAATTTGGTGTAATTTCATCTTTAATAAAACTTTAAAATGATATTATCCCACCAAATTTAGTGTAATCACATCAAATATTAAAAAATATATCTTATTGTATTTCATTTTATAATATAACTAAAAATATCATTTGTTAATTCAAAATTTTAATTATAAACATATAAATTAGTATAAATAAAAACATTGAAAATATAGAATTATAATATCTTAACAAACAAACATAAAATCAAATTAGTAAAAGAATAATTAATCATGACAAATAATTAAAATTAAAATATTAATATATAATATTGTTTTTAGTGGAAACTTGATGCTAAAAACATCAAATTTGGTCTTATTGTCATGAATTAAAACCTTTAGTAGCTAGTCTACATTTAAAACCTTGTCATGATTTTTTAAAAAGGTTGTAAAGTTGTTAATAGTAAAAACCCAGTTGTCCTCATTTTGTTAATCTCAATCTTAAATTAAACTTTCGTATTTGAAAGACTATTCGATTTTTTTTTTTTTTTTTTGTATCCTTGTAGATGCATCTGGGTTTAAAAGAGAAAAAAAAAACTATAACAAATCAATTTATTCTTTATTGAAAACGTAAGACATATTAATCACAAACAAAGAGACAATACCCATCATTAGAGAACCCATTAATTAAAACCCACTTGAAACACGAAAATATATCAAAGCCCAGAAGAAGCCCACGGAACTCAAAAGTCAAAAACAGTAAATCAGTAGATAAATAAAGAAAAATATTTTTAATTCAATATCACACAGACTTCCGAATGCGTCTTTATTGTAGACCGTCGTGCATAGCACACATGGGTCTGCAAATCTGCAATATAGAAGACAACAAAAAAACGTCGGTGGAGAAGAGATCTTCTTTGTTTTTTTTCATCACAAATCTAATATCCCTACAAAAAATGTTCCTAACTAAACAAAACTTTTAGTTATTTACCATAACTTTTTTTTCTGGTCAAATTAGCATTTTGTTTTTGAAACTAATTGAGCAGAAACAAAATAAATAATTTATGGTTAAATGACATAATTTTTTTGGGGAGTCAAACTGGTAAATGGAGATTTAGTTAAGCAACGAAAAGAAGATAATTAATTAGTGGTCACATATGGAAACGACACCTAAACAAGTCGTTATAGCGTGAGGTCCACCGTTTTCTCCAAACGTCGTCATCACACAACAGCCCGTATATAAATAAAATAAATAAATAAATAAAAAATAAACCAAAAACCCTACTCACGATTCTGAAGAAGACGCATTCAATTCCCCTCCTTTGCAAAAAAACAACTCGTTTTCCCTCGTTTCTCTCTCTCCTCTTCCTCATCGCTTTGCTCTCATAGGAAGCAAATATACGATCCTCTCTCTCTCTCTCTCTCTCTCTAAAACTTCTTCATCGTCTTCACATTGGTATCGATCCTCGTGATTTCGTCGTCTTCTGCACGTTCACATTGCGATTTTAAGAAAAAAATAATACACACAGAAAACTTGGATTGTTCAATTAGACGCTGATCTCGATACATTGGGTTCGCTATCTAAACTCTTCCTAGATTTCTGGATTTTTTGCGAAATCGTGAGTCGTATCTATATCTGGAAAACTGTTGTAGATAAGCTATTTTGAGTACGAATCTTCGGAATCAGTTTTTATCTATTTCTCTTTTCGATTCATGAAGCTTACAGTGATCCTTGTTGCAGAGAGATTCGAACGAGAGAGAGATTAATGTCTGGCGTGGGAGTAATCGTATCGGATCCATGGCTACAAAGCCAGCTCACGCAAGTCGAACTTCGTTCTCTCAATTCCAAGGTTCATAGTCCTCTCTCACTCTTTTTCTCCTTAGATGCAATCTCGTTTTTCAATCTGTACGTTAAAACTTATGTATTCGTGTTTAGTTTGCTGCGTTAAAGAATCAGAGAGAGAAAGTTACGTTAGAGGATCTTCCGCCTGCGTTGGTGAAGGTGAAGTCACTCACCTCTGCATTCAAGGAGAAAGAAATCAGAGAAATCTTACCAGATTTGGCTTCTGATTATGCAACCTACGATGATCTTGATTTCGAATCGTTTCTCAGGGTTAGTTTTCATCTTTTTTGATGAATCTTGGTTTTGGATTTGATGGCTAATTTTAAGATAATGTTTTGCAGATATATTTAATCTTGCGAGATAAAGCTGCTGATAAATCTGGTGGTCTTAAGCACTCAGCTTCGTTTCTTAAAGCCAACTCAACGACTCTTCATACCATCAATCAGTCGGAGAAGGGCTCTTTTGTTCATCATATCAATAGATATCTTGGGGATGACCCGTTTTTGAGGCAGTTTCTTCCTTTAGACCCGGATTCAGATGGTTTGTATGAGCTTGTGAAAGATGGTGTGCTTCTATGGTAAATGTAGACATTTTTTGTTTGGGGTTGCATCTTAGATTTGGTTTCTGGGGGTTTGACTTGATTCTCTCTGTTTCCCTTTTTGGCACAGTAAGTTTATTAATATAGCAGTTCCTGGGACGATTGATGAACGAGCGATCAACACGAAAAGGGTACTTAACCCATGGGAGAGAAATGAGAATCACACGCTCTGTCTCAACTCTGCTAGAGCTGTTGGCTGCAGTGTGGTTAATATTGGGACACAGGACCTGGCTGAAGGACGAGTATGCTTTGCTTGCTTGATTTTTTAAATATATGATGTTTGGACTGTTATAGAAGATTGTAACCATTGCATGATTTTCTTGCAGCCTCATCTGGTGCTTGGATTGATCTCACAACTCATAAAGGTCCACACTTGTTTTTCTATATTCATCTTCCTTTGTATTTGTGCTTTGGTGATTTACTAACTAATGTTGGGAACTGCAGATTCAGCTCCTCGCTGATCTCAGTTTGAAGAAGATGCCTCAGCTTATTGAGTTGGTGGAGGACAACGACGTAATGATTAAGCATATCTCTTTGCGAATTTTTGACCAAAGTATATGTGTGTTGTAAATAAAAATACGAGTTTCATGTCTGTTGCAGGATATAGAAGAGTTTCTGAGATTACCCCCAGAGAAAGTCTTACTCAAATGGTTAAACTTCCATCTCAAGAAAGGTGGCTACAAGAAAACCGTTGGAAACTTTTCTTCGGATCTCAAGGTATTTGGCTTTCCAACTAGCAATTAGAGGAACTAGCATTCCTTTTTTATCCTTTGAAGAGCTTCATTCAATAGATTCATAGATTTGGCAAGTGTTTTTAAAACCTAGTTCTCTCCAACATCGGTTTGACTAGGAAAAAACAACCTCATCCATAAATATTTGGTACCTTCGTTATTCTTAATGGCCAATATTGTTTATTGAACATCCAGGATGCAAAAGCATATGCATTCCTTCTCAATGTTCTTGCACCCGAGCACTGTGATCCAGCTACTCTAAACGCCGAGGATGATCTTGAAAGGGCTAACATGGTCCTTGAACACGCAGAGAGAATGAACTGCAAGCGGTACTTGACTGCGGAAGAGATAGTTGAAGGGTCTTCGTATCTGAATCTCGCATTTGTGGCACAGATTTTTCACGAAAGGTCTGTAAAAAAATCACAGAGGATAATGGTTTTGGTCTTAACGCACTGGATCTTTACACTATCTTCCCTGTACCTGCTGCAGGAATGGCCTTAGCACTGATGGCAGGTTCTCCTTTGCGGAGATGATGACTGAGGATATACAGAGTTGCAGAGACGAAAGATGCTACCGGCTATGGATTAACAGCCTGGGGATTGATAGTTATGTCAACAACGTGTTTGAAGATGTCAGAAACGGGTAAGCTTTCTGTGAAGACAAGAGTGATGTTGTGGTTTGGAAATACTTGAAAAGCATTTTGGTCATGAAGTTCTATAGGGAAGGGAATGTTTCTTACGTATATTTGATGCAGATGGATTCTTCTTGAAGTTCTTGACAAGGTCTATCCAGGGTCAGTTAACTGGAAGCATGCTTCAAAACCACCAATTAAGATGCCGTTTAAGAAAGTAGAGAACTGCAATCAAGTTGTGAAGATTGGGAAAGAGATGAGATTCTCGCTCGTAAATGTAGATGGAAATGACATAGTTCAAGGGAATAAGAAGCTTATCCTCGGTAGTTACTCCTACTTTTTTCTTTTAGTTTCGAGAAGATGCCTTGTAGCCTTAGAAATTTTATAACAGTGTAGGTGTATATATATACACACACATGTCTCAGGCTTCTTATGGCAGTTGATGAGAACCCATATGCTCCAACTTCTCAAGAATCTTCGAACTCGGACGCGAGGCAAAGACATGTCTGACACAGAAATCATGAGCTGGGCAAACAGGAAAGTCAAAATCATGGGCAGGAAGTCACAGATTGAAAGCTTCAAGGTTCCATCTTTTTTACTTGAACCAAATCTTTAAAGATCCACTGAAGTAGCTTGTGTTGAATCAGATCTTTCTTGCTAATATTCAACAGGATAAGAGCCTATCGAGCGGATTGTTCTTCCTCGATCTTCTATGGGCGGTTGAGCCAAGAGTTGTTAACTGGAATCTTGTCACTAAGGGTGAAGCAGGTCCCATTACTCTCTTTAACTAAACTTACATCTCCACTCTGTCTCTTCTCTGTTTTAAATTGTTCTTTTTGGCTATTGAAACTGTTTACAGAGGACGAGAAGAGATTGAATGCTACATACATCGTCAGTGTAGCAAGGAAGCTTGGTTGCTCTGTTTTCTTGTTACCAGAAGATATCGTGGACGTAAGAAACATCTTCCAAACCTTATGAAACAGCATGCAAATCTGAGGTTTTCTTGTCTCTAATTTGTGGGGACTGTTTGTTGCAATGCAGGTAAATCAAAAGATGATGTTGATCTTAACTGCAAGTATAATGTATTGGAGTCTTCAACAAAAGTCATCATCATCTTCAGAGAGTTCGAGTTCTGATACTTCATCTACTCATAGCACAACTACGACGTGCACGAGCACTGATGCTTCACCAGCTCCATCTGTCACTGGAGAAGACGATGTCTCTTCCTTAAACGAAGAAGTGTCGAGTCTAACCATCGAAGAAGACAATGACGCAGACATCTTGTCTGATGTCACATCCGTCTCAGAGGAAGCAGCTATTGAATAGAACGACATGACTTAAATATCTTTGCCGGAACAGAGTTGCTTTGTCATTATTTTTTTCATCTTCTCTGTCTGTGTTAATAATAAAATTTATATTTATTACAATTACCATAAAAGTAAACATTTATAATAAAAAAGGAAAACGTTTTGTGAAGTATATTAAAATGACATTGTTTTTCAATTTCTTTCTTAGAAATATCGTTTTAAAGTATAAATGCGAAATAAATATGCGAGGTTTTATGATGGATTTACAATTAAGTTTTTTTTTTTGTTTTTAGAAACTATTGTTTTACAATGATTGATATAAAATCTTTTTATTTAAATTTAATGTTATTGGCTATTGTATTTAAAATATATTCATTTAAAACTAAAATATATTATTAGGCATCTACAGATTATATATAGTAGTTGAAGTCTTGTCTATTAATACATTTTCATAATTCCTTATTTCATTTATTTTGAAATAATTTGAAAGAATTTCAACCTATTTTCACGTGCACATTAAACAGTAAAAATCTAACATTTTTCCCTTGTAATTGTAAAATCCAACTGAAGGTTTTCACTACTTTTATTTTTGGAGAAAATGTTCAGTTCCAACCTTAACAATTCAGCTATGCTTTTTTCACATGAACTTTGTTACATTGCCTATTTCATCTCGCATTAAAATTTATTTTAAATAAACTAATATTTATCTTAAGTAAATTGAATCCAATTTCTAAATTTTTGTAGTTCTTAAACCATAGATGCATTTATTGTAAAAAAAATTTGATATGAATAAATTTAACATTTATTCAAAAAAACAAACAAAAAAAAACTGGTTAATGTCAACATAAATAATTTAGAAACAGATGGGGTTCCACAAGCAATGTAATTAATTAATGGGATATCATTAAGAAAAGACTCATAAACAAGTTCATTAAGAAAAGACCTAGAATACAGGTTGTTATAGCGTGAGATCCACGGTTTGCTCCAAACGTCATCATCATACAGCGCACGTATATAAATAAATAAATAAAACAAAACTCGCGTTTCCCACGAAGACGCGTTCAATTGCAAAATTGCTCTAAAAGAAACTACTCGTTCTCCTTCCTCTCTTTATAGCTTTGCTCTCTCACAAAGCTAATAACTATCCACTACCTTCTTCTTCCTCTAGATTTCTGGATTTTGAGTGATTTATTGGTGTAGTACTATTTTAAGTATGAATCTTCAAGCCAGCACAACCATCGTTCATACCATAAACCAGTCAGAGAAGGGCTTTTTTGTTCATCATATCAATAGATATCTTGGGGATGACCCCTTTTTGAAGCCCTTTTTTCCTTTAGAACCGGATACAGATGATTTGTATGAACTCGTGAAAGATGGTGCCCTTCTATGGTAAATGTAAAGAGATTTTTGTGTTTGGATGGCAGAGCTTCACATTAGTATATTTGGCTTGATGCTCTCTTTCTTTTTTTTTGGCGCAGTAAGTTTATAAATGTAGCAGTTCCTGGAACAATAGATGAACGAGCAATCAACATGAAAAGTGTACTTAACCCATGGGAGAGAAATGAGAATCACACGCTCTGTCTCAACTCTGCTAAAGCTGTTGGATGCAGTGTCGTTAATATTGGGACACAGGACCTGGCTGAAGGACGAGTATATGCTTTTCTTGCTTGCTTCCCTTTAATATTATTGATGTTTAGATGAATGTAGAAGATTGTGACCAGTGAATAAGTGTTTTCTTGTTTTTGCAGCCTCATCTGGTGCTTGGATTGATTTCACAACTCGTAAAGGTCCACCACTCCTATTTTTATTTTATTTTTTTATTAGTTTTTTGGAAGAAGTTAGAGCACCATTAAAGGAAATTCTTAGGGGGTGAGTCTCATGAATAGTGTAAGAATCAGTTTCAAAAATTGTTAATTAAAAATCGGTTCTTATGAGTTTCTTGCATTGTCCGCGGACCCCACGTGTTTTTTGGTCCGCGATTGTTTTTTTTTTTTTAAAACTATCAAAAAAGAAAAAAAATCAATTGGAGTTCTAGTGGTTAATCATGGTCTTACGGGCCGAAGCTCATAATCTGGTCAGGACAAGAGCTAGTTGTACTGGAACCTGACACATCTACCTTAGGGCACCTCTAAGCTAGAGCTGTTATTTTGCTGTTTACATCTTCATTTATGTTTGTGTTTAATTATTTACTAACTATGGGAACTTCAGATTCAACTCCTAGCCGGTCTCAGTTTGAAGAAGATGCCTTTGCTTATTGGTTTGGTCGAGGACGATGACGTAAAAATTCTCTTTGCGAAATTCTTACCAAATATATGCATGTTGTAAATAACAATAAAGAGTTTCCCTGTCTGTTGCAGGATATAGAAGAGTTTCTGAGATTACCGCCAGAGAAAGTCTTACTCAAATGGTTAAACTTCCATCTCAAGAAAGGTGGCTACAAAAAAACCGTTGGAAACTTTTCTTCGGATCTCAAGGTATTTGTGGCTTTCTAAGTAGCAACTAGAGGAACTACATTCCTTTTTTAATCCTTCAAAAGCTTCAGTCAATAGATTCATCAAGTGTTTTTAAAACCTAGTTCTCTCTAACATCCTGAAGCTACATTAGGATCGGATCTGAGATTTTGGGTTCTATAAACATTTCTTAAGAATTTTAGTAAATGAAAAATTTCATAATTTTGGGGGCATATAGTTATGCATACAACCTCTAAAAATTTTGGAAGTCAAGTCAAATCCAGCTCTAATCAGTCTAACAAGGAAAAACAATCTATTTAAATCCATTAATATTTAGTACTTTTCCTTAAGCTTAATGTCCTAGATTGTTTATTGAACATCCAGGATGCAAAAGCCTATGCATACCTTCTCAATGTTCTTGCACCTGAGCACTGCGATCCAGCTACTCTAAACGCTGAGGGTGATCTCGAAAGGGCTAGCATGGTCCTTAAACACATAGAGAGAATGAACTGCAAACGGTACTTGACTGCGGAAGAGATAGTTGAAGGGTCTTCGTATCTGAATCTCGCATTTGTAGCACAGATATTTCACGAAAGGTCGGTTTAAAGATCATAGAAAGATAGTAGTATTGTTTTCTAACGCACTTGATCTTTACTCTAGCTTCCTTGTACCTGCTGCAGGAATGGCCTTAGCACTAATGGCAAGTCCTCCTTTGCTGATAGGATGAATGAGGATATACATAGTTGCAGAGATGAAAGATGCTTTCGGCTATGGATTAACAGCCTCGGGATTGGTAGTTATGTCAATAACGTGTTTGAAGATGTTAGAAACGGGTAAGACAAGAGTGATGTTGTTGTGGTTTGGGAAATACTTGAAAAGCATTTTGGTCATGAAGTTTTTATAGGGAAGGAAACGTTTCTTTTTATGCAGATGGATTCTTCTTGAAGTTCTTGACAAGGTCTATCCTGGCTCAGTTAACTGTAGGCATGCTACAGAACCACCTATTAATATGCCGTTTCAAAAAATAGAGAATTGTAATCAAGTTGTGGAGATTGGGAAAAAGATGAGATTCTCGCTCGTTGGTGTAGCAGGAAGTAACATAGTTGAAGGGAATAAGATGCTTATCCAAGGTTAATTACTTGTCAATATTTTCTTTATTTTTCTTTCTAGAATAATGCTCTATAGCTTTAGAAATTTTATAACAGTGTAGGTGTATATATACACACACATGTCACAGGCTTCTTATGGCAGTTGATGAGAAGCCATATGCTCCAACTTCTCAAGAATCTTCGATCTCGGACGAGAGGAAAAGACATGACTGACACAGAAATTCTGAGCTGGGCAAACAAGAAAGTCAGAGTCATGGGACGTAAATCACAGATTGAAAGCTTCAAGGTTCTAACTTCTTTTTTTCACTTTCAACAATTTTTTTAAAAAAATCCACTGAAGTCACTTATGTTGGATCAAAACTCTCTTGCTGTACTTCAACAGGATAAGAGTGTATCAAGCGGATTATTCTTCCTCGATCTTCTATGGGCGGTTGAGCCAAGAGTTGTTAACTGGAATCTTGTCACCAAGGGTGAAGCAGGTCCAATTACTACTCTTTAACTAAACTTACCCCTTCACTCTCTATCCTCTCTTAGGCCATTATTATTGGTGTCCCTTAAAGGATTAAGGGAGCCCTTAAGGGGGGACGCACGGAGACCGAAGGAGAAAATTTAGGAAAAACCTTATCTAAGAGTTGTTCCTTAGTCTTTCCCGACCAAAAAAAAAAAAAAAAACTTAAAGGGACTTTTTCCAGGGACCACCAATAATGATGCCCTTAACCTTTCTTTTTGGCTATTGAAACTTTTTACAGACAACGAGAAGAAATTGAATGCTTTATACATTGTGAGTGTAGCAAGAAAACTTGGTTGCTCGCTTTTCTTGTTACCGGAAGATATTGTGGAGGTAGGAAATTTTAGAGTATCTCTAATATAAAATTCCATTTTTTCTTTAAAATAGATTAACTCCATAATAAATTTAATTTTTACTCTAGTTTTACTTTAATTTGGAATGAATAAATTAAAAACAATTGAATTGGTCCATTTTATGAATTACACCCATTTTTATTCTATTTTGAAGTACATAACCTAACTACTTAGAACATTTGCATTGGTAATGTTCTCACAAGTATTCTCATCATTAATCAAATTAAAAATAATAAAAAGTGAAAAAGAAAATATAATTGTGTTTTCAACGAAAAACTTTTGGAAATTTTTTTAGAATACCATATAACATTTGTCACCTTTTAATTGATTCGGTTTTTATTTTAAGTTTAGAATTAAAAATTATACTCAAGTAAATGATAATAATATTATTTTCTTTGTTTGAGAACACATATATCATGGATAATGATGTTCTTAGATCTGAGTGAAACTCGGCAGCTGCTTAGTCAATTTGATCATTTTCTATTTCAAATTATATATTGGAGTGAAAACTGGAGTGTAATTGTTTATACTTTTATCAAAGGGTATGTAACTAGTCTCTAAGGTTTTCTTATGTATCTAACTTGTGGGGGTTCGTTGTTGCAATGCAGGTGAATCAAAAGATGATATTGATCTTAACGGCAAGTATAATGTATTGGAGTCTTCAACAAAAGTCATTATCGTCAGAGAGTTTGAGTTGTGATGCTTCATCGATTCAAAGCACAACCACGCTGTGCACGAGCACTGATGCTTCACCAGCTTCATCTGTCACTGGAGAAGACCAAGTCTCTTCCTTAAACGATGAAGTCTTGATCGAAGAAGACAATAACGCAGACATCTTATCTGATGTCACATCCGTCTCAGAGGAAGCAGCTATTGAATAGAACGATACGACTGAATTATCTTTGCCGGAACAGTGTTGCTTTGTCATTATTTCACATCTTCTATGTGTCTGAGTGTTAATAATATTTTTTTATATTTGTTACCCATTAAAAGGAAAACATTAAAGTGTTATTATTTTCTATTTATTTTAAGGGAAATATGTAATTTTGGAAAATATGATTGCGCTGATATTAAAAAGAAATGTTTTGAGTTTGTGAGACAGATTATTGAAAGGTTAAATGCTTGTTGATATGCAATATTTTCCAAAGGAAAAAGGAGATATTTTAGAATATCTCATATGATGTCGAGTTTGTTGTTTCTTGTGTTGTTGTTGCTGACTGGTATAACTCTGTAGCTTTCTATGCTGTGCCTTGCTCGAGAATCGAACACCCATCATGTTGCACTTTCTAGTGCATCACAGACCGGACGAGCTACCTGAGCAAGGCGGTTAAATCTCCCCCCAGTTTCTTTATAACATCGATCATCTGCTTTATTTGTACCAAAAGCGCTTAGTATGTCTTTATTAACATCTACCATATGTTTTCTCTCAACATTTATTGTAAATGAGATCAATCATAAAACTATACAGCAATATGTTGGATTCCTAGATGTAATATGCACTATTAATACGCAAATTTTCAGTTTATACTCAAAATAAAGTCCTCCATAGAAAGGTGCGTCCTTCTCCCATGTAATCATACTCAAAAAAATTGCAGAGAGAAAAACTTAAGTAAATGCCTAATCATACTTCAAACAAGATGAATCAATTCTCCAAGAACCTTCAATGGAGGAAACGTACACAGAGTCTAAAGGAAGAAGAAAACTACCAAACTTACGAGACAATTTTGTTGATAATTCTAAAACGGAAGCTGGCTCTGTTTTTATATGTAACAAGTTGTTACTTTCTCACACGTGTCCATTGGTAGCATTCCATGTATCACACATCCAACCCGTAAGTTCGACACCTTAGTGTTTGCAAGAACGCAAAAAGAGATACTACTACTACTTATCACCAAGAACCAAAATATTGTGCGTGTTTTGGATTACTCTTTAATTGTTTGAATTTTTTTATTTTTTTTTAACACTTTTTTTAAAAAGGTGTAACAAAAGAACTTCCGGGAAGTCATACATCCTAATATTACTCTCGTCTAAACACACTTAATTGCGGAATTCTAATGGAATTAGTGTTCGTATGATTGCACCTTTGGCGCCATCTGTGAAAAAGGATTTTAAAAATTTAGATCATTTCTCGATTTATTTCTAAACACTAAAACAAGAAATCTAAACCCGACAAAAAAAACAAATTAAAAACTATGGAAACTAAATTCTAAATTCGAAAGTTTTTTTTTTAAACGAATTAGTCTTCTTAATTTAAAGAGAAAGAGGCCTGTTTGTAAAAGGTGTGTCTAATCAAATTTCCTTTTTGATTTATCGGATTATTTTAAGTATGTAAATAAAGCCAAAACCTATGTGACTGGAAAAGAGAAAGAAGATAGACTATGAGATATGGAGGAAGAACTCAAGAACTTCATGAAGGTTTGGGTTTCAGCAATAATCTCCATATATTATTGTTACTACCTATCAATAAGATTCAAAGCTGGAGTTTCTCGATTACTCTTCATTCTTCCCGTTTGTATTCAGTTTCTTTTCCTTCCTCTGTGTTTCTCTACTCTTCACTTCACTGGTTTCACTGCGTTTTCCCTCACATGGCTAGCCAATTTCAAACTCATCCTATTCTCCTTCGATAAAGGTCCTCTTTATCCAACTCCCCCTAACATCTCTCACTTCATCTGCTTCACTTGCTTCCCCATCAAGCTTCAACTAAACCCTAAACCTCAAATTCACTTACCCAAATGGGTTTTTGCTATTAGAGTTGCTATTTTTAGTTTGTTGTTAAAACTGTATGACTATAAACAGTATATGTCTTCAAACATGCTACTGGTTCTCTATTCTCTGCATGTATATTTGGAGTTTGAGATTCTTTTAGCTCCCTTGAAAATTCTACTTACTATGGCACTTGGGTGCGATCTCGAGACGCAGTTTGGGGTCGTCGGTGGAACCTCATGGTCCCCGGCATCCTCCGGCCGTCCGTCTACGTTCCGGTGCGACGCATCACCGAACGGAAAATGAAGTCTGATGAGGCTAAGTTCTTGGGAGTTCTTGCCTCGTTCCTTGTCTCTGGTGCAGTTCACGAGTTGATCTTCTTTTATTTTACCCGTGAATCGCCTACTGGAGAAGTTACTTTGTTCTTTGTATTACATGGAGTTTGCACTGCAGCGGAAGTAGTAGCGGCGAAGAGGACAAGGTTGGTGCGGCGGTGGAAGATGAGTGTGATGGTATCACGGCTGCTCACGGTGGGGTTTGTGGTTGTGACCGGTGGTTGGTTGTTTTTTCCTCCTCTTATAAGGAGTGGCATGATCGAGAGACTCTCTAACGAACTCTTTTTATCAACTGACTTTGTCAAGCAAAATGTTTTTAGTATTGTTTGGTGAATTTGCCAAAATCTTAGGATTGATGTTTTCTTTTGCTAAAATTATCAATTATGTTAGTTCTGCTGAATTTCAGAAGAAAACAAAAGAGAGATTATGTGATTGTTGGGTTTGGTAAAATGTCAAATCGTGGTGTCACCCACACGGTTATCAAATGATTAATAGATTTTTTTTTCCAAATTTTATTATAGATAAAAAAAATCCCACAAATTTTAAAACCAACTACATTTTTTTCTAATTTTTTTTCTCGAATTACATTCTAGGATTGTGAAAGGAGAAGTAGATAGGTGAAAAGAGGATTGTGTGATAAAAATATGTTGCATTTTTAGATGCTGCAGATATCATGAGTAAGACGTTGTTCCGATAGAATACCAACCATCTCTCAAGTCTTAACAATGTGGTCTTGCATGTGATCCTACATGAAAAGATAAGGAATTAAGCTCTGTCAAAAGAGTTTATATGAGAACTATATTAGTAAATTTTCTCATTCTCATTAATTAGGAAAATATACAAATGTGAGTTTATATACAAACTCAAATCTAATTAAGACATAAACCATATTTTAAACCAAAAAAAGAAAAACATATTTACGTTGCTTTATACCATACCAGTATTTCATGCCATGATGCCTATACTCTACACAAGACCAATGCACGTCGAAAAATATACACAAAGAGACCTCAATAAACTATGTAAGAGTAGTGTTGCAAAAAAAAAGCTATGTAAGAGTGATGAAGTTGTTCTCTTTCATGATTATGCACTGCAACATCATCAACTAAAGACAATTCAAATAAATTGAGATGATAAGCTTTTGGCACCGCATGAAAAGGGCTTTGTTATTTAAGTGTAATTTTTTTTGTAGACATTCATATTAAATACGCCATTTTATTTTTGAGAAAACAATCTTAAACTTTCAAAACCAAAAAAATCTTCAATTCGTGTTTAAGTCAAAAGAAAATTCTAACTTTCAAATATTAGTTATTTAAACTTTTTTATTTTATTGAATTGACTGTTTAAAAAATTTAAATAATCAACTAATAAAATTGATTAAAAATAAAATATATATTAACTCTCTAAACAATATTATTTTAATATTTTTTAAAAAAAATTATTTTTTGATAAAAACTTAAAAATAATTTTCTAAATGTCCTATTACAAATCAATATTAATATAAGATGTCACCAAACCTCTGTTTCAAGAGAATCAAACTATTGATGTGATCATGTTCAAACCATTAAAATCGAGATGTTTTTGGTACAACCACGGAGTCCAAACGATTTAACACTCATTTGATCTCTAAAACTATATCATAAACTATTAAATAAACTGTGGTCGATCCATAAATTATCGATTTGAGACTTAATTCAACAAATTTCTGTTTGTCATATATTAAAATATTTCTTTTTTTTCTTTAAGATTTTCTTTTCTCCGTCATCCTATTCCGAATAAAATTAAATTTATTAATGCATCATGTTTTAAGTTTTAACCATTACATTTAGACAGCAAGTGCACGGCTCTAGTGACTCGCACGGACCCAAATACGGATCTGCGTGTTCACACCAACCATCGTCTTAGTACTTCTCCAAGAGGAGCTTTCATTTCAATCTGTGTCAGACTCTCTTCTCGCCGTCACATAAATTGTCAGTGAGATCAAAGATGGGTTTCCTTGTAGCAACACTAATCTTCGTAGCCGTCGGGATAATTGCTTCTTTGTGCGTTATAATCTGCTGCAATAGAGGCCCCTCCACGAATCTGTATGCTTCCCTTCATCTCTTGATTTTCATTTGACTTAGTTGCATGTCCTTTTGGATGAGAGCACTCAATCTTTCTTATGAAGATGGAATTGCTGGAATCAAATATAAATGATTCATTGTACTGAGATGCTTGCTGTAATGATGATGAAATCAGCAACAAACAAACAAACAAACAGGAGTAGTGAAGAGAAAAGTAGTTTGCATCATATTTGATCTGTCTTTCATGTTTCTTTGCTTTGTAACGTTGGTTTCAGCGTCTTGTAAAAGTATATATAATCTTTTGTTTTGTCTGATAATCCATCAGGCTACATCTTACCTTGGTCATTACTGCCACAGTCTGCTGCTGGATGATGTAAGTTAACACTCTCTTTCTCTTGCTTTAACCATCACCAATCCTATTTGCTTACCTCCATTTTCGTTTGGGATATGAATGAACAGGGTAGTCAACTGTTCCAGTAGTTGGAAACCAACATATAGAACTGGAACTCATCTTTTTACATGTGCTAACACGTTCTGATTATCTAGTTTTATTTTATGTTGGTTGCCAAATTTTTCTTACTATGGTCTTTTCAATGTGGTTAGGTGGGCAATTGTGTATCTTGCGCAGATGAAACCTCTGATTGTCCCAATCCTAAACGAAGGAGAGTAGTGTACTCCTCTGGCTCTACTCATACCAAAAAAAAAAGAAGAACAAATGTAACTTCAAACTAGAGAAACTTATTATGTGTGGAGTTGCTAGCTTCTGTTTGATCCTTGTGTATGTATCTTCAATCGTTAAACAGCTTATCTCGTCTTTGTAATTCCTGTAATTAGTGTAAACGAATCAAAAACTTCTTATGCCTCATTAAATTTTCTTGTATTTAATTACTACTCATTCTATTCCCAAAACAGCTGAGATACTCAGGAAGAATATAAATATATAGTATTGTTGCTGAAACAATATAGTTTAAGAAACCTTTTCGTAGAGCTAACGTAGTAGTGCGAGTCTCTGTTACTTGTGTTAACTAACAGAGGAGAGGTACTGACTGAAACCCACACTTATAGAGAATGCTCATTGATTGATGATCCCTGAAAAAAAAATCCTGAGGAAACAGTATCTCATTGTTCTTTTTTTTTGAGATTATGGGACTACAATGTCAATGCTCGGGGTAGCTGTTTCTTCCGGCAGATGAGCTGATCAAGCTACTTTGATCTGAATATGTAAAGGCGGCCCTGACTGGAAGATGGATTCGTTAGCAAGTCAAGCGACTTCCCTTAAGGTGTTCCACAGCCGTCTGAGATTTCACCATTAAAATAAGTTCTCTTTTTCAACATAACGTTTGGACCTTTCAAGCTTGGTATGCACTAACTAAGTTCATATACAGCTCAATTTCAAGATACAATCACTAATTAATCATTAATTTCATTAAGCTAAGACATAATATCCTTCTCTAGCTAATTAATGAGAAGATAAGAAAATTGGTTTTCTTGTTTCTCTCCCTTAGAATAAGGTAAAAAGGTAGGTTTTAAAGTCAAGCTGATACCAACTATTCAAAACAACACTAACAACACACACACATGCACATTCTAAAACACCATTCTACTCTCAAGTGTCTTGTTTTTTTGTCTTCTCTCAGGTGGTTTCATAGAACCCTCTCTCCCTAAAACCAACTTTCACAAACACAGTGGAAAGAAAAACTACAGCTCTTTTCCTTTCTTGTCTTCACGGTGAAGCTGGAACATGATCTGCAGCTTCCTCTTTCGAAATAGCAACGTAGTTTGTAGGAGCAGCTGGCCTGTTTAAACTCTCCTTTCTCCCTCCTTCCTTTGCAACAGACCTGCTTCCGTTCTGGTTTGCATTCAAAGACAGACGCCTGTTTGGTGTTCCATTGGCTCCTCCGTTGTTAGCTCGTGCCCCCACCGGTTTCTTTGCGCTCATTGGTCTTGCAGGGCTTGGCCTGGTGCTAAATGCAGTGTCTTGCTCTACGTGTGGCTGTTCTTGAACCTTCTTTTGTTCCTGCTCATTAAAACAAACAATGAGATTATTGCATGACTGACATCTTAATCAATGTAGAAGTGATGAACTTTACCCTCAGCCTCCGTTTCTCCTCTTCTCGTTCTTGCCTAAGCATGCCATACTCATCTAACATAGCTAGCAGAGGAACGCCATCGTATGCAAAGGACATGCTGTGTTCCTCTTCCCAAGCTCTGGTCTTAGCAACCAATGTGTCAACCATGGCTTTTCCACAAACACGAAAGATCCGTTAAGACAAGCGAAAACTGCAAGTGTAACTTTAACTTCTTCTACACTTACCAGGAATCTTGCTAACCATAACACGTGCTTTCTCAGCTCTCTTGAGATTCAAATGGGCGCCTCTACTTGCACTGTACCTGTTCTGATCCTGTTCTCAAAAACCAAAACCATGCTCAAGAACCAACTCAAAGTTAATATAGTATTTGAAAAAGATATGCATTATTACCCTATTGTAGTCTTCTAGCCAGCTCTCTTCCTCACAAAGTGACATCCATTTCTCAACTCTGTCCAAAATATCCTTTCTACTAAACGCTTCTTCTTTAGCCTTAGCTATCTGACTATCCATGTCTGCTAATAACTCAGTAGGCTCAACGTTTCCAGAGTCAATCAGTGACATGATCCTCTCACGAGCAGATTCAGGATTTGTTTCCACGTGAGCACGAGTGTATATCTCCTCAAGCTCAGATTGTTTCTTGAAAGCAATCTCCTTCATTCGACTAGCTTTCAGCTGGTCAAGCCTATCCACTTCCACCACCGCCTTCAAGAAATTACATGAGGCTTTTAGCAAAAGAGTAACTATATAATGATCAATGAAAATTACATACCTGCTTGATCAGATCATGTGCAAGAGCACCTGGTGTAGTGACCTCATCGACTGAAGCTGAGATGTTACAAGTAACATGATCAAAAAGCTCCCTTTCCTCCTCAGGAGTATCCATCAGATTCCATAGATCAATTAGCTGAGTAGCCAGCTCTTGAAGCTGAAAACAGGACAAACAAAATCTCTGTCATCTTAGCATGTTTCAGCTCAGATAATGATGCAGAGAGATTTGTCTTTTTTTTTACCTTTTGAAGTCTTTGCTTCTTATCATCTTTAAGAGTCAAGACTGTTTTAGCCAACCTCGAAAGCGTCTCATTGCTAATGCTCTTGGCCTGGGCACTGGTTTCTTCATCTAAGCTCGAATGAACTTCTGTGACAGTGTTTAAGAAGTCCAAACCAAGAACAGCACATAGGTCATGGATACTACTCACAAACTCAAGCACCTTGTGCAGCCTATCAGTCTGCCAAAACAAAAGGCAAGTTAGTTATGTATCTGAGATGTCTCAACTAATGTTTATTTTCTTACCTTCTCTTTCTGGAGCTCTTGGAGTTGGTTATGGAAATCATCTAATTTCTTGAGGGACAAATCAGAGTCATCGACTATAGGAACCTCACTGCTCAAACCACCAGCAATCTCTCCACAAATCTTCTGGATTTGTGATTGCACATCAGAGAACTCTCTGACTCTCTCATCCTTCTGTTGCCACAGTTGTTCAAGAGCCGGTGCTATAGCAGCAAGCTGTTCTTTAATCGTTCCAGAAGACTTATCCGGCTGAAACAAACAAAACCACATGTATCACTCACAAAAGACATGTTCCACTTCTAAACTTGGGACAAGAAGAAAACTTACAATGCAATTAACAAAGCTTTTTTCTCCAAGAGATGTTGTGAGGCTGGAAAGTTCAGCATTAGCATCTGACAAGGTCTGAAGAAGCTCGGCTCTGGATTTGGCAGCCTGCTCAACTTTCTTCTTGTAAACATGAAGACACTCTTGCTCTATCTGAAGAAGCAGTTTGTCTCGTTCCTCATCGCTCTCACCAACTTCATCCCAAATTTCCTATTTACAATAACAATGTTTTCACATTATACACAAGGTTGAGTAAAATCCATGCAGCTTTAGATAGGGGAGATGATTTTGATGTTTACCTGCAACTTTTGAAGTAAGGTACCACAAGTAATTTCCCCAAGATGAGGACTTTCAGCATCAGTGACCACCATTGTTACGAAATCAAAAGGTTTTCTGTAGAAAAAGATCAAAACAAATACCAGTTGGAAACCATAACTAAACTAACTTCGCACAGTGGTTAATGAACAGTACTCAAACAACACTGACCAAACATTCAAATGAATCCTATGAATGGCAAACAAAAGACTTTTGCTCAAAACACTATTTTTTTTTAGATTGACCCAGAAAGCTTAAGAATATAAGAATCAGTAGATATATGTAATTAAAACACGAACTTTAAGAGAATCAAAACAGCATTGGTGATGAAACCAAAGCAATCAAAAACCAAAAGTAAGAAAACCTCAAATTGATCAAACCGAACAGTAAGAAAAAAAAGAGAGAGAAGGTTTAGTTTACCGAGATTAACACTTCCAACACACTTATTCTTCTTCTTCTTGTAGAATGTAGATCTGAAGCACTGTGACGACAATATAAACTCACTATTGAGAGTGAGAGAAAATGTTATTGAAGGGGAACAAATTTATCTACGGATGGGAGAGGTGGAAGAGACGGGGAGGTGGTGTGGGACCCATACTTTTGTAGTACGATGGAAACTCCAATTAACAAACAGACAAAGAAATATATTTCACCCCTTGTTTCCCTGCTTTATTACAGAACATGACACTGTTTGCAGACAGACAGATGTGTGTCTTCTACTCTTCCTTGACTTTGGTGCTTTGCTTGTTTGACCACATAAGCTACTTTGCTTATTTTGGTTATCTTTGGAATACTTTCTTGACAAAGACAAGCCTGCAAATTTCTTTACAATTAAATGGAATTATAAATGTAGTCTGATAAACTCATGACATTGTATCTTATCCCAAAAATACAAGTTTGTATAAAATGATGGGATTTGATCATAGTCAATGTTAGTTTTGGCAAATTAAATATAAAATCGACATATATACTTATACATATGCCAAATATTGATAAACACACAGATTATGAAATCAAAAAGTGAACAAAAACTACAAAATAAAAAGTTATTCCTAGAAATCATTTATTGCAACTGATGTATTAATTTTACAGACAATTGTCAAATATAAGTTTTATGTTGCGCTACAAAAACTTTTTAAAAAACGAAAGTTTTTAGCAATAATATATTGCAACTAATTATCTTACAAACAACCATCAAATATAGTAAAGGGTCTCTCATGACAAAATAATCATACTTCGAAAACAAAAATGCTCAGACAAACCAGAACATGCCAATCATGAATCATACATTACATGCTAATCAACGAGTAATGTATTGAATGTCAGCTCGTTATTTCAACCATTCTAGGCTTATAGCACCTTTGCTTCTTAATTATCTTTTCATACGTTTCTCTTCATACTCTTGTTTATGTTTCTTGAACTCTGTGATCGAGTTCACTTTGACAACGATCTTCACAATGAATTGTTGGAACTCCAACACTCAATTTCACCTAAAGATTGAACACTGCCTCCATTCCCATTCATACCAAAACTCAATCCCACACATATTCCAACAAATAGACGATAAAGTTTCAAGTTCTCTTAAAATATTTCTAATGTAAAACTTTATTTTTTTCAAAAATGGATTAACTCCATAGTGGAATTAGTTTTGTTCCAACACTATCTATTTTTTAAATTAGAAAACTGAGTAATTAAAAATGTGTTACTCCATTTATGGAATAAATCTATTTTTATTTTTCATTATGGAGTAAAAACAGAATAAAATTGAAATATTTTTTACTCTAAATCATGTTTTGGAATTAAAAAAAAATGGAGAAAGAGTTAGAAATGCTCTTACATTTGAATTTGATGCTTTGGTTTCGTTGACCCGAAGATCAACGGGAACCTGGATCTTCCTTAAATATATGTAATTTACATATATGTCCCTAATCAACTAACTGCAGCTACATAAAAAACGCTGCGTTTCTACAGACAGAAACAGAGAGTTTCAATAAAGTAAACTATATTCTTGTCCGAGCAGTGACAGTGACTGGGAGAAAGAGAATTTGCTTACGGAGATGGAAGGCGTAGGTTCGAGACTGAGCCGAGCATCATCGAGATACAGTGGCCCGTCCGCGACGGCGGTTTTCAACGGCCGTGTAAGGAAGTGGAAGAAGAAGTGGATACGTGTCTCAACTTCATCAGTCGGCGTTTTCCGAGCATCTAAACCCAGCGGTCGGAGCAATTCTCAACACCATCTGCTTCTCCATAAGTGGACCCCACTATCCTCAACGACGGTTACAGCGTCCGGTGAGACGGAGGAAGAGGAGCAGCCGCCTAAGCGAAGATTCAGATACGCTCCAGTAAGCTTTCCCAAATTGGCAAAAAAAAAAAAAAATCTATTTTAGGTTTTTTTTTCTTGTGTGGGGGAATTGAGTTTGGATGTGAATGGTGGATTCCTTTTGGTTTGTAGATTGCGATGCTTGAGCATAGAGAGAAAGTGGCTAGTAAGGATTCTGAAACTGAAGCTTTAGCGGAAGAGACTAATGAGTTTGACACTGAATCTCCATTGCACAAAGGAGGCGTTGAGCTGGACATGAACATGACAGACACAGACCAAACTAAGGTAATAATAAGCTTCAAAGTCAGCAAATTTTAACTAGTTTGGTTTGAACTCGCGAAGTTTCTTCGTACTTGTTTTTTTTTTTACTTCCTCTGCAGGAAGCAAAAACAACTCGTCACTGGAAACTGGGACTGTGTCTGAATTCTCAAGGGACTGAAGAATGAAGAGAATCCTAGTAAAAATCTCAGGGTTTGGTATGGTGCTCATGATGTCTCATAATAATGTGACTTATTCTAGGCTTTTATTGCACTTTTGATCCTTCTGGATCCGTAGGTTTTGTGTCTCTAGTTAGAGGAAGCTATTATAATGTATGACCAAAGAGCTTGTTTCCATCGGAATCATATCATATATCATCCTTTTGGGCTTGATGTCCCATTTATATAACTTCATGAAGAAAAAAAACTGCAAAACAAAAGTTACAGAACCAAACCAGGGCTTCCCTAGAAGTGCAGCAATGTCCAGATACTTGATGAGATCATGTTCATCCAATGAATATGTGAAGATGAGAGAGACAGAGAGAGATTTCAACTATTAGCTATATATAAAAAATTAACAAATCTTGGTAAGTTGTTAAAGTTTAAATCAAAGCTGAATCTCTTGTTGTTTGAGTTTCTCAAAGCTTTCTCGACTTCTTGATTCCTCGCTGCGCAAGTAACACCAACCTCAGCTGGTCTTATAACTCGATCAAACAACGCCTATCCAGACTGCAGATTGCGGAAACAAACCATTACGAAAAATTTACAAAATTATGTAAGAGAATCCATGAGGTTCTGTGGATTTGAAAAAGATAGCATATACTTAAAAGACTTATCAAAGCAAGAAAGAGAACAAATCCTTGATACATGAGCAAACTGTGCATTCCGGCTTTGAAGCATCTGGGGCTTGGAACACTGCGTTATGTTTGTTAGGATTAAACGAATCATTAAAAGGATCTTCTTTCATCATATTTTTGTAAATGTCTTTAACCGGTATCATTTGTCCATAACTATATATTAAACCATTACACTAAATAACGTCGGTAATAGATTGGATCACGTCTACGTGATCCAACGAATACACATACTCGAGAATCTGAGACTGAGAGTTAAACGCTCAGATTAACTTCTTTTTCCCCCTTAAACGTGATAAATTAAATGCTATGCTACTGGATTTCATGTATAAGTGTTGTAGAGCTTTAAGTTAAGAAAAAAAATACTGAACTATATTATACGACGAAACAAACCAAATATACAATAATGAAATGAATTCTACGCATACTAATAAATAAATCATATCTCGAATGACAAAACAATGTATTAAAGAATAACGAGAAAATGCAACTAAATTAATCAGCCGGATCCTCCATATGCATTTCAATGCCCTGTTGGAAATTCGCATTTCCCGTACCCTATAAACAGAGCAAAAAAATCTAATTAATTTAATTAAGAGCAGAAAAGTGAAAATCAATATACGTAAAACTGATTAGTAGTATTAATACTAATGATTAATTTTCGAGAGAGAATAGGATAGAATACATACTCGGAGGTTGCGAGACCACGTACGCTGCCCCACCAAAATCGCACGTGCCAACACCACGTGCGTTTTTCTGATAGTAACTGTTGAACGCGTAAGAAGCGTGCGCCTCTAACGACTCCGGATCGTAACACGTGGCACCCTTTTGAATCGGACGGCAATCAGCGCCTCCTTCGCCGCAAGCGTAGTCGAGTGCTTCCTGAAGCTTCTCCTTCGTCGTCTTCCCGTTCGCCACGCACCACGTCTGTCCCACGTGCGACGGCTTCTTCACCGGGACCTTCTCTTTGCTATCGCTAACTGGCGTTACCGTAGCGGAGGAGAACGGAACGTCGTACACTTTGTTCTCGTTCGGGTAAAACATCCCGTAGTTTCTCTCCGACGTGGGCCCCGTTTTCTGGTTCTCGTTAAACAGAGCGAAGAGATAGACGTTAAGTGGCTCCTTCGGTTTTAACGGCGTTCCGTTTCCCGTCAACACTCTTTTCACTAACCCGCCGTTATAAGCCGCAGCGTTAGCCGAACCGGCGCCGATCTCGTTCTCGTCTCCTGCAGAAGGCCATCCCGTCTCCGTCACCACGAGCTTGACGTCGTTGAATCCCACGGCGGACATAGCTGCGAAAACGGCGTCGATTTGCGCGTCGAAGAGACTGTTATACTTCAAACCGTTACCGGAATCTACATTCCCGGCGTTCTCCTTAAACAGAGCGTAATCCAACGGAATCTTATCGGCGTTAGCCGCGTACGCGAAGAACGGGTAAGCATTCACCATAAGATGCGACGACGTTTTGCGGAGAAGATCAAGCATCGGTTTAATAACCGGTTCGATTAAATCCGGTTTAAACGAACCGGCGGACGGTGGATACGAATTCGCCAACGCGCTCAACGCAATCGGCGACGAGATCTTAACCGATTCGTCGAGATTGAACTTCACCAAAGAGCTCTGAACGTTCTTCATAGCTGCTACGAGATACGCCGTCGTGTTCTTAGGATCGACGAACACTTCGTTCCCGACGGCAATCGCTTCGATATCAGTCGCCGGCATGTACTTCTTCACGTTTTCCTGAACCCAACGGTCGGTGTAGCTCTGATCCGCGGCGGCGGCGGTGAGATTCTCGTTGGGGAGCGAGACGACGACTTTGATGCCGGAGTTTGCAAGCGCGGTTAGAACGGTTTTGTCAGTGTCGAAAAGCTTCACGCGGTTGATTCCTTGGGATTTCAGAAGCTCAACCACCTTCTCCGGCGCCGGAAGGTTGTTAGCTATCCGGCCGTAGTTCACTCCGATCATCCCAGAATCTGTGAAGAAACAAAAACAAACGAAATGATAAGAATCCAACACGTGGCACATTTGTAAAGAGAGATGATGATGAAGATTAACCTGCATATGTTAATGGAATTGCTGCGAAGCATGAGAGTATTAGGACAGAGAGAACTAAGACAGCCATTGTTGCAGAGATTGAGAAATGTTTTGTGTTTCGGATGAGGCGAAGATGTTGTTTATATAGTGGATGTGAAGAGGGAGGTGGAGGGAGTGGGTAGGACCCACGTGAGATATTACTCGGTGACGTGTGAAAGTAAATTTTAATTTTATTTTTACTGCAAATTTGACCGTTTCAATCCTACTGATTGGAGCTGTACCAAATGTTGTCAGATGGTGGGGGTACGTGACAAAATTACCATTCAATTTTAGATTGTTTATTTAATATTACTGCAGCTTTGTATACTTTTGGAGGATTTTCTTAACGTTCTGTATGATTATAAAAATGAATTGTAGTTTTCTCTTTAATCACGTTAGATCACGTAATCTGACAAAGGAAAAAAAGTAATTATTTATCTTTATAAAATATTTCTGAATTTAATAATGCTATGAATGCAGCGTTAATGAAAACTCATGTCACACTTTGAGCCATACGTAACTCAGTCAACATGTTTTTTTTAAAGCATTTCAGTCAACATGTTCACTAATAAGGCAAATTTACCATACATTTATTCGATGTTAATAAGTAACCAATGGTATTAATAACTTGTTGGAAAACAGCTGATATATACAACCGTTAAAAGTTATAATTACAATTTTATATAGCCGACGAATCTGGTCGGAGTAGGAAAAAAATCGTGATCTGACGCATTAACTTATGAACCCTACCATGATAATTTGATAAATTTTCTCGTTTAATGATGGAGTATTACTATCTCAGTTTTTGTTTTACAAAGCAGGTGTTTTGACACTTTTACTAATAAAATAGATTACAACTTTTTTTCTTTAGAAAGATTACAACTTTTTTATACCCTTACAATTACACATCTATTATTTAAATTTATTTTGATGTTAATTACATACAAACTTATTTAACAACTGTTTAGTTTTAATAATTTTCTAAATTATCAATAATCCTTGTGGTAATTAATCATATTTACAAGTACGATATTAAAGTACTTATATATAAAATTAATATTTAATATACATAGATACTCAAAATTTATATTAAATTTATAAAATAGTTTTCTTTATGTATAAATTAAAAAGTGTCAAAATAACATTTTTATGATACGATAAGTAATATTTACTACATAATCAACTAATGATGTTAAAGAGCATTTTGTCTCGTCGTGAAATGAAGAATCTACTACAATGGAGCCATGTGCCATTGTCCTGTCTCCTAATTTGAACGTTATAGGTATCTCTCGTTTCCAACGTCTCTTTTTCCTGTATCAAGTCCTTTTCTTTGGAGAATTCCCAGACATTCCGCCCTTTTTGCCTCTGGATGTATTATATCAACAATTGGTTAGATCTAGTGCAGTGATCGAAGGACTGTATTAAGAAATTAAATGACATATAAATAATTAAAATCTGAATAGCAACATGCATAACAATCATAAAACAATTTAAGTGTGGTTTTAATAATAACAAAAACATATAAATACATAGTCGGTTTAATGGACAGGATAAACAGTGCATTCGCACAAAATCCATCTCAAACCCAATAAATTTTAATAACATAAAAGGTCCATATATTTATTTTATTTTCTTAACAAAGGCCCAGATTTTTATTTTTGATACTTTAATATTAAATTTTGATAATATTTTAATGACATAGTAATCTAAGTTTTTAAAAATTAAAAATTGAAAACAAAAATAATAAATTTAGTTACTTTGTTTTAAATTTTTAATATTATTTTTTAATTATAAGATCAAAATTAATTAGTTAAGAGGTGTAAGAAATGTTTTTGTTAATTGCCCTTCATAACCTTAAACCGGCCCTGGATATGTATAGAAAATTTTGTTATTATATATCATCTGCGTAGAGTGCGGTTTCTAAACATTTTAAACTACATTTTTGATGTACCTTTTCTGTAACTTGTGTATTAGATGTAGCAACTTGGGTTTAGAATTTTAAAAGTGTTTTAACTTGTATATTTGTAATACTTCTACCTTGTGTATAATTAGATTTTCTAATGAACGCGTTTAGATGAGTCATGTGTGGAAAAACGAACCTTGTAGGTTAGCTCAACAAACACCTCAAATAATTCTCAATAGTATAAGAATAAATCAAGATAAATGGTCCATCCTAATATTTGGTGCCCGTCCAAGGAGAAGAACAATATTTGTAGAGTTTAGTCCTCCTATACAAGTTGAACACTACTAAATGCTCTGTCCACCAAGACGAGTTGTAGATAGGAATGCTAGCGGCTTATCCTTGATGTTTACGGTAGCATAAAGTGCTATTATATAAATAAAATAACTGTAAATGTGTCTATCATAGTGTCGGGCCGCAAATAGTATTTGTCACGAAACATAGACTACTAAACCATTCAGACACTACGTCTTACATAAACTAATCAAAATCTAATGTGCAATGTGCAAGAACTTGTTGTTGGTACATACCAAACTTTTGTATGGGTGTATCATGTAGATAGTAATTATAATTACTGTCTTGAGTATCAATTGTTAGGCATTTTCTGAACTTGGTTATAGTTCTTAAGACAAGAACATACTGTGATGATTTGAAGCTTTTGTTCCTTCATTGGTGATACGTATGAAGTCATCTTTCAACTCATTCATTTACTTGTTTGATGGTCGTCGTCTCCTTGCTGAACAGACTCCATATGAGGTCAAATCTCTCTCTCTCTCCCTTGCATTTTCCTTTTTCTAATTGGATCATATTCTAAACACAGAATCTCTACTTTTACAGCTTGATATGAAAGATGGACCCTAATGGCTTGAATCTGTTCTGCTTTTAGGAACAGTTTAAGACGGTGTAATGTTATCATTGGATCCTATAATATTCATGGGCTTTATTGTTTAGAAAAGTGGTAGCTTGAACTAAAAGTTACGTTTGGTAGTTGGTCAAAACTTGTACCCCACGTTTGCTTGCGGCACAAGTTTCTCGTTTGTCTTTATAAAGAACTTCCTTGTCATTTTACAAGCTTTGACCGTTTCATATCTACCGTAATAAACTAATAGTAATAATGGCTGTATCGTCATCATCATCATCATCTGCGTCCTGGTCGGACTTACTCCCGGAGCTGATAGAAGCTGTATTCCACAGCCTAAACGATGCTAAAGACATCCTTAGCTGTGCCACCGTCTGTTCTTCATGGAGACATACTTCTTCCTCCGTGTACAAGCGCAAGTTCGTTCCTTTCCTCTTTGTTTCGCATCCGTCATCAGCTCAATACTCTGATGGATTCAGAATCACATCTCCGGAAAATATCATTTTCTCCGGTAATGATCAGATATGGATCTGCGGAAGCACAGGAGGGTTTCTGTTAACTGTCAATGTTTCTTTCCCATTTGAAGTAAACTTACAGAACCCGTTTACAAACACCGTTGTTTCTCTACCACCGTTGGCATCTTTCGAGGACATTCAGCGGTTGCTTCAGTTCCAAGTCATCTCTCAGCATTCTGGAGCCCTAACCCTAATAAAGAACTTTATAAAGAAAGCAGTCTCTTCGACAAGTTTACTAGACCCTGATTGGGTTGTGCTCATAATCCACGACACCGATGGAGGAAAACTAGCTTTCTGTAGACGCGGAGATAAGCAATGGACGGGTTTGGAGTCTGATCACGTTGATGACATTGTGTTTTGCAGTGGTGTCTTCTTTGCAATGGACAGAGTTGGAGTGATATATCAGTGTGAACTTAGCTCTAATGATCCAAAAGCTATTCCTTTATGCAGCGTCTCGCCGTTTAAGTATGACCCTTGCAAGAAATACTTTGCAGAGTCGGATTACAGCAAACTGTGGGTGGTTCTACAGAAGCTAGACATTAGTGATGAGTATGACTTCACAACGTATTTCGAGATCTATGAGTTTAATTCAGAGATGGAAGAATGGACTATGGTGAGAAGCTTGAGAGGAAAAGCTTTGTTCTTGAGCCCTCAAGGTAGATGTGTAGCGGTTTTAGCAGGTGAGATAGGATCTAGAGGGTTCATCAAAGATAACTCTGTTTACTTCATCAATGAAAGTCTAAGCGTATTTGAATGGGAGAGTAAGCAAATCAAGAAGGTTTACGAGTCAAGCTTTTGTAACTGTATGCATTGGGTCACACCTGCAGATGTTCTTCAATAGGTGAAAGACTAATGTATCTTAGGGTTCATAGTTTTGTAATTATATCTCTGTTCGAGTTTTGATCCGTAAGGGTTTGTTATGTAAGATTTTTTTTCCAGCATTATCTTCTTCTCAATATATATATATTTGCATTAATCAAAAACTAGTTTCATTGTTAGACTGTAAGAAAGTATTTTCTTCTCAATATATGTAGGAGTTTATATTCTCACATGTTAGATGAGCCTAGCTGTTGAATGACTGACAACAAGTGGCGATCGCAGAGCTTTGTGGTTGGATTCAGCTTCTTTGCGAGCTTTAATTTGTACATCTCCTCTGTTTCAACAACAACCATCGTTTTAACCTAAGCAGCAGAGTATCACCCAAGTCAATACCATGCTTGATAGAGGAATATGAAGTATGACGTACAAAAGAAAACATCATTCGTCTAATGGATGAAGTGTTAGACTGCTAAACAGTGCGGTGGCATCTGCGAAGTCCCATAGCCTCGAGTGTTCGCCTGTGAAGCTTCCTGGTTCCAGGAGGCCTCTCACTAAGGTTATGTACAAGCTCTGGCTCCATTCAATGGGTGGGCACGTGAGCTTTGAAAGCTCTAAAACCACTCATCCTTCTTTGTAAACCGGAACTCTGTAGCTAAGAAAAAGTAGAAATAGAATCAAGTATTAGAATCTTATTAGATGGATCACCTCAAAGAGATAAAAAGAGTTGCATAACGTGAGGTATAAAAGTGGTATTCAGAGACTTTGGAAGCGAGGGAGAGACCTGGAGGAAACAGAGGGGAGAGGTCCGGTGAAAGTGATCGTGGAGGAGTAATCAAGACGGCGAACAGAGCCCGGAAAATCTTTAAGCTTCGCGTTCGGCCAAGGGTTTTAGGCCATTAGCAGTACAAGTGAGTATCCAACTTCGGGATTTATAAAGTTTTAGCATTTTTATGAGTTTAATGAACCGATTTATTGATTTAAGTGTATTACCAGGTTATTATTATTTTTTAAACGTGTAATCTTTTATTAGCTGAAGATTCTAGTAAAATTATATTTCGAAAATGCTAAGCAACGAGAATCTGGAACTAAAATGAACCTATCTTTACAAACCTTAACTTTAATATTACAAATATTTTAGCTGATTATTTTGATAAATTTTATATAAATTTATAATTTATAATTATTATTTTTTTTTAAAAAAAAATATTATATATTTGAGTTTCAAATAGTATTTTTATATCCGGTAATTTTGGCTACCAGTAGTTTTGGCGACACATATATAATTCGGTTCAGATTTGATAAATATCTTTTAACTAAAAATCAGATAAAATCAGATAAAAATTCAAAATCCGCTATTAACCCGCGATCTGGTACCGGTTGATACAACAAAATCCAAAAAGAATATATTAATATTTTAAAAAAAATTGAATAAATTTTTCATATATTTTTCAATAATACATAAAATTTAAAAAACTTACGATTCTTTAGAATTTGATGAATTTTTTATTGTCATTCAAAAAAACGAAAAAATAATAGTAAAAACAAAATTTATTGATATAACAATATTTTATTTTTGTTATTAATAATCTATTATAAAATTATATTTTTATTTATTTTAGATTTTAAAGTTAATTTTATAACAATTTAAAAATATTCTTGAACACTCAAAATCTTTATACATTTACAGCAAACCTTTATATATTGATAAAATAGTTATAATGAACTGGTTAGTCTTTTTTCTGAACCAGATATTTACACATTTATTAAAAATTCTAATGAACCGATTTATATTTTTCTGGTTTAGTATATTGAATCAGTTAAAGTGTTAGTAAAGTCCAGCTCATTTAATGAGAGGGTATCAATCATTAATTGAATGAGAGTGGCATAGTGTCGCATCAAACATGAATAATATAATTTTTTTTGTCAAGATTATACATGACATTATTTGGAGCTAAATAACAACACACACATATATAATAAACTTAATAAAAACCGCAATGGAAAATTGGAAATGGAAACGAGGATGTTCCATTTTATTCGTAGACATTAAAAGTAGAAAAAAATGATGTTTTTAATAATACCCCATGTGAAACTTTGGCGGCACGACGTGAATGAATGATTGAATCATCACGCGTAGTTACACAGACCGTAGGCGCACCACCCGCCTTGTTTGCAACTATGGTTACACTCACCGCAATGGGTTTTATTGAAACTCAAGTTAGTGCACCGACCGCCACAACATGTTTCCCCGAACCTGCATCTTTTATTACAAGCACCGCAGTTTCTATTGTCGGTTGATAAATTCATACACTTGTTGTTGCAACACGCCATTCTAGAGCTACCTCCGGTGCTACTGCAGATCTTTGGCTCGCAAAAGTCAGGTGCCTTAGGGCTACGGGGCTTAGGTCGTCTTAGACCCTCAACGTCTCTTTCGGCCAAGAACCGACTCCGTCTGATCTTAGTTGCTCCTTGGGGTGTAAGGTCCCTTGAAGGGTCTTCGAGAGAAACTGTTTCGGTGGTGGTGTTGGTTTTGGTAGTTGTTGTGGTGATGATGGCAGTTGTGATTGCGAATGTTAATGCAATTGTCACGAGTAGCTTCATGAATTGTGCCATTTTTCTCTTGAGGTATGCTTGTTGGTAGCTTAATTTGAGCTCGAGTGATAGAGAGATAGATTTTTCTTGTAAACGTGAATATAAAGAGAGAGAAGAGATTTGGAGGAAGAAAAATGAATGTGTTGTGAGAAATTGAACAGAGCCTTGTTTTATAGGTTTGATCGATGTGGTGAAAAACGTAAAGAAATAAAGGTTTCAGTTGATTGATTTTTTTGGAAGAAGGATTCCTTATTTTATATTTTGAGTTTGCTTACTATATTATACGCATGTACATGCACATAATTATTTAATTTCGTTACGTTGAGGTGTTGACGCATGAAAATTTGGATCGATTATTTCTTTTTCCGGTAGGGGAGTTTCATTAATTTACTTTCATTATAGTTGATTAATATACTTTGCACACGTATTAGATCATAATATTGTAATCAACTGAAATGAAAGTAATATACAAAACTTCTCTTCCAAAAAAAATTGATGATTGATATCTTTCTGTTACATTAACTATTTAGCACGCGGAAACTAATTTCTTTACGTTAATAATGTAATATCAGATCATGAAAAACATTTGTGATGTAGCTTATGATACTGAAACTAGTGAAAACAATTTGTGATCGATGTAGGTAGGCTGTTCAAACTATCAATCTATTTTATGCGCATGTATTAGGTGGATAATATAGTAATCAGCTGAAATGAAAATATCATAATAGTAGTCCAATTAGACAAAAGAACGATCAAATTTCTGTTGCATTAATAATTTAATATCTAATGATTGATAGTTTTTGTTTTTTTTGAAGAAATGATTGATAGTTTGATATACACTAATTAATAATTATTAGTTGTAGTACATGTTTTAAAATATCTGATTTTCAAACTCGTGAACAATGTGTGATATAGGTAGGCTGTTCAAAAAGAGATTTCATATTGCTACTTGTCTTAGTTGGGCGATGTCTACAAGAGAGAGCAAAAACGTTCTAGCTTGTGATTTCAGCTGGAATTTTGATATGTTTGCCTTTTCGAGATTGGACATGTTTTACCCTTGCTATTGAAGTCTCGGTAGCCACTCTGTTGAGTAACGTATACTTGTGTGAAGGGTATAGAATCCAAATTGGAGAATGTTTTTTTTTTTTTATTAAAGCTTTCAATCAAAACATAAACTATTACATGATAAAGATGATAGGTCTTAATAAGATCATTTCCAACTCCATTCTCAAATGGATTGAAGATGCTCTGAGCCATATAAATAGGTTGCGGGAATAATTGGAGAACATGTATTAATTACTTTTCCTATGGTTGTGCATCATTTTTGTATATTCCTATTGAGTAATTCCAGTGGAACCCTTTTCTGCATGCGTTTGCGAGTTGGATTATGTATTCCAGGTAAAATGTGGATTCTGAGCTACTCTTCCATATCCCATTATCTTAATCATCATATCAGAGAGAGTTATATGGACACTTTGTTGGTATAAGTTTCTGTACCCCATCGTTGTTGATACATGATACTAAGCACATTGACTTTTAATTTCTTACTCTTACTCGGTCTTTTCAACTAGTCCATGTTAGTTATTTGCCTGAGAATCTAATTGATGTTTCTTGTTTCTTCTGATTATCACAGCAATTAAATTACTGCATGAAGTTAAGTTATTGAAAATAAAATAACATGAAAACAAACAAACGTTTAGGGAGTTAAGTTAATGTTCAAATACCAGGGGAAGGCTCACTAAGTCCTTTGATATGGAATCCCCTAGAATGCCTTTTTGGGTCAAACCAGGAGAGCTTCTCTGCTTTTAAATTTAGACCTTTGGACTCTGTTTAATTTACTTTTTCTGAAATTGAGGTCGCATCTTCAATCATCTGTCACTAAGAGATTGTGCCAAAAACTCACGGCTCGCTACTATGGTCCTTTTGTGGTGTTCAGTAAGATTAAGAATGTGGCATATCGATTATATATAGTTACCTCTGGACTCTTGTATTCACCCGGTTTTACATGTCTCCCAATTGAAACCGGTGTTGTCTTGAGATGATGAGTTTATGTTATGCTAAGTAGGGCCATTTGGAGGTAGATGGTACATTGGGTTGGGATTAGCTGCTCATGAGGATAATTAATTGGGTTTGTATGAGTGAATTGCTGCAACAATTTCAAAATGATGAGCTTGATAAGCATCTTGGTTCATGTGAGGATGAGCATCACTGACACAGTTCGAGTAGACAAGCACGTGGACTCTTCAGATGATGAGCATGGTTATCGACATAAAAGCCTAGCTAGTAAACGTATAAAGAAAGATGAGAAAACACTAGAAGAGGAGAGTTTTCTAAAGTCAGATAGTAAAACTGCTCCTGAAGAGAACATACCATGCTCACAAAACGAACTAAGTCAAGTTTCAGATCAAATCAGTGCCATGTTAGCTGATACCTTGTATTAAGTTTTTTTAAAAAAGAAAAATCATTGGCTACTGTCTTTGGTATCTACTACACTAGTACCGGGTTGACAATGGTTGATGAGCATCTAGAAGCATAACACAAGATGCCAACCATCTAGAAGCATAACACAAGATGCCTTTGTGTAAAGGACAGTGCCCTGAGATGCTTGGAAGTAGGGATGAAGTTAAGAGTTAGTTTCACACTTTTGTTGACGTAAGAAAGGAACTCTACCAAGAGACGCTTTTATTATTTATTTATGTGTCATTATCATAGTTGCATTACTTGAAGCTTACCCTTATTGAATGGACCTTTACTTAGCCCCTCTTCTCGATTGAAAAGGCACACCACTTCGAATCTTTTCTTCTTTTTTTTGTAAAACTCTTTTTATAATTTTATCTTCTTGAATTTCATTGGTTGGTGCTTTGTTGGATTGGATCCTTTTTTCAATTGTAGGCTATCTTTTTTGTATTTATTTACATGAAATATCAATGTCCACCCTTTGCATAGAGTTCTCAACATCTCATGAATGCTAAAGAATCTTTGGGTTAAGAGTTTACCTTCAAATTGATCAAAAGGAAAAATAAATCTAAACTATCTCAGGTGGGGATTTTTTTTTTTTTTTTGGTGATAAGCAAATTTGGATATAAAAGAAAAGAAATAGTATAAGAAAGCATTAACAAGTATTTTCCAACAAAATGTTTTAACAAAAAAAAAAAAGTATTTACCAACAAAATGGAAGAAACAAAATGTTTTTTTTTTTTTTTTTGGAAGAAACAAAATGTTGAAACTGGTTTGTTGTTTGTATTTGATAAATGCAATAATCGTTTGTTTTTGATAATCAAATTCTTACCATCCTTTTTTAAGTTGATGTTGATGTAGTATTACTACTACGAAACACCTACTTTTACGTTTCCAAGAAAATTGCAACGGAAAAAACATGCACCAAACAAACAATAGAAGTGGAATATGTAAGACTGAGCATAAAACAAAAGAACGTCTCTTGAAGAAACCTTGCTAATCACGCTATTAAAAAAAACATAGAGTGATTTTACTTCTCACATGCTTTTTGTAAAGATCCCAATCACATGTATGAAGCCGCGTTTGTTTTAGCCGTCCATTCCCCTAAAGCCAAAAAAACAAAGTTTGCAATTATTAACAAGATCTCTAGCTAAATTCAAAATTATTTAATTTCAATCTAGATGTTTAAATTAGAAAAAAAAAAGGAAACAAACGATATGAATCCAACTGTATTCTCTAAGCAAAGTAGAGATGCGAATAAATTTTCCCAACACCTTCTTCTTTCTTTTTAAAATATTTTTCCTTATAGAATCTTTTTTACATAACCGCAGCTTGCATTCCAATTAAAGACATTTCACATGATACAGCTGCATATTCGCATTTCAGAGCTTTCACACCGTTATTACCGCCATTTAAACTTTACAGCAGCAATTAAACCATAGGAGTATTTTATAAGTGGATTACATCGGAACGGTTGAGGCAGCTAAGCAAGAATAACTGTAGTGATTAATTCAGAACAAAATTCTGAGTTTTAAAAATTATAAAAATAAATTAAACCAATAAAACTTGCAAAATGAATGAGAACTGATTTTGTAACTACCAATTTTACAATGGAATAATAATATATACTATGTTTCATGATATATGTAGTTTTAGCTAAAAGTACAAAAATTAAGAAAATTATTATTTAATATATAGATTAAATATAATTGAATAAATTACAAACAAGTCTATATAATTTGATTGATAATGTTATATCCAATAAATGTAAAAATTATTTGGAAATGTAAAATCTACTTGTATTTTAAAACAAAAAAAAATACTAAAACTATTTACAATATGAAATAGAGGGGTAGTTTTAAAAAAATTATACTTTATCGTACAAGTTCTTAAAAAAATTGCGGGACATATTTACCCTAAATGTCTTTCTTTCGCTGACTTTGAAATTTCTAAAATAAGTATTATAACAAAAGCTGATGAAAAAAAATATTGATGTAAATTCTTGTGTGCAAATGTGCGATATATAAATTTTAAAACAAAAATCACAATAAGACTTAGAATATTTAGTTTACCATATATCTAAACTTTATTTTCGATGTGTGCCTAACTTAAAAACCTTTTTTCAAAAAAAAAAGCCTAACTTAAAAACCTTTTATTTTCCCACGCTAATCCCGCAATTAGCTTGCGCTTCCGCCACGTGACCACATCTTTTAACTTCTTGTTGTCTTAAATAATCGTTGCGCTCTTGTTCTCGCCTTATTGGTCGATCAAAGTTACGGCGCCGTCCACCCTGGCGTCATGTCGTCAAAGCTGTCATCATCCAATCCTTTTCCGCCACGTTTATTTTCCAGTTGCCTCTGCACACAAAATGTTTGTTAAATACAAGGGCCACAACGTATGTATGTATAATATACGTTTTTTTAGAAAATATGTATAATATACGTTGATAATAAGAAATATGTATAGTCTTTTTGAAATGTTAAAAATACGGGATTATGGAAAGAGATTATCTATATTTCATGAATCTGCCGTTAATAGGATTATAAAGAATATTGTTTTTTGACTAATTCAATGAGTATTGTTTGAATTTACAAAAATATTACTTCCTAAAAATACAAAATATATGGTCTATTAAGCAAACAAATGTCAGAAATCACTTGATCTTAAGAATACATAAATGCAATGCGTACAATATAACGTATCTTTTTTTCTGAACAATTTTTTTTTTTTTTTGAACAACAATATAACGTATCTAAAATAAGGATATTTGGTATCTTTTTGTTACTTTTCCCAATAACATATTTACCAAACTTATCAATTAACTTATCACAAACTTTACAATAATATTAAAAGTTGTTATTTAATGGGATACATGATGGATAATAACTGTTTGAAACTGTGATGGGCAATTATCCATTTCATTTTGTACTTTTGTGCTTGAATTATGTGCCATTCTACCAACCAAAAACAGTTTAACATTTCTTCATGACTTTCATTTCGTGAAATAAACAACTAATAATAATCAAAAGACCAACGTAGTGTAATGTGACTTCGTTCTTTGTTATAAAACGTCTGCTAATATATCCAAGAACATGCATGATTAAGTCATGGTTCCTTAATGGAAGAACGAATTACCAATGATCAAGTCATGTTTTATTCCTTTTTTAAACATAATCTCATATTGAATTCCAACTCAAACGGCTGAATCAGATCTAAGATAACAATAATCTAAAATTAAAAAGTGGAAGATAAGGTAAACTTTTGGTGCTTAATAATTGGAGGATAAGAATAAAAATTAAAAGAATGTAACTAATCTCTGTTCAGACTTTGAATTAAGACACCAACTAAAAACCCCATGCCGAAGTCATATATGTGAGTTATGTTGTGTTGTGTGAATGTTTGTATATATAAACAATCACATCATAACTCTTTGCTTAAACATTTAAAACCTCTCTCTCTCTCTTTCTCTCTCTCTACAAGTTTATTTCTTTCTCCTCTGTTTTTTTTTTCTTCATCCGCTCCAATGGAGGAACTTAAGTGGATAAGAGGACCAATCATAGGCCGAGGATCAACCGCCACTGTCTCACTAGCAATCACAAACTCCGGTGAATTCTTCGCCGTTAAATCCGCTGAGTTTTCTTCATCGGCGTTTTTGCAGAGAGAACAAACGATCTTGTCGAGTTTGAGCTCTCCTCACGTAGTGAAGTACATTGGGTCTAATACGACGACGGAGAACAACAGATTCATCTATAATCTCCTGATGGAATATGTTCCCGGCGGGAGTATTCACGATTTGATCAAGAACTCCGGCGGGAAGTTGCCGGAGCAGGAGATAAGATCCTACACGCGGCAGATATTGAAAGGGTTGATGTATCTTCACGAACGAGGGATTGTTCATTGCGATTTGAAGAGCGAGAATGTTATGATCGGTGGAGAAACTGCGAAGATCGCCGATTTGGGGTGTGCTAAAATGGCGGGAAACGGGAGTTTGGTGTTTTCAGGTACACCGGCGTTTATGTCACCGGAGGTAGCGCGTGGTGAAGAGCAGAGTTTTCCGGCTGATGTGTGGGCTTTGGGGTGTATGGTGATAGAGATGGCTACGGGTTTAAGTCCTTGGCCGGAGCTAAACGACGTCGTCGCTGCGATTTACAGGATTGGTTTCACCGGTGAGTCGCCGGAGATTCCGGAGGTTTTATCGGAGAAAGGTAAAGACTTTTTGAGGAAGTGTCTGAGAAAAGATCCGAAACAGAGATGGGGTGTTGAAGAGTTGCTTCAACATCCGTTTCTTGATGAAGAAGAAGACCAATCTCAAACTCAGTTTGGTTGTTGTCTGAAGAATTCTTCTCCTAGTACTGTGTTGGATCAAGGTTTCTGGGATTCATGTGAAACCTCGAGAATTCAGTTCATCCAAGTGGATCACGAAGACCCATCTTCACTAGCTGATAGAATCAAGAAACTCGTTGGAGATGAGAATCCCGGCGAACCGGAGTGGATTACGGCGGAGGATGGTTGGATTGAAGTTAGAGGCAACGGAGAGGTAGAGAAACGTAATGAAGAAGATAAGAGTTGCGTTGAAGCAACGTCATTGGAGGAAGATGAAGTGGGAGGCTTTGAGAATTGGATCTGGGATCAAGAAGAAGACAGCTTGTTCTTGGAATATTCTTCTACTGAGAACAACATTTTTTATTTTTACTCTAGTAACCTCTTTGAAGAGGATAATATAATTCTTTATTATGATCATCTTGAAGATGGTTTTGTACACAAAGATGAAAAAGTGCTTGATGATAATACTAAGAATCATTTCTTTAATCACATTACAATGATTATACAAGTTAGTATATCTAAATCAATACCATTTGATAAAACTAAATTTTCAATTTTGTAGACAGTAAAAAAATGTTCTGTATATAAGGTTTGACAATGTCAACTAGATGATGATTTCATACTACTAAACATTACGGTTTGTGTTTAGAAATTTACCATTATGTTGGTGGTATAGTTTTAATTTTCTAGACAGACCAAATAGTTGTTAAAAATGGACGACTATATGATGCATTTAACCTATTAACAACAATAATTTTGAGATTTTTAAGCTTAGAAAGGTGGGTGGTAACTGCTGGTGGTAGTATACAGGGGAAAGTCGTCGTCGGTTGATGTGTTTCTGGTAAGGAGATTAAGTATGGAAACCACTCTACATAATGTAATTGACTTTATACTACGTCAAATTATTTAGTTGGAGTACTTTTGTAGTATTTTAATGTTTTTTTTTTTTTTTTTGGTAATTCTCTTAAATAGCATTATTTAAATTTTTGTCACAAAAATAGTCCTAGAAAAATAAAAAGACTAAAATATCATTTTTTTAATTTTTAATTTTTTTATTTTTTTTTTGAAATTTGAAACCCTACCCCAAACTCACCCCTTAACTCTAAACCATAACGTCTAAATTAGTTAACCCTAAGAGTATAAATATATATTTAAAAAAAATTAACTTAAAAAAAAGTCTATTTTGGTCATTTTTTTTCTTTAATAACTATTTTTGTGAAAAACAAACGAAAAAGGTTACGAGATGGCGTTTACTTTCTAGTTTCTACACACTAATCAAAGTCTGGTATTTCTTGACCAAGTTCATTCAGGCTGACTTTTATTTCTGTTCTCTATGTGATGTCTTTCATCAGCTTTTTTCTGATTTCATTTATAGGTTCAAAAAAGCAGTTTGTTTTTTCATAACTTGTCTTTTAGTTAAATAAGCTATGCACAGTTCTTAAACCAATATTTTCTGTTATAGTAATGTATTGAATAACCAAAAACTCTTAATTCAACCTTGTTAATCTGATTTAAAATATATTGCTTAAAAAATATAGATGCCTAGATTTAAGTTTGTTTTGAAAATTCAACATATTCTCGACATAATACATTTTGCTATCTTGATTTCTTTTGTCACGAAGCTATCTTCATTTTAAATCAAAAGATATAACTGAAAAGTAGTCACACATTCGATGCCTAAATAAAAGTAGGTCTAAGTATATTAATGTCGAAAAGGTTGATGGTGAATTGGTGATGAAAGGATGACTCTATGTTGAAGACAAAATGATCTCATGCATCGAAAGTCAAGAAAAACAATATAAAACGTTTTATGGTAAGAAGGTTTGGTAACAATTATTAACAATCAGTATCATACAAGAAATCAAACAAGCTTATCAATGACAAGTTACGTATACGGTATACTTCTTTTTAACATCAATGATAAGTGTTAAATGACATCAATGATAAGAAGTCATTGTAAATGACATATTTTCTATAGAATTAAAAGGTTGACTTTAGAAAAGGTCGAAGTGTTGTCGTTGGCACACACACTCACTACACCATAACTCATCTTTAGCCATCTTTTATATAAAATTTAAATATTTTCATGTATTCCACTTGGATTGCATGAGCGTGTCTCTAGACCCTTATCCATTTCAACAACTCGATTACCTTTTCTCCACATTATTATATGAACAAAGTTAAATACTTCCAAAAGAGAATGGCAAGCTTTCTTTCTAACGAACCTCTATTTTATATTTTCTTGTATTGCTATATTTAACTTATATGTTTTATGTATGTCATTGGCTCCCACGCAAGACTCCAACGAACCCTTACTGGTACAAGTGTGTTTGATTTAACGAAATATCCTAATATATGAATATTAATGGCTTATGATGTAAGTCTATGGTGGATGATGGTAATTAGCAAAGAGTGCCATTCCGAGTAGCCAAAGGATCCCTTTTGTATCTTTGAGAATCTTATCATACAAACACAACAGAGTCGAGCGTCTAGATCGGTTTCAAGTATGCTGACAATTACAACGTCTAGCTCGGTTGCCTTCATGTGATCAAAGCCGCTTCTTATATACTCATATAAGGCTTCATCCCAATCGATATACTTGGTCTTACGTCCAAGAAACATATCGTCAATTCTGCATCACTTAAAAGAATCTCTATGGAAATGAAAATCTTTTACCCAATAAAATTCAGTGGCTTTATTTTAGTAAAAAATTGCAACATTTTGTTCAACTGTAATATATAAAATAAATAAGAACCCAATGCACCGATGCTTTCCCAGCCCGGCAGAAACTCCAAAAAAGAAGTTTTAGTTTTTTTTGTTTCTCTCTTCTGTAAAGGAAACAAAGACCAAGAGACTTGTGATCTCAACTGTCTTCCCCGAATCTTTCTTTCTTCATATGTCGAGAAGAAGCCTCTGAGGATCTTCCACAACATCCTTAATACGGCGCAAGAAATACACAGCCTCTCTTCCATCAATCAGCCTATGATCATATGTCAGCGCAACATACATCATCGGCCTTGGTACCACGCTTCCTCCCACAACCATTGGTCGTTGCACGATTGAATGCATTCCAAGTATAGCAGACTACACATGACATTTTTGCGTTAGTAAAGGGAACAAAAGACCATTCCGATGTTCAGTTTTTTTAGTATGGTGAAGATCAAACCGAACCTGAGGAGGGTTGATGATAGGAGTGCTTATGAGACTTCCATAGACACCACCATTAGATACAGTGAATGATCCTCCAGCCATCTCGTCAATTGATATGGTTCCTTCATTAGCTTTCTTAGCAAGAGAGTTTATTGTTTTCTCAATGTCAGCAAAGTTCATCTGGTCAGCACCCCTGATGACTGGAACCACAAGACCCTAGAAATAGGTAGAAAAGAATCAATCACTACTTACCACATAAGCTAAGAAAAGATGGTATTATGTAATTCAATGTTTGGATCTCTCTATGAAGAAATGAAATGCGGAAACTTACCTTAGAGGTGCCAACAGCAATACTGATGTCTACGTAGTCTCTGTAAATGATGTCATCTCCATCGATAACTGCATTTACTACTGGTTGGTGCTGGAGTGCACTAACAGCAGCCTGAAACAAAAAAGTTTTTAAGAAAATTACTTTATCTGTGGAGTTTTGATACGTTAAATTATTTCAGGAAACTTTTCAAGCGTACTTTGATGAAACCAGACATAAGCCCCAACTTCACTCCATGCTTTTCAAAAAATGCATCCTTGTATTGAGACCGGAGCTTCATCAGATTGGTCCTACGTGAGAAAGGAAACTTAAGTTGGTGAACTAAAAGTTTGCATAATGATAAGATCATTAGATACATATGAACATTGGTTAACTCACATATCAACTTCATTGAAAGTTGTAAGCAGCGCAAAAGTGTTTTGGGAGTCTTTCAACCTAGTTGCCACACGTTTGCGAAGTCTTGTCATAGGAACCTGCAATGTTGTAAATAGCGTTTCTCTTACAGGGAAAGGAACATATATTATATATACAAGTAAAGACTAAATGACACAGTATGCATACCCGTCTTTCCCTATCCTTAGGAGGAAGCTGAGGTTCTTTAGCTGACTGTTTAGTCGGCGATGGAGGTGATGGTGCCTTGGGCTTCTCCGCAACTTTACTACTCTCAACTTTGGGCTCCTCAGCAGGAGGCGAAGGCTTTGCTGCAGGTTTCTCTGCTGTCTTTTCTGAGGGAGCAACATGAGAGACAGCATCCGCAGACGTTGAAATAATAGCTACCTTGTTTCCTGGCTCTACAGTATCTCCTTCCTTGACAAGAAACTGCATAGAAAGATAAAAGTAATCAGGCATTCGAACACGCAGGAGAAGAACCACAGGAACAGTAAACGACTCAAGTATTCTACCTCCTGGATCACACCACTTGCTGGGCTAGCAATATCTATTGTCACCTAAAAGCACAGAGATGAATCAAACAAAAGTATTAGAAAAGCTGCGCTATAACCCTGAAAAAAACAATCGACAGTTAAATAAGGCAAGTAATTGTTTTGATACTTTGTCAGTTTCAATTTGTGCAATAGCCTCATCAGCCTCTACTCTGTCACCAGGTTCTGCAACAACCATATAAGAAGCACCAACAATAGAAATATTAGATACATACGCTACGTACACTGGGGAAAGAAACGACAAGATGATAAAGCAAAGAAAAGCATACTCTTGAGAAAGTTAGCGAGGGTTCCATCGGTGATTGATTCACCCATGTGAGGCACAACGGCTTCAACAACATCCCCTTCAATCACAATATACAAGAAAGTGTCTCAAAAAAAAAACTAGAACTTCTAGTTACAGTAACAATAGAAACCAAAAAAAACCCCAACTGAGCCACACATTTCATGAAAATCGGAACCAAAATTGAAATGAATATTGGCAGTGAGCTGAGCTGAGATGTATCATCTATCCAGAGCAAGCGAAACAAACGTAATAACTGGAAACAATTAGGAAAAGAAAATCCCAGCTAGAGAAACCATACCACTATCAGATGAAAAGGGCCTGACCCAACTTTGCAGGGTTGTACCTTGGAAGCTGCTGAAAACAGTCCTACACAAATGAATAATAAAATTGTTAAGGCTGAAAGTAGAAGAAATGCGAGAGATTTTAACTCTATGCATGAACAGAACAAAACAAAACTGAGGTTCTTCCTAACCTGGAGCAGTCTGGACACCCTGCAGAAAGAAAAAACGCAAATATTGTCAACTAAAAGAGCCTAAACAGAAAAAAAAAAACAATCACATAAAAAAAGGTTCCGTGATTAAAAACCTGGACAAGAACGGTGATGGAAGCTACGAGCATGGCTTCCACGAGGCACAAGGGTCTGTACAATTCAAACAACACTCAAGTAAATAGCTTGTCCATAGAAGAAGAGACACAAAGGATCACAAATCTACAACTGGTTTAAGAAACATCCCAAGTGGATGCGGTTAAAACAAAACGTACATCTGTTGATGAAACAGAGTGAAAGCTTTGGGCAGACGCTCCTGCAATACGAGATGATTGCAATGATTTTCCCAATCCCTGAAGAAGAGAAGAGATCAATCAAAACTATATATCATATTCGTAAAGAATCTAATCAGAAAACATGGACCGATCTAAAAACAAAAAAAGGAAAACAAACCGAGGAAGCAGAAGAGGCTCGAGTTGACGCTCTCCTTATGACAGCACGCAACATCATCGTACCGAATCTCTGTAATGATCGATGAGATTTAAAACTATTGTAATCGGTAATAATCGCACAAAAGAAGAAATGAAATGTTCATCCTAAGACAATACTTTCTCAAAATCAGAAACAAATCATGCCAAAGCCATTTGTCTAATTTTTTTTCACACAAAACGAAATCTACTCAGATTCGTAAACTGTGCGTTCACAACTTTCACGCAAGAAAACAAAATGAATCACGAGAGAGATTGGAATCTTACCAAAGAGACAGAGGAGAGTTTCGGCAGCCGAATGAGAAAGTTAGGGTTTGCAGAGATGGGGGAGATGATGGGAAAAGCGTATGACTTTTCTGAGCTATTGAGCAAGTCGCGAGAATATTGCAAGTTTCTTACACGTGTCACGCTTTCCTTTTTCTGACTAAGTAAATATATTCACGGAAAATCAATATTTTTAGCAGTAAATGTGGAGTATGAAAAGCTTTTAAACGCCGCCGTTTCAGTTACTGAAGCCTGTCCATGGGCCTAAAACTCCATTTTTACCTAAACAATTTTGCTTAGTCACACGTGGAATTGGAGATTTGACTCAACATCCCGGCCCCGTTGGATGTAGAGCGGTGCCTATTGACATATTTTTTATAAACTGTTGATTTGCATATTCAAAATGCAAGGCAGATGCTCATCAGCACATTTTTTTATATTGTAGATTGGTGGATACTCAAATTTACTGATTTTTTCCCTGAAAGAGGTTTATAAATATTTATATATTTTAAATAAATATTATATAGCATATATTATTAGACTTCCTTTATTTCATAAAATACTGTATGATGTATTATTAATTATAAAAAAAATTAGTTAATACTTTTTAGTGAAGAGAATGGTGTGGATGCAGTAGTCATGTCAAATTTTGTGGATGGGAAAAGGTTCAATCCGCTGTAGAAAATGTCAGGTCAAATAGAGCAGGTTTGACCTGCTTCCCAAAACTAGAAGTCACACGTTCCGAAGCTTCTTCCGCGACAGATACTCTTTTCAAACACAGATGTTTCACCCAAGACTAAACAATCTTATTCATTTTCATCAGATTTTTCTTCCCATCTGAGAAATGTTATGAATGATATTAAATATACAATTACCAACCATTTGAAAATGAAAATATTGTGAATTTTGCACCACGTAGTAAAGAATTTTTATGAAAATGAAAATCTATTAACCCAATAAAATTCAGTGGCATTATTTTAGTAAAAAATTGTAACATTTTGTTCAACTGTAATATAAAATAAATAAAAACCCAATGCACCGATGCTTTCCCAGCCCGGCAGAAACTCCAAAAAAGAAGTTTTAGTTTTTTTTTCTCATCTGTAAAGGAAACAAAGACCAAACGACTTGTGATCTCATCTGTCTTCCCCGAATCTTTCTTTCTTCATATGTCGAGAAGAAGCCTCTGAGGATCTTCCACAACATCCTTAATACGGCGCAAGAAATACACAGCCTCTCTTCCATCAATCAGCCTATGATCGTATGTCAACGCAACATACATCATCGGCCTCGGTACCACGCTTCCTCCCACAACCATTGGACGTTGCACGATGGAATGCATTCCAAGTATAGCAGACTACACATGACATTTTTGCGTTAGTAAAGGGAACAAAAGACCATTCCGATGTTCAGTTTTTTTAGTATGGTGAAGATCAAACCGAACCTGAGGAGGGTTGATGATAGGAGTGCTTATGAGACTTCCATAGACACCACCATTAGATACTGTGAATGATCCTCCAGCCATCTCGTCAATTGATATGGTTCCTTCATTAGCTTTCTTAGCAAGAGAGTTTATCGTTTTCTCAATGTCAGCAAAGTTCATCTGGTCAGCACCCCTGATGACTGGAACCACAAGACCCTAAAAATAGGTAGAAAATAATCAATCACTACTTACCACATAAGCCTAAGGAAGATGGTATTGTGTAATTCAATGTTTGGATCTCTCTATGAAGAAATGAAATGCGGAAACTTACCTTAGAGGTGCCAACAGCAATACTGATGTCTACGTAGTCTCTGTAAATGATGTCATCTCCATCGATAACTGCATTTACTACTGGTTGGTGCTGGAGTGCACTAACAGCAGCCTGAAACAAAACATTAAAGAAGATTACTTTATCTGTGGAATTCTGATACGTTAAATTATTTCATGAAACTTTTCAAGCGTACTTTGATGAAACCAGACATAAGCCCCAACTTCACTCCATGCTTTTCAAAAAATGCATCCTTGTATTGAGACCGGAGCTTCATCAGATTGGTCCTACGTGGGAAAGGAAAATTAAATTGGTGGACTAAAAGTTTGCATAATGATAAGAGACATATGAACATCGGTTAACTCACATATCAACTTCATTGAAAGTTGTAAGCAGCGCAAAAGTGTTTTGGGAGTCTTTCAACCTAGTTGCCACACGTTTGCGAAGTCTTGTCATAGGAACCTGCAATGTTGTAAATAGCGTTTCTCTTACAGGGAAAGGAACATATATTATATATACAAGTAAAGACTAAATGACACAGTATGCATACCCGTCTTTCCCTATCCTTAGGAGGAAGCTGAGGTTCTTTAGCTGACTGTTTAGTCGGCGATGGAGGTGATGGTGCCTTGGGCTTCTCCACAACTTTACTACTTTCAAGTTTGGGCTCCTCAGCAGGAGGCGAAGGCTTTGCTGCAGGTTTCTCTGCTGTCTTTTCTGAGGGAGCAACATGAGAGACAGCATCCGCAGACGTTGAAATGATAGCTACCTTGTTTCCTGGTTCCACAGTATCTCCTTCCTTGACAAGAAACTGAATAAAAGGACAAAAGTAATTAGGCATAGCAACACAGGAGAAGAAGCATAAACAACTCAAGTATTCTACCTCTTGGATCACACCACTTGCTGGGCTAGCAATATCTATTGTCACCTAAAGCAAAGAGATGAATCAAACAGAAGTATTAGAAAAGCTACCGCCAGAACCCTGAAAAAAGAATCTACAGTTAATAAGGCAAGTAATTGTTTTGATACTTTGTCGGTTTCAATTTGAGCAATAGCCTCATCAGCTTCTACTCTATCACCAGGTTCTGCAAGAGCACCAACAACAGAAATATTAACTACATACGCGACGTGCACGGGAAAGAAACGACAAGATGATAATGCAAAGAAAAACATACTTTTGAGAAAGTTGGCGAGGGTTCCATCGGTGATTGATTCACCCATGTGAGGCACAACGGCTTCAACAACATCCCCTTCAATCACAATATACAAGAAAGGGTGTCAAAAAGCCTAAACATACAAGATACGGTAACAGGAGAAAGCAAGACTCTGCTAAACCACACGATTCATAAAAAAAAAAGAATCAGAAATGACATTAACATTGCCGATATGTATAATGTATTATTGTATCCAAACATTGGTGGTGCACGTATAAAAGGATCCTTGGCTAAGTTAATGTGAGTTCCAGAACATGGGAAACAAACGTACGAATATCTTAACATAAAAGCAATCATTCATTCATACCAGCATCAGATGAAAAAGGTCTCGAAGTTTGGAGGGTTGTGCATTGGAAGTTGCTGAAAATAGTCCTAAGCACATGAATATATAATATTTGTAAGGCTGTAAAAGAAATGCGGAAGATTTTTAATTATATGCATGAACCAAAACAAAACTGAGGTTCCTAACCTCGAGCAGTCTGGACACCCTGCACACAAGAACAACAGTCAAATAAAAACTATCCAAAGAAACAAATTTTAACAAGGTTTGTAATAAGAAACCTGGACAAGAACGATGATGGAAGCTATGATGAGCATGGCTTCCACGAGGCACCAGAGTCTGTATAATTCAAAAAAAAAAAAAATATAAAGGATCACAAAATCTAATTAGGGACTAAATCAAGAAGAAACGTACCTGTGTTGATGAAACAGAATGAAAGCTTAGGGCAGAAGCTGAAACACGAGATGATTGCAGTGATTTTCCCAATCCCTGATAGAGATTAACTCCTTGTCATAATTCTGATGAATCTAATCTCAAAACATGAAACAGATCTAAATGCAAAAAAAAAGGGAAGACAAACCGAGGAAACAGAAGAAGAGGCTCTACTTGAAGCTCTCCTTATGACAGCACGCAACATCATCGCCTCACACCGAATCTCTCTGTATTAATCAATACTTGTCGGTGAGATTTAAAAAAAACTATTGTAATCGCACAACAAATGAAATGGGAAGTTTCTTCATCCCAGACAATACTTATCAGAACCGTCAAAACCAATCAAGCCAAAGCCATTTGTTCAACTTTTTTTTTTTTGTTTAACAAAGCATTTGATCAGATTCGTAAACTGCCCTTCACGACTTTCACGCAAAATCCAAAAATTAAAATGAATCAAAAACAGGAGAGAGAGATTGGATTCTTACCAAAGAGACAGAGAAGAGTTTCGGCAGCCGAATGAGAAAATTAGGGTTTGCAGAATAGGAGGAGATGGGGGAAAAGAGAGAGATGAGTGGGAAAAGCGTAAGACTTTTCTGAGCTATTGAGCAAGTCGCGAGAATATTGCAAGTTTCTTACACGTGTCAAGCTTTCCTTTTTCTGACTGAGTAAATATATTCACGGTAAATCAATATTTTGACCAGTAAATGTGGAGTATGAAAAGCTTTTAAACGCCGTCGTTTCAGTTACTCCATATTTACCTAAACAATTTTGCTTAGTCACACGTGGAATTGGAAATTTGACTCAACATCCGGGTCCCCGTTGGATGTAGAGCGGTGCATATTGACATATTTTATAAACTTTTTTGATATGAAGCGGTGTGGATTCGCATATTCAAAATGCAAGGCAGATGCTCATCAGCACATTTTTATACTGTAGATTGGTGGATACTCAAATTTACTGATTTTTTTCCTTGAAAAAGGTTTATAAATATTTATATATTTTAAATAAATGAATAGAATGGGTGTGGATGCAGTAGTCATGTCAAATTTTGTAGATGGGAAAAGATTTCAATCCGCTGTAGAACATGTCAGGTTTGACCTGCTTCCCAGAACTAGAAGTCACACGTTCAGAAGCTTCTTCCGCGACAGATACTCTTTCAAACACATGTGTTTCACCCAAGACTAAACAATTTTATTCATTTCCATCAGATCTAAGTTCCCATCTGAGAAATGTTTCGAATGATGTTAAATATACAATTACCAACCATTTGATCAACTTACCAGCCTAAAACACAGAACAAAACACAAATTGAGAAATGACTCAAAACCAGACAAAACAAATAAAATAAGATTAGAAGGATGCAGACAAGACAAGAGTCCCATTTTCAAGTCTCTTTGCAAACAGAGTAGTTGACTTTTCATCAAAACGACCAGAAAATGGCTGGAGCGGGCTCGATACGTTTATGTTCAGTTTCTGATGGAACTCTTTTCTGGTTACCACGGAAGATGAAACTGAGCCTCTTGAACTGCTGTTTTGTTCTGTTCCCGCCTGATAGAGAGTTCTCTGTTTGCTTCATTGTTCTCAAGACTTTTTCTGGACGTAGTAGCATTGCTTCCACTGTTTCATACACCTATCAATATCAAATACGAAAACAACCCAAAGCTTTAATTAATGGAATTAGAATGTATATGATTAGTGATCATGTTTTTTCATATATCCACATGGGCTTCACTTTTCCATCTGTTAAGAAAACATTCTTCTTTTATTTCTGCATCAAAATGTCCATATAGTTATAGTACACACCTGGCAGAGATCATCAAGCTTATCAGTCCATGCGCCTCCCTCGCAAATGGCGACTACATAATCCTTGCACTCGAAGAATAGCTTTGACAAGTCATCGTTTGTGGATATTACTGGCTCCACCATCACAAATCCTAGAGCAATCTGTAAACATTTTATAAAGTTATGCATATACTAATCCAAGACTCTTCTTCTAGACAACAGCCGCACTGGGACATTACAAAAACAGACAATGAAAGAAACGATAATATGTGATTTGATGGGGGAAAACTTACAAGAGAAACAAACAGCTGCTCAAAAAGTTCAGCAGCTGGAATGTCTTCCAATGAATTCAAGATTCCTTCCCTGTTATAAGTTATTATGAGCAACGGGCAAGATCTCCATGAAATGATCATATACAGAATAAACAGTGTCTAAATGACATATTGACACTTACACAGCTAAATCTTCATCAAAGAGAGGTGTTTGTTTAACCGCAGGCAGTGGTTTAGCTGTTTCCCACAGCTCTCGCCATAAGTTTCCTGACAATACATTAACGTCTCAAACAAAGTTGAGACCAAGACTTGAAAGATTGATATTATGTTTTTACCACAGGAGAAAAGGTTGAACCTGCTTTTTGCATACGGATACTTAATTGACCTCTTGGAGGAGAAGAGTCATCTCCAGAAGAGGTATCATTCTCTGTCCAGTCTGGAGGAGAGTGCCATCTCACAAAATCTTCCAAAGTACATCCAGGATTTGCTGCCTATCATATATAGATGTGCATATACAAAATCAAAATTCATATCAGCCACAACATTTCTCCCCTTATATGACCACTTATACTCCAAAAATCACATCAATTAGATTGATTGTTCAATTTTAAACAATCACCTTGAAAGCCTGCATGTCAGACAAGAGTTGAGAACATCCAGCTCCCATGCTTAACCATAAGAAAAACAACAATCCAATTTATCAAATAATGTCTGAAATTTTAATGAATGAAATAGTAAACCAGATAAAATGTGTATTGTTTTCGATCTAACAACTCAGGATACAGAAGCAGATTAATTAAGTTTTGAAACCCATATAAAGGATATTGCTATGGCATATGGAATTCAAATAAAGCTACATGGAGTATTAAGTTACACTTACCTCCCTGTCCTTAATACTAGTTCCTCTGTTTCTTTAATAAGATCTTCTGTCAACAGAGGACCATCCTACATATAAAACACTAGGACTCAAGAGATCGAGAAGGTGACAACAGCTGTTTTGAACTGTGAGGGAAGTTAACTAACCTGCGTTACTGGGGCATACACAGCTTCACCAGTTTCCAACATTGTTAAGTTTTCGACTTGGTGGTCGGCGCCCAAGCGGAGTATGAGTTCTCCTGTGCTGTTTTTAGCATACAAAAGAGAAACCGGAGAGCCCATCCCTTCTGAATTATCCGACTCTTCATTGGCTGAAGTGGCTTGGCTCATTGCAGCATCTAATGCTTCAGAAGCAGCTATGCAGCGCACTTTCCTGTCAAGACAGCAGTTTATAACCTGTAACCACTGGTGAAGTAGGCAACTTTTTAAGTCTGGATTCTCATCCACAGGGATGCATGGAATGTGTCTCTCTTCATTCCAAAACCTCCTCAACTGCACACATGTAGATGATTTGAGAGAGGTTATCGACTTCAAGTCTACAATTTTGAAGAAGAATATTTTTAAGCCAACAGAATAACTTACTTCATTAACAACCTTGCACCAGAACAAAGCCATTCTCCTTGGTGTTGTAAAACTTCCAATGACCTCAGCTAGCTTAACAACAAAGCTATCAGGGGGAGCAGCATGAAGATCTTTTGTGAAAGATACTCTGTTGCTAGGAGACCCCAAATCAGAGACAAACATTCTGATGAGGAAGTTGCCGTCTGTAAATAATTTGCCAACATTAAAAAAAAACTGGGGGAAAATAAATAAATAGCAGTAACTGGAAATAGAGTTTGATGTATAAACTTTTTTTTAAAAAAAAAACAAACTTACCAACACTAAACAAGGAGTTTATTAGAGACACAAGTTTTTTCTCGTCTCCTAAATCAAAACCAAGATTATCCTCTTGTTCACCGAGAACCAGTAATTTCACGGCAGAGAGGCTCAAGCCCCCCTTCTCCTTCACTGGTGATGAATTTCCAGACGGTGCAACAAAGTCTTTCATAGTCTTAGCTCCTTTTCCAGCTCTGAAAGAAAAGAAGAAGTGATAAGGACATAATGGGAGAGAAGAGCAAAAGTATAACTGAATTTTTTCATAACTTCTTAGTTAGAAACTACATGAAAAACAGAAAAGCAAAGATGTAAACAGTGTTAAATATTATTTATAAAGACTCACTTGATGGCTACAGCTAGCTGCTTCACAATGGATGCTCGAGGAATACTGTTCACATCAACAGCATTTAGAGTCTCTACCAAGTAGCCGACATCAGATGCCTAGAAATTACCATCAGAGCAAAGATTGAATCATCTAAAGCGGAGAAGCAAACAAAATCTTAACTAAAGACAAATGGCAAAGACCATTGATCATACCTTGGCTTCTTGTTCTTGCTTTGCTTTGAGAATGTATAAATTTGCGTCATAAAAAGGTATAGCCATGGTTGAATCCTCAATTTTGTCTTGATCTTCGGCTTCTTTCCTCCTCCCAGTTCTTAAGTTATTCAGTTTATTTTGCCACTCTTGCTTTTTCCTAATATGTGCAGTTCTCCACCCCTGATGCTTCACTTCATTAACACCCTGTGCCAACACTTCCAATAAGCAAAAAAAAAAAAAAAAAGTATCTATGGACAATACACTCACATAGTCATCATGAAATGTGAAAACGCCAAGAAATGCTGAAACTCTTTAAGCTATTCAGTTTCAAAAAATGGTTGAAGTAAACTGATTTTCTTCACATCATCCCAAATAAACACACAACTATGTTCTGCATTTTCTTACCGGAGTGAGCACAAAAAAAAAAACTAGCTTACAACTTTCAAATCTCAAATTTTGAATACATGTCAAATCCTTTAAAATATATAATATTCACATCATCATCCTTCAAAAAAACATATTATGTTCTGCAATTTTCTTACCGGAGTAAACAAGAAAGTGACTAGCTTTACTACTTCACATCGATTTATTCATTTTTCCCAGTTAATAAAATATATATATTCTAAATAGCACCAAGATGATTCCACAAGTAATGTCTTACCTTAGAGTAATTCTCATTCCTCGTTGGTTGCTCCTCCTCTTCTTCCAAAAAAAAACACTCGAGTTAAGAATGAACATCACCAAAGAAAAAAAACAAGAGTAGAAATAGAATTGGAATTTCGACACGAGACAGAACCTAAAAATAGCTTTACGAAAAAACAGGAGAAACGGGATGATACATCAAAGGTCAAGAGATTATGCATCAGTCAAAATTTAGTAAATGGAAATTATGAAAATAAATAAATATAATTAAAGGGGAAGAAGAGGGAGAGAGATTATTACCACCTCGATGATGGGACTTGAGATCAGTGAAGACGCGCTCCGCTTTAGCCGCGGCGGAATTGAAGGCGGTTCGAGCTTTGGATACGAAGGAAGCCGGCGTCGCGTCCATTATGAAGTTGCGTCTTGTCAACGAGACTGCATTTGAAAGCTTGAGGGAAATGAAGACGAAAGAAGGTGAGAATCGATCAACGAGTAGGGAGGGAGGGAAGAAAAGGAGATTTTTTTTTGCAATATACAGTTTTTATGGTATGGAATTTAATTTGGAGAGATTGATCAAAATCTAGATCGTCGCCTATGATGTGGTAAACCCATTTTCGTTAAATCTTTATATACATTTTTAAAAATGTTTTTTCTTTCTATGGTTCAGACTCAATTTTTTTTTATGATTTCTATATATTATTTCATAGATATTATTCTTAACGAACCAGGTGATTTCTATTTTCTACTTGTGAAAAAAACAGATTATTTTTATCCTATTATATTGTTTTTTATAGTCAAATAATCATTTTTCTAATGTTGAAATGGGCCAAACATTTTTTGTATATGTTGAAATGGGCCAAACTTAAAATTCAACAATTCTGGTAAAGTCTCAAGTTATATGAGTGGGGGTAAAGTCAAATAGGTAAACGTGAAATTTTCCGTAGCACCCTTTTATGGTGTTTGTTGACTTTTTTCTTCTGTACGTCCAATTCGATTGAACCATTTGTTTATTATAAAAAAGTTCATGTATTGCATTTGTGATGATGAGTACCCAACGTGGTAATCAACTACGTAGGGATGTTTTTCTTTTTTTTTTGACGAAAGGTTTAACTACGTAAGGATGTTTTGTAGAGGTGGGAAAGATATCCGTAAAATTTGATTTAATATTTATCTGATTTGATCCGAAAAAATTAGATATTTATAACTTTACAAAATAAAATAAATACTAAAATTTAATATCCGTCAAAAATGGAACAAATCACAAATACTACTAGTAAAAAACGGATATCCGATTTGTTATATACATACATGTATATAAATTTATATATATGTTATATAATATTGTATCTCTATATAAATGTTATAATATTTTTATTCACTAATTAAATTATTTAGTTATTAAATTTTATAAAAATATGTAGTATTTTAATGAATTGTTATTACTTTATATCAAAAAAAAATTAGTTTTAATGGATCAAATCAAATATCTGATAAAAATATAGATTTTAGATATTTGGAACACCAAATATCCAGAAGGTCACAAATCAAATTGAATTGAGAATCAACTATTCTTGCAGAGTGGAACTGATCACGGATATGCTTAAAATTTTGGATATTCATTCCGTATCTACCCATAATACTTTGTATACACAAATCAACGAAAAGAATAAAGGATAAAAAGTACATGAAAGATGAGCTAGAGACACGTGAAAATAAATTTTATATATACTGCTCTTTCATTTCGGAACTGTAGTAGTATGTATTTCAAACTGAACTAAACACAAATTTAAAAATTACATGAACTTTCAAAATTTGTATTTATTTATATTGACCATCAAATGTATTAATCAACCGTTTATTTATCAAAACAACGTTATTTTATAAAATATGTCTTCTATTATCATATATTATCATATATTTTTTTAAAATGTAATCAAGTTCTAAAATATATGCTACCAATGTTTTCTCCAAAATCAGTAACATAAACTTTCATCTTGCATGCTATGAAGGCATGTGAAGTTCTACTATATGTTTTTAAATGAAGTTTAAAGTATAATTTGGTCAAAAAAATGACAATTTAGTTCGTGCTAGACTTTAAACCTAGTATCAATAGATTTTTGTATTACCTTAAATTTTTCTCTTCATACTACCATCATCACTTGATTTTTTTTTTTTTTTTTGGAACCATCACTTGATTAGTTTTATTAGTGTTTCATACCGTAGTAAACATACAGTAGAACATTGATTGAGCCGAAACAACCAAAAACGCAAAAAAAAAAAAAAAAAAAACTAACAAAACTAAATCAAATCAAAAGGGAATAAAATTGCTTTAGGATAAAATCAAATCTAAACGCAATATATAAACGAAGTGCAGTTCAAGTGAATAAAATTGCGTCAGACTAATACTTAGATGAATAAAGATGTCATCAATATTCGGAAAGCTTCCAAAGGTTGCTTGCTCTATCCTTAGCGCTTCTGACTTTATCTCCATAACATTCGATCCAAAGGTGATGTTCCTTGCAGTGTGGTAACCAGTCCACTCTATAGCACTAAGTGCGTTCTTTCCGGAGCCGACCGAATCAACCAATAGGATATGTCAAAAAAAAAAGGGTGTTGTTCCTAGTCAGTAGCACCATCCAAGAGAAGCTGGAAGACCATATATGTAGAAAAAATAGTTTTATCATTTTGATGGAAAAAGTGGTTTTAATTTCTTAAAACTCTTTACTTTTTCTAAATTTGATTTAACTCAAAATTTTATTTGTTTTATATTATTAGATGGACACTATCTATATAATCCAAATCAACTAATATTCACGGTGTAATTGGTCTTATAACTCTTATTTAATTATAATCCACGATTTAAATAAATTTAATCAAACTAAATCCATTTATATTTGAATGTGGATGGTCATGTTAGCCAATCCATTTGACAGCTATATAGATATGCAATACATATACATTTGTTGCAAATACAAACAAACTGACGAGTTTATATACCAATTTGTTTCAGGAACTTGAACACACACATGTCTGACCATACGGGCAAGCTCTGCCACTTCTTTGGAAGAAGTTGTCGTACGTGTTTTAGCTCTCCTTGGTGAACAAAACGACCCACATTTAGGTTAATCGACCATATCGTGCAGTGTATATTGTCTAGAATGTATCCAAATTTTGGGTGAAACTAAATAATTTTCTGTTTTTCTATTTAAATTAAACGTTAACAAAGAATAAGCATCTTGCGGGGATAGCTCAGTTGGGAGAGCGTCAGACTGAAGATCTGAAGGTCGCGTGTTCGATCCACGCTCACCGCATAATTTGTTTTTTTTTCATTTTACAAAGTTCAATAAATCATTTTCTGAAAAAAACTTACTCCCCTCTGTATCACTTTAAAAGTGGTGTTTTAAGAAAATTTGTTTGTTTTATTTTAAGTGATGTTTTCAAGTTTCTATAAAAAAAATAATATGATTTGATATTTTTGACTATTTATATTATGCAATATGATTTTTATTAGTTGTAGTAACTACAATTATTGTTGTTTTTAAGTAAACGAGAAAAGAATGAATAATTTTTTTTAATTTCTTACTCGGTATACAAAAATCTAAAATTCAATTAATGAAATTAAGAAATTTAATACAAACATAAATACGTCAATTAGTGAAATTTAGTTAACAAATTACATTTAAATGTTCATTACTTGTCCAATTTTGAGATTCAATAATATCTCAAACCTCATTAAATATTAAATATAGGGGTGGACATAGATCATATAACAATATATTTTTCAATATTTGTTATTTGTTTCGTACTTTACAGATATCTGATTTTTCGTTTGGTTTTGCTTCAGACAAATACAAATATTTGATTTTTTGGATATTCAAAAAATTTGTAGATTGCGAATAATTACGGATATTTACGGATGTATCATCCATTTTGTTCAATATAAGTAAATCTAAAATAAATTATACAAATTTTTTTTGAAAAAAAAATCTTTTACATAATATAAAATACAAAGTAAGAAATTAGTGAAATTATATGTTTATAATTTTTTTAAATTAAATAAGTTTTTGTAAAATAATTGTTTTAATAAAAAATGTAATTTTATAATGATTTTATATTATTTTCTTAAGTTAATATTTTATAATTAAATTTATAAATAAAAATTAATAAAATTATATATTAAAGTACTAATTATATAAGATTATATATTTAAAAGCTATATTTAATTATAGATATATAAATCTAAAATTTGGAACATATATTCATCTTTTTTTTAATATTTGTGATTTGCTTTATTTTTAACGAATATTGATTTTTTGTATTTGTTTTATTTCAAAGACTTACGAATATACAATTTTTTGGATCTAATCGAATAAATAACTAATCAAATTGAATCAAATTAATAAAATGCTCAATCCTAATTAAATGTTCGATTATACACGGTTTCAATTAAATGTGATCATGCAGACGTATACGTTTTAATTTAGTTACTAACGTCGTCGGACCGTTCTTTTCTGTAATCAATGAATTTACATATTTTAGTGGCTTGCAAGTCATGGTATTTAATTATGTAAGCATCATTATTTTATGACCCATCGTGATCTGACATCTTAGCCCATTACCATTTTTTTTTAATACAAGAAGATTTAAAAGTGTGATTGTTTTTTTCGTCGTAAATAACTTTTGGGATTGTTAGTGATTTAAACTACTTTAAATCTTAAAAAATCAAAAGCTGATTCTCGTTAATATTTGCGATTGCAGATGAATAATTATAAAAATATTATAAATGAAATAAATATTTTTTTTTAAATATAATATTAATCTTCAAAATAAATTTTACTCAAATTATAAATTTAATTTAAACTAAAAAAGTAATATTATCAACTATTATTATATTTTATTATAGCAGTATGTTTCTTTGTTATTATTATAATTTTATAATGTATTAATATTAATAATTTATTATTAAACCGTTGTAGTATCTTATATTCAATCAGTCACAAATATATCGTAAATGCAATAATTTTTAACTGTTGTACTAGTCATACAAATCGCTTAATAATACTAGAAACTGCAACTATCCACTTCTTTAAACTCAAGCAGCCGCTGTCACAACCAATGCGTTTCAACCAGTCATATTCAAAGAGTTAAAGTTTATTATAATCATTTTGAACCCAAAACTACAATATTTGATATCTTCTTTGTTTCAACGGTTATTTGAAATGAGGATTTCTAATAAAGTGATCAACGTTTTTTCCAGTTAAACTGATAACTTTTGGTTAATACAGAAGGTTCGAAATTGAACCTCGTAATTTCTTTAAACCTCAAACTACAATATGCAATATTAAATTCGTCTCATCAGTCACTTTAATCCGAAATCTCCAACACAATAAACAAGATGATTTTTAGTTGAGCTAACAACTTCTTATCAGAGCCGGTGTTGTGAAAAAACGAATGAAAATTTTGCTTTAAGTTTCCTAACTCGTTACCAATATCATTCAAATAAATATATAAATAAAAAGAACTAAAAAAATAGTTTTGGCAACGTTATTTGTGTTGGAGAATCTACCCTGTTGTTTTTGTTACGGATATATAGTTTTAGTTCTTAAATCGGGAGCAATACTTCCGCATTACCGCTAGATCGGGAAATAAAATAACTAGAATCATCAGATGACAATATAGTAAGAAAGTCGGGAAAACGTGCGGAGTTGTCTCTTGTTAATGTTTGTCTAGATGAAGGTTAATATGAAGTTTCTATTTACTTAAATGTGGTGAAACAATAGACTTTGTTTACTTAAATGAATATAAATATCATGGCTTAGTTATATAAAGACAGAGTTTAAGATGAAGTTTCTGTTTACTTAAATGTGATGAAACAATAGACTTTGTTGTGTGGGCGCCTTCTGCACTCAAAACAACTGTCTCTGATGGCTTTGATAATCTTTTATTCTGTTTCCTATTATTGATATGGTTATATGATTATTTCAAACATGTTCCTATTGTGATTCATAGATTTTTCTCTTCGGCTTTTCCAGTATATATAGTGAAACAACAGGGTTCGGCTTATTAAAGTTCCTTCAATTTGTCATCTTCTACTTCTTCCTCATCAAAAAAAACTTAGATTACTTTCTACTACTGTCTACAGATGTACTATTCTAAAACAAAACTCTACATTTAGAAATCATAAGCAACCTTATTTTAGTAGATTTATGTTGTAGATGAAACAAACGTACATTCTAAAACTGAATCAGCGGTGACAAAAGTAAACAAGATCCATCACTGTTGCTGAGGAAACGAAAACAGAGACATTCTCATAAAAAAGTTAGAGTGAACACATAAAACCACCGTCATATATGACTAATCTAAGTGCTGATGTATCAGTATCACTTTGGTTATAATCAGTGGCAAATCTAGTAAAGGAAGAGTGAGTGCACATGCATCTATTATGTGTAAGAAAATGAAGGATACTAAAGAACATGTTCAAGAACAAAAGAGAGAGAGAGAGAGTTGAATCCGAGAGAGTAGAGAAAGAAGGATTTGTTCCCCTAATTCATAAGTTGCAATTACATGACATATTTAAACAAATAAATGAGAGATAGAAGACAAGAACTACACACTGGTCCAAAGCATGTATCAAGATCTAACATCTCTTTTGTTTGAATTCAAATTTCAAATGTTCATCTTCTCTCTTTATTTCCTTTGTCAATATTATAATGCGTACGTGTACACTTATTCTACTATTTGTGCATCCATTGAAAAAGAGTTGAGTTCTGCATTCGCCCCTGGTTAGAGGCTGATATAAACCGTGATGTAGTAACACTGCATTTGTTAAGGTGGACTACATATTGGTTTGGAGCATTGAGAATTAAACGAAGCCGTGGGTATTGATCATGAAGATATCAATTGAGTAAGAGTTAAAGGAGATGAGTATTGTGAATCATTAGATAACACAAAATTGACGATGGTTCGCGCAGCAGCTTCCGTGGGATGACCATAGCGATCCCAGAAGAGATATTTGGTTCTGTCTGAACATAAGTTTGATACTGGGAAACAAGGAAACTCCGCGTTTAATACCCCACTTCCACAACACGCTGATGTCACGTCAGAAAAACCTGAAAATCATTTTTAAAAAAAGAAGATGACACTGATTCGATGCTACTCCCTCCGTTTCAATTTAATTATCGTTGTAAGGAAAAATTTTTGTTTCAAAATAATTGTTGTTTTAGAGTTTCAATGTAAAATTTATTAATAAAATTCTCTATATTATTTTTCTATTAGTTGAAATATGGTTATGTGTATAGGTAATTGTGTTTTTATTTTGAAAATATACAAAATCATATGTTTTCTTAATATGTGTACATAAACCTAGAACGACAAGTAAAATGAATGGAATGATTAATATTTTTTGTTCTCAATGTATCGTATCACTGCTTTGGTTTTGGTACGTGCATCATATGTGTGAGGAATGCGTGATTCTAACGATGTCGGTCCCCTAATTTTTTATCAATTAATCTAGAAACTAGCGATGTGATTAGTTTAATTATTAACGTACCGTAATGGGCAGGGTTGGAGATAATGTCATGTACGGAGTTAAACATATCAAAGTAAGAGTAAGCCACTGAGCTTTTCAACTCTTCTTTGAGTTGTTGCAACATCTTTATTAGAGCTTCGTTATACAAAGAGGCCAACATGTTTGCCTCTTTATTGCATTCATGGGTTATCGAGTTCTTCTCTCTTCTCCCCGGCATGCAACCGAGTTGTGCTACTCCAAGTATTAAAAATCTACGTGCTCCAGTCTCGTGAATTGTCTGTTAAAATATAATTTTGAATAAATTTTTGGGGAAAAAGTTTTTTTAGGCCAAAAAAATAGGTACATTGTCTCATTAGGCTAATTTCTACTTTGTATCATTTTTGCCTATAATGCCCTTTAGTATTTTCAAAACTAAATCAAATAAATAGTTTTACAAACTAAAAAAAATTCTAAAAATAGTAACTACTGATGAAATACCAATATCAATTTAGTAATATTTTTTTCAGTTCTAAAAATGTTAAAATCATATTTTCAAATTTTATTCTACCAAAAGTAGAATTCGTATTCTGATTAGTAGAAACTGCAATCTACATTTTTCATTGAATCTACTGTTTTAGAATATGGGTTCTACAAAAATAATGGTAATCTAAAAATAATTGGAATGCACATTCTACGCCTTACCTCTCATGCTAAAACCCGTAGAAATCAGAATCTACACATTACTATAAATCTACAACCTGTAGAAATCGAAATCTACACATTACTTTAAATCTAAAACCCGTAGAAATTGAATTCTAACATATTTATTGTATTCTGCATATAGTAGAATGCACATATTCTACAGATAAAGTTTGTTCCAAAAATATAGGAACAAAATATATTTGAAAGATATTTCACAAAAAAAAAAATATTATAATTATTTACAATTTTAATTTTGATTTTATAATTGAATTGTTAGTTTAAAAAAAACTTATTTATATTATATAATTTAATTATATATTATAATTATTTACTAATTGTATTTAAATTTTAAATTTGAATTTATATTTTTAAATTTTTTGTTTTTAAATTATTTAGATTATATAATTATATTATTATTTTTTACTAATTGGTTTACTAATTTTAATTTTGATTTTATAATTAATTGTTGTTTCTATTATTACTTAGGTTACATAAACAATTAATATATATATTATTAATTATTTAGTAATTATAATTTCGAATTAAAATTAAAATTTAAGGGTATTACTGTCATTTTGAAAATAATTAGCCTAATAGGACAATTAGTGTTTTGATTAGTCTAGGGGGACAATGTACCTATTTTTTTGGGCTAAAAAAACTTTTTTCCCTAAATTTTTCTATTTAATAATCAAGAACACAAATAATTGTATATTTAGCTTTCTTATTTATTTTTTTTGGTTACCTTCAATTGCGCTTTGAATGTATCGACCACAGATTGTGTATATTGTTGAGGACTACTCTTTTTCCGAAGTTGTGAAGATCGAATATAATTCAAAAGATCATTGCTGCCTATGACCACAAGGAACAGAGATTTGGATAGGTGAATATGTGATTTGGATCGTCCAAGCTTTCTAGTGAGTGCTTTATGAATAGAGAGCCAATGTTTCAGTTGCTGTGATAAAGGAATAGCTTGTCCCTGAGATATTTTAACAAAAAAAAACTGAGGTCAGTATGAGAGCCTTGAATATCTAAAAGTCATGCGTTCATTCCGAGTTCACTACATTTGTATCAATATTCTATTTCATGCATTAAAAGAATATATATATATATATATATATATATATATATATATATATATATATATAACTTACAGGAAATTGGCTGGAGCCATCAAAGATTCCGGCACCGCCGGAAGCAAAGTTAACACCTGTCACAGCGGCGGACTCTCTCTTTCTCCATTTTAAGAAGCCTCTTAGTGAGAGGTATGGCGGCGGTAACGGTAAACCAATTTTCTCCGCTGTTCAACCAAAAAAAAAACTCAAAAAAACGATAGCATAAATATTGAATTATATAACTGACAGCTACAATTCGGGTCATTTTTATTTCATTTTATAATTGCTAACGTCTCTTATGAGTGAGTATATTTTAATAGCTACTTCCTCCGTTTCGATTTAATTGTTGTTGTGGAGAAAAATATTCGTTTCAAAATAATTATCGTTTTAGAGTTTTAATGCAAAATTTATTAATAAGATTTTTCATTTTATTTTATATTGATTGAAATATGGTTAGATAATTGTGTTTTTATTTTGGAAATATATAAAATTATATATTTTTTTAATATATGTGCATAAATCTAGAACGACAACTAAAATAAAATGGAGAGAGTATATATTTTTTCATTACATAAAGAATAACATTTAAAAACTTACCGATAACATCTGCGAAGTTCTTGCCGTTACAGAATCTTCCGGTAGCTTTCTTCTTAGGAAAATCGATGCCGTTATGAGGATAATTCCCTTTGGCTAAGGAAAATGGTAAGTAGTTGTTATTTCCGGTATCAACCAACGAATCTCCGAACACATACACTCCTGGAATCGAAGCTAATTTCCCGGCTGCTGCTTCTAAACCGGGTATTGAAGCGAACCGGAGTAAACCGAGAAAGAGGATGAGGAGCGGCAAGTTGTTCGCCGGCATCTTTTATATTATTTCGTGGCGAACTCTTTTAGCTAATGTTGCCCTTGGAACTGTAAGAGAGATACAAGACTTGGTTTAGTTTATATAGAGAGAGGTGATATGTTAATTAGTATGACATATTAAGATTGATAATGTGAAAAGATGAACATATAAAAATGAAGAAGAGGAAGCTTCTTATGTTGCTATTTTCAGACAGTTCATGTGATTCCTTATTGAAATATATCTTGCTGACTATTTACGGCAATTTCATTTTACTACAATGAACTGTACATGAAACACTAAGGATTATTGAAATGAGTCGTGCAGAATTATGATTCCATAGATACTCTTTCCTCAAAGATGTGAGTTTATCATGAAATAGATGTTCATGTTTCCTTTGTCTGATGGGACTCCCCTTGATAAACTGACACACAAAGACATATAGATAATGTATTTATATTCTAGTTTAAAATTTCCAAACAATATATAATATGGGTTTTACTAGTATTATATTTTTAAAAATATTTATAACTAATATTTTATTTTAATTATAACCCCATTAAAATAATTTGTGACTCCACTACTGGTAATAATATAATGATCATTGTACACAAATAAAGACAGTTTCATGTAATGATTGTTTTTAGAAGTCATTTTAAACTGGCATAAGTGAATTTAAGTCAGTTTCAAATTCCTTTCATAGTATTTTTTATTTAAAATAAACTCAAAAACAGAATATGATGAACTTCAAATTAATGTTCAACATCTTCCTCTATACTTACTTTTGGTCTATTCACTTGATGATATTACAACAATTGCACATAAATTGTTTGTTTGTCTACTTCGCTATTTTTAAAATATTCAATAAACTTATGTGGATAAGAGTGAAAACATTCAATCATGAAAATTCAATTATTAGCAGTAGCTGACCAAATGATTAAATACTTCTGTTCTGTACCATTGACATTCGCATGTAAATTATACATAGGCTCATATTTTTGGGGTTTCAGCATGTTACTATCCGAAAGAAAACTAAAATAATATATTGTGGAATGACACCACTCTTCCTATTCTTTCATATAGTTTTGGACTAAAAGACATAATGATTATGAATGATAAATTTTCACTTGTGTGATTGGTTAAAATTTATGAAATCTCGGAGTCATTTCGTTGCTGCATCCCCTACTTATAACGTAAGAAATTACATTCTACATATATTTGGGGTGTCAACTGCATCCCTTAGGTTCACGACTGGTTATAGCAGTTGCAGCTTCTGCTTCCAGCATCAATTAGTTGCTACATCCTCTACTTATAATGTAAGAAATTGCATTATATATATATATATTAGTATGGCTTGTACCTGGAGCATGTCACAGGGATTTAATATTTCTGAGAGCACCCGCAAAGCCGCAATGGGGGTCTTTAAGGGGAGTCCTTAGCGGAAAAATAATTAAATAATCAGTGGATCCCACTAAAACCTAAGGATTCGATCCTTAAAATTCTTAAATAAGGATCGGTCCTTACACTATTTGCGACATGTGGCGACACGCGATTGGTTGAATTTTTTTTTTTTTTTAATCTGAAAAAAAAAAAAATTTTAAAAAAAAAAAGTGTCTAAGGGAATCCACCATTGTGGAAGCCCTGAAGCATGGTTTGTATGACAACCTTTCAGACAGGATATTGTAGTCTTCAAATCTTATAATATTTGATTTTAATAATGTAACAATTTGGTTACAACCACTTATTGAGGATGATAGACGGGGTGTAATTGTAACATAACATTTCTTAAAGTGTGCAATATAGTTTGGAACATCGAACAATTAAATACTAGAACAACAATTAAAAAAAAAAATTGTAAAAATGAGAGAAACATTGGTAAGTTAATAAAGTTTATTTCATTGCTGACAGATTTATTCCGTATACTTGATTAAAAATCAGGTCTGGTGATTTAATATTTCGAAAGCGAAGCAGTATAGATCATGAAGAGACCAGTTGAGTGAGAGTTAAAGGAGATGAATATTGTGAATCATCAGATAACATAAGATCGACGATGGTTCGAGCAGCAGCTTCAGTGGGGTGACCGTAGAGATCCCAGAAGAGATATTTGGTTCTGTCTGAACATAAGTTTGACACAAGCAAACAAGGTAACTGCGCGTTTAATTCCCCTCTTCCACAACACGCTGATTTCACATCTGAAAAACCTGAAATTAGAAAGCGACAGCGTTATTATATATGGTGTTTTTTTGTGAGAAAGGTTATTATTGTTTTTTATGTCGATACTTTAAGTTCGATGTTGTTTTCTGGGCCAATAGATGAGAAACAAATTCTGGATATGTTGTTAAGAAGATCGATAGTCTTTATAACGAGTCAACAAACTCAATAACCAAAAATATTTTTGGACGGCTATAACTTTAAAAATGAAAAAAATCTAAAAAGCGAAGATGTTACGTGTTTATTCAGCCACTCGATGATAAGAATTCCATTCATCATAATTCATAGACAGAATAAATGCGACATCATTTTTTTGATAAGAGATATGCGAGATCTTAGATTTGTCATACCTACATGTAAGATTTCTGATAAAAGAAATAGCCATACACGAATTAAGCAACAAAATAAAGACTACTAGCCACACCGATGTGTATATTCTAGTGTCGATCCAAAGTCTTTCTTTTGCTACTATATACGTACAACATGTAAATAGTAACTTTTATATAAAAATATGTTATACTATATAAAAACCTATAGAATATAATATTAGTCCATGTTTTTATAAAGACCAAATTATATATGGAGTGCCAGCTCTTGGGGTATGCCCAAGGTGCACATGCACAAACCTTCCTTTTTTTTTTTAGAAAAAAATCTTTAAGAAACTAGGGTCCAAATTTATTAAATAATATAAAGATTAGGCTAATTTTTGAAATTTACAGAAATCTAATTATAATTTTGGGGGAAAAAATTAAGTAAGATGGGCCTTTTATAGTAATTGAGAAATTGAATCAGTTTATAAAATTCAATACTAATGTATGCAAAAAAATATTGTTTTTAACATTTTTTGTGTTATTCTTTTAAAAAGATGGAAACAATATATGTTGAGAAGAGTGTTGATTTATGAGGAGTGTATAAGTTTATTTTATTGTGATGAGTATATATAATTCCCCTCGTTTGCTTTTTTATTACTTTGTTTTATTTTGTAATTCTAATATCCCCCCCTTTAGTTAATTTGTTACGGTGGATCATGTGTGTCCCTTCAATTTTAACAGTGATCCCACTTTGCAACTTTCGGTTGCTTGATAAAAGTATTTATCCCTAGTTTTCACTAATCTTCCTAGCAAAATTTAATACCCGAAAATGAATATATACAAATTCTCGAGGTACCGTAACGAGCAGGGTTGGTGACAATGTCATGGAGGGACTTGAAGTTATCAAAGTAAGAATAAGTCATTGAGCTTCCCAACTCTTCTTTGAGTTGTTGTAGCATCTTTACTAGAGCTTCGTTGTACAAAGAACCCCACATATTTGCCTCTTCGTCACATTCATGCTTTGAGTTCTTCGCACGTTCTCCAGGTGTGCAACCGATCTGTGCTACACCTATAACTAGAAATCTACGTGCTCCAGTATCGTGAAGTCTCTGCCAATACAATATCTCAATTAATAAATTTTTGGGATAACCAATAAATAACACAAGTGTTTGATGCTCAAACTTGTGTATTTTACCTTCAATTGCTCTTTGATTATTTCAATAAAGAGCACAAGTGTTACATGTTCAAACTTTTATATTTACCTTCAATTGCTCTTTGAGTTTATCAGCCATTGATTGTGTATATTGTTGAGGATTGGTCTTTTGGCGAAGTTTAAACGATCCAAAATAGTCAAAAATATCATTGCTGCCTATTACCACGAAGAACAGAGATTTGGATAGATGAATTTGTGCTTCGGATGGTTCAAGCTGACTTGTGAGGTTTTTGTGAATGGCTAGCCAATTGTTCACTTGGTATGATAGAGGAATAGATTGTCTCTGAAGATTAATATAAGAAGAGAAATAAACTTATAAGATTAATATAACAAGAGAAATAAACTTTTAATACATAGTGGGGATTTCTCAGTTGGGAGAGCATCAGACTCGAGATCTGAGGAATGCGTGTTCGATCCATGCTCACCGCAATTGTTTTGTATTTGTAACAAAATATTTGTGCTTCAAATCTACCGTCCAACTTTTGGTTTTCAACTAAAGCTGACCATGGAATCAATACTTGTCTCAGTTTTATCATGGGCGGGAATAACTTACAAGTTGTTGATCGGAACCGTTGAAGATGCCAGCTCCGCCGGAAGCAAAATTCACACCGGTCAAGACGGCAGCTTTTCTAGCTTTCTCTTCAAATGTGCCTTTCAGTGAGAGATACGGTGGCGGTAATGGTAAATCAAATTTCTCAGCTAACCAATCCAAAAAATAAAATATATTAATTTCTAAAAACACTCGAGAACCAAGTCAATGCTCCTGTAAAATAAACCAAATCACTGCAACAATTTTGAATTATATAAATATTAACAACTAATGTGTAATATTTGTTTTTCCTTTTTAATTATTAACTTTGAACGTTTAACCATTTCTTGATACAGTAGTTAAATTAGTGAATACTCATTCCGTTTCGATTTAATTGTCACTGTAGGAAAAAAATCGTTTTAAAATAATTATCGTTTTAAAGTTTTAATACAAAATTTATTAATAAAATTCTTTATTTTATTTTTCTATTGGTTTAAATATGGTTAGATGTATAGTTAATTGTGTTTTTATTTTGGAAATATACAAAATCATATGTTTTTTTAATATGTGTGCATAAACTAGAACGACAAGTAAAATGAAACGAAAGGAATATATTTCATTTTTAGTGGCCAGCACGTTATGTTATCTAATTCAAACTAATCGTGGTCTGACATAACATGCAAGAACTATTAAATTCGTTTCATACCACACAAAAACATATGACACCACTCACCGATGGCATCAGCGGCGTTTTTGCCATTACAGAACCTTCCGGTGGCTATACTGCCAGGAAAATCGACGCCGTTATGTGGATAATTAGCTTTCGATATAGAGATTGCTAAGTAATTATTGTTTCCCGCATCAACCAACGAATCTCCGAACACGTATATTCCTGGAACTGAAGCTAGTTTTCCGGTCGCTGCTTCTAAACCGGGAAATGAATCGAACGGAAATAAACCGAGGAAGATTAGAAAGATGGTGATGGAAGGTGTTATGTTCGTCGGCATGTTCTTCTTTTCCCTGGTGAACTCTTTGAATTGGTTTTGTTTCTCATGGAGTTGTAAGAGATGTAGAAGTTAGTGTAGTATATATACAGAGAAGAGACATGTGAAAAGAGAGATTGGGTTCGACCGACTTGTAATCATCGTGACATACATGATTATTTCATATATTTTCTTTTGCTTAACTAGTCAAACGTCTAAATTTTCCAGTGCTAAAGAAAGCGACATAGACGGTGCTTAGGCTATAGATTTTATAAGAGATTGATAATTACCTTTTTAAATTGTTTAGACAATTTCAATATTGTAATAATAAATAATATATAGTTTATTATTCATAAATTATAATAATTAATATTTTATTATATAGAATCTTATAAAAATAAAATAATATAAATTTTATCATGATATTTAATATATAACATAACATATGTTTAATATATTGTTATAATTTATAAATGACTAACTTACATAATTAATAATTTAAGGGTTTATTTAATCGTTGAGTCACCGGCTGTTTAACGCCTAGCACTGTTTTGAACACTGAAATTTTCTTTATCATTCTAAGCTATATAAAATAGCAATATCTTGAAGGATGTTCTTTCTTGCACTGAAGTTGTGATGTTCAAGTTTCAGAAAAAAAGTTGTGATGTTCACCCCTAAAAACTTCCACCATATTTTATGTTAGCCCATACAATCATGAATCATCCCCTCTCCATTATCTTATTTAAATTATATATACCCTTTTTTGGTCAATTCTTTATATGTAAATTATTATTGGCTTGTTGATTGAATGATGTAGATGTGAGTCAAGCAATTGCTCAAAAAAAGAGCCAAGCAAAATCGAGGAGGGACTCTTCTAACGCGTAATTACATAAAAGTAGTTTTTTTTTTTTTGTAAACTAATAAAAGTAGAACTTAAGAGATATAAAAACCTTACTCTAACCCGATCAAGTTTGGTCGGTTATAAAGATTCTAGGTGATTGGTTATAAACGTAAATGTTTAGAGTTAGGTCCATACTCATTTTCATACCCCTAATTCGTTTTTCATGATTAGTAAAAGAACCCACAAAAAAATCGAGGTCTTCATCAACATAATTTTCATACCCCTAATTCGTTTTTCATGATTTCAGATTTTACAAATAATTGTGAACGATTAAAAGTGTTCATAAAGATATAACAGATTATTTTCTTACCCCATATAATACAATATATTATATTTCTCACATAATTTAATGATAATAATTTTACATATATATATATATATATATATATATATATATAAACAGAGCTTATTTGTTGTTATCTATATCAAAACGAGTAAGTTTCCATGATTTAAGGTGTAGTGGGAATGTGGGATCGTCATTGACGTGTTTACTAATGTATACGCGTAAAGATTTATTTTTAGCACTGTATAAATATGGACTTAATTTTAGGTTTTTGATTACATAGAATTTTATATATGAAACAGATCCAAATCATTTTAACAGAAAGAAATAAAAAGCTATTACTAAAATAAATTTAAAAATTTAATTATTAGCATAAGTAACTAATACAAAGTCTACAATATTTATTACTTCACGTATTATTTTCATAACTATAAATTACTTTCATCATGTTAGAGTAGTGACTTTTTAAAACTTATTTGTCATAAATCTAGAGTAACCTTCCTGAAAATTTGAACAAGATTTCACATTTTCTTCTGCATTTTAATTTCGTAAATTACAGAAATGTTTGTGGTTAGCTATGAATTTTGTGAGCATCATACGGCCAACGCTGAGCATCTACTTGTGTTAGAAATTAGAAAATAAAACCTTTTAATTATACAAGTGTTGCTAGAACTTGCTGTGTGAAGGAAACATGGAAACAAATAAATCACCTTGATAGCTGATCTGTTAATAACTGTTTTGTTGGCTTTCTCTATTAGATATTTGACCTAACAATTTTCTAGATGTTACTAGAGGCATTCAGAGAATTGTTTTACCTAATCAAAAAGAAGGCAGGAGAAAAGGGAATAGTTACCACTTTATCCAAGAGTTCGAGAATTGATCAATATCACCTTCATTCTTTAAATAATCTACGGTTTTACTATTTATATGTTGCCCCATAATTTAATACTGGAAGGGTTTTATTGTGACTCCATAAATATTAAGTCCAAAGGAAAGGATAAAAGATTTTAACTGTATCACAAGGATGTTTTCAAACAAGGCTTTTAACAGTTCTGCAGCCTGTGGTTTCATACTACAAACCACCCAACAAGATATTTTAGCCTTATACAACGATTTCCGATATCAATCTGCTATTCTGGCCTAGGGAATGTAAAAAGGCCACGAACAAGGTGGCTCATCAGGTCTGCCTATACTTTTCAAGGAAACTAAAATATTCCATATGGATTCTGAGTTCATTTCGATTCATGACTAACCCAAGTTTTTTTTAAGGTGGAGTTCTTAGCGGAAATTAAGAAATTGTTTCTTAACTTTTAACTAAAAAAACTTTAAGAATTGGTTCTTAGCTTTTTTAGTTAAAAGTTAAGAATCAATTTCTTAACTTCCGCTAAGAACTTCACTATAAGAACCCTGAATTAATCATAGTCTTAAGCATAATAAAAAAGTAACAAAAACTGAGTGAAAACTAGCAATTAATAAATAGTATATTTATCCAGCGTTAAAATAAAATACTCATTTCATTGCTAACAAACTTTAGCTCATATACTTGATTACAAGTCTCCCAAATCCATGTATATTTGATGTTATAATAATTCAAAAACAAGCCGTATAGATCAAGAAGATATTAGTTGAGCGAGAGTTAACGGAGATGAGTATTGTGAGTCCTCAGATAACATAAGATCCACGAGGGTCCGAGCAGCAGCTTCCGTGGGATGACCGTAGCGATCCCAGAAGAGATACTTGGTTCTGTCTGAACAATACCTCGCGATTGGAAGACAAGGAATATCTGCGTTTAGTTTCCCATTTCCACAACATGCTGATGTTACGTCACTAAAACCTGAAATCACAAAACATAGATACTGTTTAAAAAAAAAAAGAGTTTTTGTTTGGTCGATATTTTATCTGTATATTATCAACGAGAAAACTATTTTGTTATATATCAATCTCGTGACATGCAAAATATACAGTATAATTGTAAGAAAATATACAAATTTTCACGTACCATAACGGGCAGGGTTGGAAATAATGTCATGTAAGGACTTGAAGTTGTCAAAGTAAGAGTAAGTCATTGAGCTTTGCAACTCATGTTTGAGTTGTTGCAACATCTTTACTAGAGCTTCGTTGTACAAAGAGCACCACGTGTTTGCCTCTTCGTCACATTCATGGACCGTCGAGTTCTTCGCTCTTTTCCCTGGTATGCAACCAATCTCTGCTACTCCGATTACTAAGAACCTACGTGCTCCAGTATCGTGAATTCTCTATTTAATACAATTTTCAGTTAGTATATATATATAATCAATTTCTAGGGGATTTATTTATGTAACGACAAGTGTTAGATGTTCTAAAGTTTGTGTCTATTACCTTCAGTTGCTTTTTGAGTTCATCAGCCATTGATTGTGTATATTGTTGAGGATTGGTCTCTTGTCTAAGTTTGAACGATCCAAAGTAGTCGAAAAGATCGTTACTGCCAATGACCACAGCGAACAGAGATTTGGATAGATGGTTTTGTGCTTCGGCTGGTCCAAGCTGACTCGTCAGTTCTTGATGGATAGAGAGCCAATGGTTCACTTGATGTGACAAAGGAATAGCTTGTCCCTGAAAACATTTTAAATAATTAAATTTCAAAACATTATATAAAGGGTCTGCGTTCGATATACGCTCATCGCATGTTTTGTATTTATTTGTAATTTTCTGTTTTATTAAATTATTCCCCGACGATAATAGAGACACTTGTCACTTTTGTTCGAAATTAATGTCGACCATTGAATCAATACTCTTTTTATTTATTTCCCAGAATTTTAAAAATAAGTATAATATATGTGAGTATGTAAATAACTCACAAGTCTATGGTCGGAACCGTTGAAGATTCCGGCTCCCCCTGAAGCAAAATTCACACCGGTCACGGCGGCAGATTTTTTCTTTTCCTCTTTGAATGGGCCTTTCAGTGAGAGATACGGCGGTGGTAACGGTAACCCGAATTTTTCAGCTAATTATTAATCAAAAAGAAAAAAACTAAGATTAATTTCGAAACATATTGATAACTAGTTGTTAGGATCACATGTAAATTTTCGTTTTCTTTTAGTTTTTTCAATTTCTAACCATTTATTTTATGATGAGTGAATATATATAATTTTAATAGCCTGCATGTCACGGTATCTAAATAAAACCAATAGTAACCTTTACATAAAATAAGTATGCCAAACATTAATAAATTCATTATATACACAAACAAAAAGTAACACGGTAGAATAAAAAACACTCACCGATAACATCGGCGGCGTTCTTGCCGTTACAGAATCTTCCGGTGGCTTTCTTGTTAGGAAAATCGACGCCGTTATGTGGATAATTAGCTTTGGATATAGAAATAGCTAAGTAATTATTGTTCCCGGCATCAACCAATGAATCTCCGAACACGTATAATCCCGGAACCGAAGCTAATTTTCCGATTGCTGCTTCTAAACCGGTAAATGAATCGAACCGGAGTAAACCGAGGAGGAGGATAAACATGGTGATGAACGGTGTGTTGTTCGTCGGCATGTTGTTTCGCTCCCGGTGATGTCTTTAATATGGGTTTTGTTTCTCCGAGGCTCTTGGAGTTGAGAGATATACACTTTGTGTGGATTATATAGTGAGAAAAAGATGTGAATTTCGGGAAATATTTACAAAACTATACAAATAATATAAAGATAGATAATGTGAAAAGAGGAAAATATTAAAATGAAAAAGAGAGGCAGCTTCTTTTGTGGTCCTTGTCAGACAGATAATGTCAATCTATGGGTTTTTTTGGTCTAAATGTTAAGAATCTATGGTATCTCTGGCGACTGCTATGGCAATTTCAATTTTTTTTACACAGAATATTGCACCGAAAACATTGATTTTTAAGCATTTTCTATCTATATATAATGGAATTTTTTTACTTTACCATACTATTGGTACTATTATTTACATTTACCTCTATTAAAAAAACATTTTTAAAAATAATTATTTTTTTATTAAATAAACAAAAGATTCTTATATCATTATTTTATAGATATATAAATATAAATAATTATTTTTAAAAAAATAAAGAAACATCTTTTATAGTTTTTGAATTATACATTTTTAAATTTAAAATATTTTTTAAAATTTTGGAATTTTCTTTGGAATTATTCTTTACAATTTTTTTTTTTTAATTCGAAAAATTCTTTTTGATTCTATTTTTCTAAAAAGATTGAAATAATAAGTATTTAAATTTTAAACCCCACATTTCATAATTTCATTTATTATTTATCTGAACCCTAAATCTAGATTAGTTAATACTAAAATTATAATTGTCTATTTACCTCTTTAAAAATAGTGTAAATATAGTTAAAGATAAACATAAAAAGAAATATTAAAAATATAGTAGTTTTGACAATTTTCGTATATCTTCCAATATATGAATGTATGTGATAATTTTTAGGTGAACCTGATATAAATATATGTCTACACTGTAACATAGTTGATGCTATCATTCATTTAGGTAAATAAAATATAGTAAAATATATTTAATTCAACTAGTTATAAAATAATATTCAATTTTCAAATGTTTACCTGTTTTTACTTATTTCCACATATCTATATAGCTTATATTTACAACGTACTATTACTTTATATACTAAGTTACAAAAGTTATTACTATTTTAATTTCCCTCTATTATTTTATTATTATTTAAATAAAATCAAATCTATAACAGTTAGTTTAAATAAAGATAAATTTGTAACTGTAAACAAGTTCTAAATATTGTCAAAGAAACAAAAAGTTATTATATATATAACAGTTAATTTAAATATAGAACTGTAAATAAGTTCGAAATATTTTGTACAGAAATATTTAAGTTTGAAATGCATAGAGTATCTTAAATGTGAAACTGGTAAAGTTAGTTCATAGTTAGTTTTACAATTTTTATCATGGGAATTTATCATCATGTGTTAATAAAGATAGCATTTACGTGGAAATGTTTGAAACAGCAGAAAGAAATTGGGGTTTCTTTGATCAAAAAAAAAAAGAAAAGAGATTGGGATTGGGATTCTTTTGCAAAAAGAGAATTAAAAGAGAAAGACTGGGGTTGATCTTACTTGTATCATCATGAGATACATGCTCATGTTCAATTATTTTCTTTTGCTTAACTAGTCAAACTTCTAATTCTTTCTTATATATCGTTCCAAGCCAATATTATAATAATAATTGTATGGATGTCATTTCTTGCACTAAGTTGGTGATATTCACTTTATTTTAGTCCATACAATCACCCCCCTCTCCATTATCCTATGTAAACCATATATATTTTTCGGTAAATATTTAATTTACTTTTTAAAATATTTAATGCATATTGATATTGGCATGTTGGTTACTTGCTTCAATAATAAAAAACTATATTAAATTATTTAATTCATTTTAAATCATTTGAAACTCATTAAAATTCAAATAACTCCAAATCACTTCAATTCTATATTGAATATAGTTTCTTTATTAAAAAACGAGTCTTATTTTTGTTTTATATTTTTGATGTAAATATTAAATATTTTTTAATTTTATCTTTTTATATTTTATTTATTAATAAAATTAAACAAAATATTTTATTAAATAAGAATAAAATAGAAAATTTGATTATTTTTTAAATCATGTATAAAAGTTTAAATGATATTTATATTGAAACGAATGAAGTATTTATTTTATTTTTATGTTGAAGAAAACCGTTGTAAAACAATAATGATACGTAAAGGCTCCATAGTATATTGTTATTTGGAATAAATTAAAATATAATACACTATAATTTCCCAGTGGTATATATTACATTATATATATATATTTTTTTTTTCTTTGGTCGAATATATATTACCTTATATTAAAATCACATTTATCACATAATTCGCTAAATATAGGAAGTGATATTGTTTTTGTTCTCTATGTCAGAAACGAGTTAGTTATCATCATTTGAAGTTCACGAAGTTCCATGTGAATGTGGGATCGATATTGACGTGTAACACAATACGCGTTGCGACTTAAATGGCCATTGACAAAAAGGAGCATCTAGTTCGTCCTCCTTAAGCCTAATAAAGTTCGCATAAAACCATGAAATAAGAGAAGCATATCGTTTCATTTTATTTTTATTTGGTGACTAAAAATAAGAATATCATTCTGTTCATACTCTTGATGAAAATCGGGTATGATCCTTTATTAAATTCCGTAATAACAATAGAAACATGAAAAACGTATTTGACACCTTAAATTTTACAGTGAGCAATTAGAGATCTAAGAGTACCTTCAATGTAAATTCTATTTTCCAATTCTACTATATTTTTAAGTAAAAAATAAAGTTATGAACAAAAAACATACACAGTTTATAGAGTAGTTCCATTGTTTATTCTGTTATGAATTAGAAAATATAAAGTGATTGAAACATTTTTTTACTTCAAACTCGATAGGTAGTCAATGTCAGTTTGTCACTGTCAACTAAGCTATTCCCGCAGAGTCAACTATGCACGCAGAGTCGCAGACACTGCGAGAAAGACCATAAATAAGTTGCATGTATGATTAATTGATTGCATTCACATAAATAAAAACAATAGAGACTGCGAGAAAAAAGACCGTATAGAAATTGCCTGAATTAATACGATTGCATTCACATTAACAATTACAACAGAGACTGCGACAATGACCATTAGACCATACCACATATAGATGACATTAACGAGAAAGTCATTTTTTCTTGAATTGTATTTAAAATTTTTCGTGGGTAAATACGCAGTAAACATATCACTTTTTTTAAAAAAAATACACAGATTTATTCCCTCCATTTTAATTTAATTATTGTTGTAAAGTAATATTTTTATTTCAAAATAAGTGTCATTTTATAATTACTGTAAAATTTATTAATTCTATATTGTTGATTCCATATTAGGAGATGATACAATAATGAGTAATGAGTTGAAAAGGGTGGAGATCTTCTTATTAATAACTCAAGAGACAAAAAGCTCGGACGATTACAAGAATTTAGAGATGTTTGCTTATACAGGTCGTCTAAACAAATATCTCTATTTTGGGTGTTTGGTAGTCTTTAAGACGAGCTGCTCTGAACAGTGCAGGTCGTCTCGAAAGGGAGCTCTCTTTTTTTGTACTCTCCGTACTTTTCGTACGTTTCTGACTGTCTTTTCAAGGGGTCTGACATTCTCCTTTTATAGGAAAGTATACTTTGTCTTCTAGCGGGATCATCATTCTTGTTTTGACGGGCCGGGCCTGATTTTGGGCTTAGCTCTTGTTGGGCCCGTGCTAAGCCCATCTCCAACAATAGCCCCCCTTCAGTTCATCAAATATTAGTTTTGGTGAATTTTTCTGGAATCTTCTGAATGAAAATCAGGTCTGGGTTGTTTGTGATGTTGGAAAACAGGGTAACACACTGTTTCCTATATAAGGGGGAGAGAGGCTTTTTTATTTCTTGTCTCCTTTGGGGTAGCAAGGTAAAATTTTTGTTTTTTGTTTTCTTTTATCTTATCTTCTTATTGTGTGGTGCTTCTTCTCTCCTCTCTTCTCTTGTTCCATTTCATTGGTATTTTCGATAACGGCGGGTCGTCGTGAAGCGGGAGGTCGGCGTGTAACGGGAGGTCGTCGGTCGTCGGTCGTCGGTCGGCGTGAGCTCGTCGGGTGTTGTTTTGTTTGGGAGGTCGTCGTGAGCTCGTCTTCGGGGCAGCTTGGGAGTTGTTTTGTCGGAGCTCGTCGTTTTCAAGGGGAGTTGAGATGGGAGATCGTCCGGGAATGGAAGCGTCGGGTCGTCGGGGTGAGGGGCACGGATCCGGTGCTGCTCGTCGTGCTTCGCTGTTGGGTGAGGCTGGATTGGGTGAGCTTGCGACGAGCGAGACCTTGGGCGCGCGCGGAGTACTTGCCTCGTCGGTCGTCTTGGAGACCGACGAGCATCCTTTGGTCGTCGATGGTTGTGGGGGACGCGTCCCTGATGAGATCCATTTTGGTCTCGTACCCGAGCTACGTAAGGACGAGCAGCTGGTTCGTAACACAAATGTCGCGATGCTTGGCCGAGTTCTCGTTGGTGAGGCTGGAGCAAGGGGGCGCGGGAGACACAGATTGTCGATGGAGCTCGGTGATCCTGTTGATCGTCGGGACGCGAGCTCGTCGGTGGGTTCGTTGGGAGCTCGTCGGACGGGAGCAGGGGGTTGTGCATCGAGGGTGGAGAGCTGCAATTGGCGTAGGTCGCCTTTGATTGGAGGGAGGGACGAGCTCGGGGAGGTAACGCCAGTCGTGGAGCTCGTTCAGGGGAGCTCGTCGCTTGCTCGATTTTCGTTTGGAGCGGAGGTGAGCTCGTCTCAAAGGGGAAGCGGTTGTCGAGTTGAAGCTTTTGATGTAGATGACTCGTTGACGGTGATCGAGCAGAAAGATGGATATCGTGGGCTGCGTTGGTCGTCGGAGGGAGGATTGGTTGACGGTTTTGTGATGGCTGATTTTGAAGAGCACGGGTCAAACCTTGACAAGGTGGTAGGACTTGTTCTTGAGTCTGGTGTTGCTGTTGAAGATGGAGAGGAGGGAGTTGACACGGATCTGGGGCCATCTGGAGAGTTGAGTATGAGGGATAGACTTGCCGCTGCTAGTCTCCTTGTTGCTAATAAAGACACCATTGATGAGAGTTCCACATCTTCGGGTTCGTCGTCGAGCGAGAGTAGCTCGGATTCATCAAGTGGGACAGGTTCGATTTCGTCGTCAAGTGAAACAGGTGATGATGTTGTTGATAGTGTGGTTGTTGGGAAACAAGGGTTTGCTGATGATAATGCTGCTCGGACTGTAGGGTCTTTGCTGGATCCGACCTCTTCTTTTTTTATCGGCGAAGAACCGGTCGTGGGTCCTCTTGGCGGCGATAGCGTGGAGGATGTTGTTGCTGTTGATCATATAGGTGTTAAGAACGGTTCCATCGGTCGAGAGAGTGTTGGTGTTGTTGATGAGCGAATGGATGCCGATGGTGATGGTCCGTGCGAGAATAATGTTGCTAGTGATGATCATGGGGGAGTCAGCGCCGGGGAATTTTCGGAAGTAAAGGGAGAGAGCTTTGATTTTAGTTATCCTTCTTATGCTGATTACTCTTCTACCGCTGATTTGGCTGATGGCGAGATGGAGCAGAAGGTTAAGAAGCCAAGGAAGAAAAGCTGTAGAATGGGTCCTTTCCTTGATCATCCTAGAGATTCGAAGTCATCTGTTGTTACGGCAGCGAAGCTTGCGTGGATTTCGGCCAGCTGTTGTATTGACGGGGCTGTGGAGGTGCGTATACCTGGTCCGGATGAGCGTCCTTGGACGGTTCCGGATGGGTGGATGTGTTTGTACGACTTTTGGTTCTCAGATTATCATCTGTGGTTTCCTCTTCCGAAGCTGCTGTTAGCGTATTGCGATGAGCGTCGTATTGCATTGTCACAGTTGACTCCTGGTTCGATCCGTAATGTTGTTGGTGCCCTTGTCCTTGCTGCTGAGTGTGGTGTGCATATGAGTCTTTATTTCCTTGAGGAGATTATAAAGATTACGCCGGGTGAGACGTATGGGACGTTTTATCTTTCCATGAAGTCTGGTCGTTGTTTTGTTAGGGAGGAGAGGAGGAAGACTTTCGATTGGATTCGTAGATTCTTCTATGTTAGGGTTACCCCTTCATCGGTTTCCGATATGAGTAGACCTTTAATGACTAGTTGGAATCCTTATCATGGTAGTTCTTGATTTGTTTTGTATGTATTATGTCGTCCTTTTGCTGATTGTTTGTTGTTGTTGTTTTGGCAGATCGTCATACGGTTGGCGTTCCATTTGCGCCAGGGTACAAGGAGTGTCTTGCGTACGTTGAGAGTATCGGGGTTCAAAATTGGAAGCTAGTTGATAGGGCGAGAGTTTTGCGTTGTGTTGCTTTTATAAGTTCAGGTTGGTATTATCTTTCCATCCTTGCTCCTTCCCCTTTTCTTGGCGAATTATTGGATTGATTTGCGGATGTTGTGTTGTTGTTTTCTTTGCGGATGTAGCTACTTGGGAGGTTCGTTCGAGGATGGACTTCAGTGAGTTTCCGAGTTTGGGTGAGTGCTTTGCTGGGGGAAGTGCTGCTACTGCTGCTGCCGTTGTTAGCGAGAGTGTAGGAGCGTCGGCGGGTGCGGGAATTTCAGCGAGTGCTCCTGGAGTGGTTGTTGGTCTTGCCAGCGCTCCTGCTTCTTTTACGCAGTCTGTCGATCGTCGTCGGGAGGGGCGTGGTGCTTCCGAGAAATCGGTCGCTGCTGGTGGTAAGAAAGGCAATGATCCGAAGAAGCGGCCTGCAGATGGTTCTTTAGTGAAGGAAGCATCGTCGTCGAAACTACGCAAAGTTGCTGTGACCACTAAGGATGCTCCTCCTCCAAGTGGGGCTCCGTTGGTTGGCGGGGTACCCGTGGTCGATGGGGGACCTCATGTTGATGGAGGAGAGGTTGTTTTTCAGCCGTTTGAGTGTTCCTTTGGAGGTACAGTGGAGGATTGTGGAGAACTTTTCAAGAAGTTGCGGATGGTTGGTGATGATGAGGGTTGTCCACTTGACACTTCTGAGCGCTCGGAGTGGTACATAAAGTATGCTCGTCATACGACCATTGTAAGGATCTTCTTTCTTTGATGGATATATATTTTTGTGATGAGTGTTTGTGATATTATGAATATGCTTTTTATATGATGGACGTGTTGTTTTTTTTGTGTTTTTGCAGGCTGCAAAATACGTGAATCGGTTGGTGAGCAGCCAAGATGCGGAGCTTAAGGTTGTTGCGGCGGAACTTGCAAAGGTCAATGGCAAGCTTGCCGCGGCTAAGGGAGGAGCCGACCGTACGGGAGAGATTGCGGCTTGGCGCAAAAAGTATGAAGCTGAGAGGAAGGTTTCCTTTGCTGCGCAGGAGGAGGTGAAAGCCCTCACCACCAGGATGGCTGTGGATGCTGAGAGAGCGAAGAAGCGGCAAGCGATGGAGGAGGAGCGATATCAGAAAGGGAAAGAGATGCTGCGTAAGAGGTATGACAGGGCTATTGCGAGGCATGACGATGTGCTCGCTACTTGTAATTCTCGTGTTGACAAGGTGCGTCGGTTTGTGGATGATCAGAAGGTTGTTCGTCAGGCCATGTATGGGGTGAACCAGATTCGTGGTGTTCTTGATGCTGTGAAAGTTTGGAGGAGTGAGGGAATAAAGATTCCCGAGAGTAAGGTGAAGCATCTTGAGGGTGAGTTGGATGTGAGGACGAGAGCGGCGTCGTTAGTTGTTCCTGTTGCGTTTGAGGAGAAGGAGTTAGCTTTGATTCCTTCTTTTGATTTCAGTGTTCCTCTTGACCCTGTTCTTCCTTCTCTTACCGAGGGCGTGGAGGAGGCAGCTTTGGCGAGAGAGAGGGAGGAAGCGCGTCGTCGCAGCGACGTGGATCGGCGTCGTTCATCAGACCGCGAGGGTACGAGGCGTGATGGTGGTGCTCCTTCGCGCTCGTAGTTTATGCTTTTGTTGAGGCCCTGCGTGGTTTCTTTCTATCTTTACTTTGTTGTTGTGGTTATTTGTAGAACCACCTTTCGTTGTTTTTAGGATTGGTCGTGTTGATCCTTCTGTTGGCTTTGTTGCCTTTGATCGATGACTTTGTTGGACTTGCTTTTCTTTATGGATGACTTCTTTTGGTTATTTGCATGTGCTTCCTTCGTTGTCTTTTTTGCTGCCTCGTACTTTGTTTGCAAGATAAATTTGAAGTGTGAGCGCGGAGCTGCAGCACTTGAGAACGGATCTCGTTTTTGCGAAATATTACCAGTGTAAGCGCGGAGCTTGTTGCACTGATTGAGAGCTGATCTCGTATTTCGTTTGCAAAATAGATTTAAAGTGTGAGCGCGGAGCTGCAGCACTTGA